>CM062296.1:232578631-233070059 GCA_031216915.1 Pictodentalium vernedei
AGTCCCAAGGCTGACTTGTATATCCCACACATTCACTTGGCAGCCATCCCATTTAATGATATTATGACATATGTTCTTGGACTGGAAAAGTAGCCTCTCAGTTTCAAAGAGTTAACAATGGTCAGGGTTGAGCCTTTGATGGCTGAATAACCAACACATCTGATTTACCAAATCAAACCATATGAAACATAATTTATTGTCACTGCGTTCAAATATTCATTCATCTTTGTAGTAGTTATTGAAATTTAGTCGTAGCAGCAGTTCAGATAAATGTGGTTGATATCCTCTGATGCACAGCTTATTCACCACTGAAATATAATGAAAAAAATTTGGTAACATTTATTTACACAACACAGTATACAACACAACATTCACAAACCAGTAAATTTCTTCCAATTTCATTTTTTAAAATTGTAAATGTAAGGCACTTGATAATCCAGACTGCCCTTGTGGGGGCACAGTGGCAGCATGGTGCTGTGTTCTGAGACATACTGTATGTTGATGGTGCATTTGCCTTCAACTACTGCTAAGTCTGACAGGCTGGAAAGTTGGAGAATCTCACAGTTGTTCTCTGGCTCCCTCCATCCACAAAACTGTCCGATATGATATGACCATCCCTGGATGTTGAAAGTGCCAGTGAACCCAGATAAACACTAGAGGTACTGTGAGCAAACTCACAAAGTGATACCCACCCACCCCCCCCCCCCCCCCATGCCTGAAATGTATAAGTTAGATTATCTCCCCTTGGAAATGTCAGAACAGAATTATATTGCTTTATGCACATCTTCATATGGAGTTCTTCCATTGCGTAAAGTTTCATGAAAATTCTTCAAACGGTTTAGGAGGAGTTGCACTTACAAGGATGGACAGATGGTATAAGTTAGATTATCTGCCCTTGGAAATGTCAGAACGGAATCATATTGCTTCATGCACATCTTCATATGGAGTTCTTCCATTGTGTAAAGTTTCATGAAAATTCTTCAAATGGTTTAGGAGGAGTTGCGCTTACAAGGATGGACAGACGGTATAAGTCAGATTATCTCCCCTTGGAAATGTCAGAACGGAATTATATTGCTTCATGCACATCTTCATATGGAGTTCTTCCATTGTGTAAAGTTTCATGAAAATTCTTCAAACGGTTTAGGAGGAGTTGCGCTTACAAGGATGGACAGACGGACAGATGGACAGACGGTCAAATGGACAGACGGACAGATGGATGGATGGGGTGATTCCTATATACCCTCCCAAACTTTGTTTGCAGGGGGGGGGGGGGGGGGAGTATAAAAACTGTAGTTTTCTTTTAAATAAGCACGTTGAAAAAATGATGCACACTGGGCAATTTATTGACTGGTTGGAATTGCATCCACCTGTCAAATGCAACTAATTTTTAGACAGAAGGAAGTAAAAATTTTTACATGTGATAAGACCACTTCTTTAATATGGAGCAGTCACGCTGTGTAGTTGTGACATAAAAGAGGTAATGTTTTTGGTTAACCTCCACTTGAAAAGACAAGTTACTCTCACATAACAGAAAATCCCACTATTAACAAGCCAAGACCAATACCGGGTCTGGACCTGCGTCGCTGCATGCAATTGATTACAGAGATGAACAATTCAAAGTATCGGCAAACAGGAAGTGGCTGCACGGCAGATCTGAAAATTAGATACACGATACAACTCATCATTGTGAAGCAGCAGACCAAATATAAAATCATTCCCTTTCACAGAAGCCAAGAAAACTTTGACGGAAGAAGTGTTTCGGACGGACTGATGTACGTACTGACGGACAGAGTCGAGCGGTTACTAGACCTGCTCTGCCGCTGGCGACGCAGGTAAAAATAGATTAATCATTCATTGTGACAATGAGGTCAGGAGATTACATGTAAGAACACTATATAATGGAGCAGAAGATGCAGAAGCTCATTATTCATACTTCTCCTTTTGGATCCCCCCCCCCCCCCCCCCCCCCCCCCCCCCCCCCCCCCCCCGCCCTCAAAAAAAAAAAAAGTCTGTTGAGGGAGAAGTGACTTCTCCCTCAGTTTACCCTCTTGGTGGATCTCTGGTACCAAGGATGAGGTTAATTCAAAGACTCTTTCAAGCCATTTTCAAGAACCTTTCAGAGGTTTTAAGACAATTTCTCACTATATGCTTACAGCTTTGAGTTAGCCTCCCCATTAAGAATACAGATATTAGTCAACACCTAGAAGCTTCAAGCTGAGTTTGCTTGCCTTCAATGTTCTACAGCAGGGACTCTTACTGATGTTAGACTAATAGTGAATAAGAAATGTTATGAACCTGAGCAGTTGTTTTTAGCCAATTACTATACCTTTAATACAAATTTGACCTGTTAATTAAATATAGGTTATAGAATTAACTCCTGTTAATTGAATAAAAAATACATCAAGAAATTATGCAAGCAATAACCAAATTCCCCTTTTTTATACACTTATTTGATATATTATATTTAATCAATTATATCTTATATCAATTATATCTTGTTTGACAGAGCTCTATGAGCTCTGTCAAACAAGATATGATAGATAAATGCTCAGTTTCTCTCTAGAATACAGGAAAGTGAACAAATCCTGGTTGAGTACTCCCCCTGTATAAATTTCATGGGCACAGTGGTTATTCAATTAACAGGGTTCCACTATATATAGCCTTTTGGTTATAATATCATGAAGAGGATTACAAACATGTGTCTAGGCCTAAAAAAAAAGTTAAAAAGTTGTTTCTTAGGCCCTCACACATGTTCCTTTTGGCTGCCGCATTCTCTCTTTTTATAACCAATGCAAACTTAAAAAAATAAAAATTAAATGGTTTATGTTTGATATTTTACCCACGTTAATAAAATTGATAAATTTCTCCCTTGAGTGCAACAAGGCTTGGCAATGTTTTAGCCTTGCAAAGCCTTCCTGCACTCAAGGGACGAAATACACCACCACCCATGCTTTTCTATAGATTATGAGGCCTAAAACATAAAACAAACCAAGAACATAAACTTTTGATGGCAAAGAAAGAATGACAAAAATAAAATAAAAAATACCCGACCACATGCAATTTTACAAAAAATGGCCCGAGAAACACAAGATCTACTTTGTGGGGCCCTAAGTATTTCTTTGGAAGTTATTGCTTTGCTGAGCTTAGGTGGCATGGGATTGGCTTCCATTGGTGTGTCCATTGTTTAAATAGATGTTTACCCCTTTTGTACGGTGACAAAAATACAAAGATTTACAGTAGTGAAGTTTTCCCATAATGCAATGAGGAATTTAAACAATAATCTGTATAAGAATTACTCTGATAACCAGTGAACTCCCTACATTTATAGACATTTTAGCCTCAATACATCCAAAACAGGCATTTATCAATGAGCTCTCTCAAACAAGATATAACAGAATAAAGGCTCAGTTTATCACCAAAAGACAGGAAAATTTAAAGTAATTTGTATATTTTTATACTTACCAATGGCTCAGACTAGCTGGTGCTTAACTCAAAGTTATTAAGGGCCAAACACAAATTTTGAACACCCCAATCCCCAAAATTTGCTTGCAAAACTGAAAATTAAAAGTCCTATCTGGCCCTCCATACATTTACTCTCCGCGCATGCGCAGACGTCAGGAAGTGACCGGAACTGGTGCCAACATCATTCTTTGTAGAAGAGAGTACTACATAAAAATTCAGCGGGGAGGTACAAGTGCCCACTCATGGGAGGGCCACATCCGTCTGGGCATTGGTAAGTATAAAATTATACCAATTACTGTAAATTTATAATAGTTTTACACTGTAAACCAATGGCCCAGACTAGCTGAATCGTAAAAATGTGGAGGGCCTAGGACTTCAGAATTAGTAGATCAACATAGTTCCAATCCTGTCATCCAAGGTGAAAGGAAATTAAAATTATTAGGAATTACATGTATGTCTCTCTATACAGTAATAGAGAAGACATATCATATAAAAAGGAGCCCAGTTCAAGTAATTCCATATACTTAGCATGAAGACTATGCTAATTGGATGTAACGAGATCCCAATTTTTAAGGTTAGCCTGGACTAAGCCCCAAAAAAGAGGATGGCATATATGAGAATGAGAGAATATCCCCCACAAACATACACCATATACAATAAAACTCCAGCTGTATGCAGGATATAATTATGGACAAAACAGCTTCCCTCATAGTTACATACCTATCAAGCCAGAGGAGAGGTAAAAAATCACCCTCCCCCCCCCCCCCCCCCCCACCCTTTTGAAGGAATCTTCAAAAAGAAAGAGGGGAGCGCTTTGGAATCAGTAAAAAACGGTACCAAAAAACAATATAAATATTCGTCGAACAGGCACTCAGGTATTAATTATTATTAATAAATAGTGCTTAATGCCACTTCAGAGGCTAAGGCTATAGCGACGATCCCAGTAATTAATACTGCCCGCTATATAACGTACACCAGACTCAGCATACGCAAATAGGTCAAAAACCGGAGATATAATATATAGCATACACATGCCCAATAGAACCACAATGAACGATCTCTGGAAAGTGACACACTTCCGGGGTAACCCACAGGTGACCCCATTCAGGCGTACAATAGATTCCAGTAACAACACTCCCCGACGTGTACTATCCGATATCTATGACGCTATAAATGTACGAATATACAAGAGTGTAAACAAGGTGTATTCAATTGAGTACCGACATTAATAGAAACATGGATCTAGAAATGGAAGTAGGTATGATTAACAGTCTCGACCCGGACCGCCTCCAAAATAATTCATAATTTCTAAGGTCCATAACATACAATAATGCGTCTGCCTAATAAATCATTATTATGTGTGTGAGCAGTGAAACCCACATGTAATCATCTGAATACCTGTTAACTGGCTATGCAGCCTCTGAGGTACCCAAAGACTAGCAATTTATTTATGATGAATTATGCGCTCGTATCTGACATATAGATGAACAATCACAGGAAACCAACCAACTAAAAAGTGGATGTGCCCATGAGGTCGCCATAGAACACGAACCAGCTGCTAATCGAGAAGTCATGAATGTATTTAAACTCATACGAAGCTTGAGGGAAGAAAACTACGTCTTGCCTGGTAATCGCCTCTAAACACATTGGCAGGCGAGGAGGGGGGGGGGGGGGGGTTCAAAGTCATATCGAACCCTTCTCACCCGCATTACTTAATCGATCTGGTGTTAGTCATAAAATAATATAGGAACTGCAATGGTCCCTCACGTCTAACCGACTCCATTATGCCACTATGGGTGGAGAAGGACGTGAAGAACAAAAACTTCCCCTGATAAAGAAGGTCCTCTCGTGGAGGAAGCTTCCGGGGAACATCCCACAACAGACACTTGAGAAGACTGATCCAAGGTTTCTGTGACGACAGAGGAGGTGCTACTAGTAGGATTCACAACGAGACTGTTTGATCTTAAACATAATCTAATGAATCAACTGAATTGAAGGATACAAGTATCGTATCATTCATCCCCATGAGATCGGCAGAGGGTCTACTGCATATGCTCAATGGCCTGGGCATGGCGACATGAACGGCGGTAACAGATTGTTCCGGTGCATCGCAAACAGATCTATCATGGGGCGATCCCTCTGGTAGCAAATCTGCCAAAAAACTCGCTTGTTGAGAGTCCACTCCAATTGCAACAGGCGACCTTTTTTGAGAGGGAGAGTCTGCTAGTACGTTCGGACGACCCGGTATATGACAGATAGAAAGATGAACATGATGATTCATGACGTATAGGAAAATCTTCTCCGTCAGTTGGCATAATGGAAATGAACGGGTGTCGCCCTGGTTCCCAATGTACACTACTACTGTTGAGTTGTCCGACCAAATTTGAACATGGACATCCGACCTAACCCTGGGGAAGAAACAGAATAATATTCTGTAATAAATGTTAAACTCCCAAGAAATTTAATAAAAAATTTCAATAAAAAATAGCCAAAAAGCTTAAGAGTTTAACAGGAAGGGTTCATGGCAGGATAGGGAAGGAATACTTAACATACAGTGGAATAATCATTTTTAAAAATGATGACGTCAGGCATATGTCCCGAAATTGGGTAACATAAAATAATTTTATAAATATTATAAAGTTACAGCTCTGAACGTCCAAAACCACCGTTGAACACTTCCTTCATCCAGTAACAGCCTTGTATCCACCAATTCTTGCATTGATTTGTGTCTGGCTTCCTCAAAACAGGAGATTTTAAAGCACAAATGTCATTTCATTGTTGATGACTTTAGGGCCAAACAAAGAATGATGTTGGCGCCAATTCAGGTCACTTCCTGACGTCTGCGCATGCACAGAGAGTAAATGTATGGAGGGCCAGATATGATTTTTAATTTTCGGTTTTGCAAGCAAATTTTGGGGATTGGGGGGGGGTTCAAAATTTGTGTTTGGTCCTTAATAACTTTGAGTTAAGTACCAGATAGTCATTGGTTTACAGTGTAAAAATATGGCCCATTTCCTTTTAATTGCATACTCCTGTTAATTGAATAGTTTTCTCTGGCAAAGAGTCTATTCAAATAGTAGGTTTCCACTCTACCCTAAATTGTAACCAATATTAGAAGTTACAGGATGTTTAGTGGTCGGATATGGTGTCATATAAGGTGAAATGAGATCAATATTAGGCGAGGCATCCCATAACGTATTCATTATGTAAGCGGACAAATCCAGTATGTCCCTTTAATTAATCGGCCCGGTAATTTATTTTCGTTGGGTTGGTTTGCATCTGGAATTCTCACAACAATCGAATGTCAAGGGTGATCACACCGGCCATCTGGAAAAACAAACCACAGTGGAGTTTTTTAAATAAATAAATATCAACTGAAATAAGTTTCTCAATTTGGGACACATATTATAAAGATTATTTCTTTTTGTTCAAGTGAGTTTAATGAAACTTTAATCGCATTCAACAGATGATTCAGGTAATTTGCTGTAAGATTACCATTTTTGAGATGAGGCTGTAGTATTTTATTTCTAAAAACAATATGGTGGACACACACCTAATATTGATTTCATATGGGGTCATTGAGGACGTTATCATCGACCTAATATGGCCACCACTATTTATCCACGATGATTGGTTGATCCCAAGAGCTGACGTAATAATATAAATTATGGGATGTTTAGTGGTTGGATGTTAAAAAAATTATAGTAATTTATATATTTTTTATACTTACCAATGACCCAGACTTAGCTGGTGCTAACTCTTAAATATATAGGGCCAAACACAGATTTTGCGCCTCAATCCCCCAAATTTGCATCAAAAACCGAAAATAACATGTCCTATATGCTCGTCCATACTTTTACTCCACTGCGTATGCGCAGTGTCAAGGAGGTCTTGAAATTGGCGCCAATTGTCATTCTTACAACCAGTGCCTGGTAAGCATTATGCACTCAGCGGGGAGGTATGAGTTCCCAACTCATGGGAGGGCCATCCCCTTCTGGGTCATTGGTAAGTATAAAAAAATATATAAATTACTATAAATTTTTTAACATTTTTACACTGTACCAATGACCCAGACTTAGCTGAATAGAAAAAAGGCTGGAGGGCCTAGGACATGAAGGAAAATCTAATAGGCTCAACTACATATAACAGAATTATCCCCTCAAGGAGAAAAGGAGAAATAGGCTTTACATGTATCTTTCTTATTTGCATCAAAGAAAAAAGACACAACACCATTCTGTAATTGAGCACAATAACATCAATGATCTCTATTAACATCCAGTATAACCCGTTATACTAATTATTTTTAAAGGAAAGCCAATAAATAAAGGAAGTCCAGAGAAATGAGACTTTTTATACTCATTAAAAGTGTCTGAGGATTGTATATTAACGCCTGTATGACAAGTGACATATACAAATGCTTCACACCGAGCTACACTTTAAAAATATTACATGGATGAGTGAACATTAGCTTTACACTTTAAAACCATCCCGGCACTGACTCAGAATTACTGACTCCAGAGGAGGTATTCCCTTGATCTTCACTATAAAGCAGGTGACCTAAGGGAACACCTCCCCCCCCTCCCCTTGATCAAATACCCCAGAGCGAAGAGGGAAGCAGGACAGAGTCACTGCCGGAACAGAAAGCCTGCATAACTATAGTTGCAACTGTTTAGTGGACGACATTCTGAGCCACAGATAACGGACCTAAACACTGCAGATCTCCAGAAATGGACTCAATATTTCAAAGATAAAAATTCGTGAAAGTGGAAGGCTGAGACCAATATGCAGCCTTCATTAGATCTGTAATAGCAACACTATTAGCGTAAGCCCAAGATGTAGACAGAGCTCTTACTTCAGGAGCTGAAATCTTAAGCACCGACTGCTGAGTTGAAGATAATTTATCATAAGCAGAACAGATAGTTAATTGAATCCACATAGCAATAGAATGGACCGTAATGTCCTTTCTATTAGGCAGCAGAGACAGAAAGAAACGCTTACGTCCCTTTCTGATAAACTCAGATCTACGTTTGTAAATACGTACAGCTCTAACAGGACAGAGTAAAGGCCTATACCCGTCTGAAGACGGAAGAGCCTAAATAACAATAGGTTCCAGATACTTATTAGGAGCCTGATTCTTAGCCAAAAATCCAAAATTAGTAGTGAAGGTAATAGTATTTCCCACACTACGATAGTGAGAATCGTCCACAGATAGTGCATGAAGCCCACTGACTCTTCTAGCCGAAGAGAAGGCTAAGAGAAAATCTGTCTTATAAGATAAGAATCTGAAGTCCACCGTGTCAAGAGGCTCAAATGGCACTTCTTTTAGCTTAAGAAGAACCCAAGCTAAATTCCACTTAGGAATTAATCTAAGGGTTCTAGGTCTATTTATCGAAAAGTTTCTTACTAATTTAGATAAAGAGACATTAGATCCAATCCGTAAACTATCATGGTGTGCATAAGTATCAGATAGCATAGACCTATAACCCTTAATGGTAACAGGCTGCAGTTTGATCTCATCAAACAAGTAGACTAGAAAATTTGCAATGTCTGGAATGGAGGGATCATAAATATCTACAGAATGATCCCTACACCACCGACAAAAGACCTTCCACTTAGCAGCATAGTTTAGCGAAGAGGAGGTCCTCCTACAGTTAGAAATCGCATCCACTGCTCGTCCTGTAAAATGCTTGCCGTGCAAGAAGGACCGCACAACGGAAATACATGAAGGTTGAGACCTTGCGGGTTGTGATGCAGTCTGCGTGAATTCCCCTGCGAAAGAAGATCCTCCTGTGGGGGGAAGCTTCCACGGCACGTCCCACAACAGACACCTGAGTAGATTTATCCACGGTCTCTGTGGAGCCAGAGATGCTACCAACAGAATTTTGCATTGAGATTGTTTTACCTTGAGCAATGTCTGCTGAATCAACGGCGCTGGAGGATACGCATATCCTATCATTCCGTCCCACGAGATCGATAGAGCGTCTACAGCAAACGCTCGAGGATCCGGACATGGTGACACATACGTCTGCAACTGATTGTTGAGATGCGTCGCAAATAAGTCTATCATTGGCCGCTCCCATTGGTAGCAAATCTGATTGAATACTCGTTTGTTGAGAGTCCATTCTGATGGCAACAAGCGACCCCTCCGTGAAAGGGAGTCTGCTAATACGTTCAGATGACCCGGAATATGACAGACCGATAGGAGAACTTGATGTTCTAGTACAAACAGAAGGATTCTTTCTGTTAAATTGAATAACGGAATGGAATGAGTGCCTCCCTGGTTTCGAATATACGCTACTACCGTCGTATTGTCGGACAGAGTTTGCACGTGTTCATCCAATGACGTAACGCAAGCCAAATTGACATCATTTCTTTGTTTATGTGCTTGTTTAGGAACTGCGGATCCCAAAGACCCTGGCACTTCGAATCCGTTGGGCTCAATGTTGCGCCCCAACCTGTTTGACTGGCATCTGTCATAATCATAAAACTCGGATCCGGCAATTGCAGTGGAACTCCCTGAGTTAACCACTGAATATCTGCCCAGACTTTATCTCTTGTTTCACTTGATTTGACAAGAGGATGTCCGTATCGAGCGAATGAATCTTCACCTTCCAATTCTGAGTCAGAAAGATTTGGAGAGGACGAGTGCGTAGCCGCCCCATCGGAATAAGATCTGCGGCAGCTCTGCACAAACCTATCAGTCTCATGAATTCTCTCGCTGTAACTTTGTCTGAGTGAAGACAATAGCGAGCAAACAACTGGTTAACTTCACTCTGGTTAAAGGCAGACGAACGAGATTGTTGTGCGTCACGAAGCTCATTCCCAGGTGGGTGAATGACTGGGACGGCACCAGATCCGTCTTCTCCTCATTTACTATGAAACCCGAGACGTCGGAGCAATAGAAGCAGATTCTGCACATCGTTCTGAAGCGTTAACTCATTGCCGTACCTCTGAAAAATGTCGTCCAGGTAGGCCGACGTTATTGCAGACGAATGAGCTCGGAAATGAGTTCATTATTCGAGTGAAAGCCCAGGGTGCTAGATTCAGACCGAAGCACATTGCTCGGAACTGATACACGACTCCTAGGACGGCGAAGCGAAGATACTTTCTGAACGCCGGATGTACCATGACATGAAAGTACGCATCCTTGAGATCTATGCTCGTAGCATAGTCGTTCACCCGAATGCTCGCTCTGACCGATCAGATGGTCTCCATATAGATTTTTGGAGCCACGATCAGCTTGTTTATCCAGCCGAGATCTATGACTGGACGGAACAAGCCGTCTGGTTTCGGAACCAGAAAAAGATGGCTGTAGAAACCTGGAGATTCCTGGTTTTCTCTGACCTCTATCGTGTTCATCTCCAGAAGAGACTGGACTTCTGATAGAAGCGAGCCTCTTTTCTGCGGATTTGACGGAAGCTGAGTCCATCTTGGACTTCGAGTTAACAGAGGTTTTCCTTTGAAGGACAGTTTTAGTCCTTCCGAAATCACCGCTTGAACCCAAGGGTCGTCCGTAATCAACTCCCAATTGGTTGAGAAACTCGACAGTCTTCAGCCCACTGGAAAACGATAGAGGTTTATACCATCACCTCCTGGACCTGCAAGGCTTGCGGAAGGAGAAACCACGTCCTCCACGGCCTGCACCTCGCCCTGTCGACCTAGGGGCGTCTGACCGGTTGTCTCGGCCAGTATTACGGCCCCTACCTGAGTCGCTACCCTGACGGTCTCTAGAGTAAGACCTAGAGGACGCATAGGAACCTCTATAGGAACTTCCCTTGGACGTGTTTCGCCCCAGAAGTGCCTGTCCTACTCTTCTCCGCTGAATCCGACTTTTTGGAAGCGGATTTGAATAGCAGAGAGTCTGAAGCTTTCTTAGTTATCTGATCATAGATTGCGGAAAGCTTGCCGTCGAAGAGAAGCTCTCCGGAGACCGGAGCGACTCTGAGAGAGTTTTTCACCTTACTATCCACGTGCGTGGATGTAGCCAGGGCCGCGTCACGTCTAACCAACTCCAGATTTGCCACTGAAAGGGCAGAGTTATACGTGGAGAATGCTATGGCCCTCGAAAGAACTCTTAAGGAGGTTTGTACATACTGGAATTCTTTTCCTTCGAGACGTAATGATAACGCTCTGGTAAGGTGATCTGCGTACGATGATGCGTCTAAGCTAGTCCTGTTAGACGATATTGTCGTTTCCAACGTCGTGGTTGGAATTGACATAGACGACAGTATAGACAATTCTAGGTCTTCGGCCTGGTCGTCTAGACGCAGAGAAACTCTCGGAATGCCCTGTCCTGCCGTTTCAAATTTATTCCTTGAATTGATGAAAGGCAGATGTAGAGCTTTTGCCGATAAGAAACCCGACCTACCCATTTTGGTAGCATGTTTATATATAGCGGCATTCAATAGTTCAAATGTCCGTGAGTCATTTCTGGACTGTGTCGGAAACTCAGGGCGATGTCCCTAAACCAATTAAAGAATTCTGTTCTAGTGGCGCTATCAGTCTCTTAACCGGCAACGCAGCATTTTGGTCCGGGGAACAACGTCAGGAAGATAATGTCAGATGAACTCTACAGCAATTTTATGTTGTTCTGAAAGGGAAAATTCCAACTCCTCCGTATCCCTTTCGCCATCCTGTCGGACCATTTGTAATTCTCGGTCGTCTGTGCCTGAACCTTCAGCGGAACGTACCGATCCAGCTTCCTCGGATAATTCCTTCTCCGACAGAGTTTCTGTCGGTTGCTGGGATGCTGTGATAATTTGTGCTATCTACGATAGCACGTCCGTAACAGAGGCCTGTGGACCTGCGGTCTTACGGGATTTAGCCGCTGGAAGCTCCTTGGACGTTGACTCCTGCATACTTCTTTTATGTGAATGTCCGGAGTATGAAGGCCTCTTATGCCTGGCTACCGGATGGCATGACCTGGTTGCCATGGAATCCTTGGTCGGCGAGGCTGGCTGGATATCACTGGTCACGGAGCCAAGGTGCAGTCATGTGTGCTGCCGAGACGATGAGGAAGCCAATAGAGCAGTCTCTCCGGACTGTCTATATAACGGAGCGTCTCTTGCTCGTAGCCCGGATGGACCTGGACGAGCTAGGAACCGGACTAATAGGCTTCCTCCGTACCATCCTCAGATCCGTCATCACTGGGTGTGCACGTTATATATTTATAGTGCTCGCATCACCCAAATCTCCTTCCTGGACCGCAACGGACAAACCCGGCTGCCGAGCCATTCGAGCTAGCAGACGCCAAAGCCGTCGATCCTACTTGGGACCTCTTAGGCAATTGATGTATCTGAATGAGCACTTTTGCCGCTAGCTCTTCATTTGACTGTGACGACGGAAGCACACTTTTCGAAGACATCACGGGAAACATCACCTTGTTCTTGTTCCTCTGAAAAAGAGATTGAAGGACTAGAGTGACCCTGCGGAGAGAGGACCGGCTAACGGACCGCTAACAACATACCGTGACACACGTCTCCAATGTTTGTCATCCCAACTGACACACACTGAGCAAGAGTTAGTGCGAGTACACTGACTACAATTAATACAGTGATTATGAGAATTAGAGGAAGATTTCCTCGCATTACAATTTGAACAATATTCTTTCATTGTGAAAAATTACAAACAGTCATAGTACAAAGATACATAATAAAATAATCCATTATAACATTTCGAAAAAATAATTCAAAAAGAAAAAAAATTTTTCAAAAAAATTTCAGAAGAGCCCAAGTTCCCATGGGAACAATGAGTCCAAATGGATCCCAAAAAAGCCTAAGTGTGGACAAAATTTTTTAAACCATTTCAAAAAATTAATGTAACACTTACGGACAATATTAATGTATCTTGCTATGAACTGAATTAAGCAGAAGACAAGTAATCACTATCAGAAGTGACCGTTGTCAACGTAAACAAAAAGTGTACAAAAACCAGAAACATGACTCCAGGCACTGATAAACATGGCCTGAAATCAGTTACCAATTTAAACACTATCTGATGCAAAACAGAGACTTCCAGAGAAGAAACTGCAGAACATCAGATGGTAGAAGCAGACCAAAATGCCTAAACACTCAAGGGTGAGGATGTAAGCATGGGGAAAAACAGAATATTTATTCTGTTACCAAGCCAAAACTCCCAAGAAATTTTAGTAATCAACATTACAAAAAATATGCCAAAAGCATGGGAGAATAGCTAGGGGGGAATAAAGGAAAGGGAGAGAGGAAACACTGAACAAACAATGGTAAATTCATAGCAAGAATGACAACATCAGGGCCATGTCTCGAAAATAGGCAACATGAAATAATTTCGTAAAAAAATTATAAGTAACAGCCCTGAACATTTCCTGCCACTGTTTCTTCCTCTCATCCTTCTATTTCCTCCTTAGATCCACCATTTCTCTCATAATTATGTGTCTGGTGTCATTTAAACTGAGATTTACAAGCACAAATATCAGTGAGATGTAACTAAATTGAGGGCCAAACAAAGAATGACAATTGGCGCCAATTTCGAGACCTTTACAATGCGCAGTGGAGTAAAAGTATGGAGGACCATATAGGACATGTTATTTTCAGTTTTTGATGCAAATTTTGGGGATTGGGGGGCAAAATTTGTGTTTGGCCCTAAATATTTAAGAGTTAGCACCAGCTAAGTCTGGGTCATTGGTACAGTATAAAAATATGGTGTCATGTGAGGTGAAGTGTCAGCGGACAAAATCCACTATGTCCCTTTAATTAATCGGCCTGGTAATTTATTTTTTGGTGTCTCGTACTTGTGAAATTGTAAACAAGCAGACGTAAGTTTACAATGTAAGGGGAGTAAACCTATCTAGCAATTGTTTTGTGCTGAAGTGATTATCGATTGGAGTGATTAACTTGAATGTTGGGCATGTTTTGATTTACATTGAGCTATCGGATGAGGTTATCTATCAAAGTAAGTTTCTCAATTTGAGCCACATATTATAAACAGATGATTTGTTTTTGTTCAAGTGAGTTTAATGAAACTTTAATCACATTCAATGGACGATTCAGAACGTTTGCTGTAAGATTGCCATTTTTGAGGCAAGGCGACTGTATTTTATTTCTGAAAACAATATGGTGGACACATACCTAATATTGATTTCATATGGAGTCACTGATGACTTCATCATCAATCTGATATGGCTTTATAGGCCGCCACCATTTATCCATGCTGATTGGTTGATCCCAATAGCTGACATAATAAGGAAATTTATGAGATATCGGGTCATAAGTTCACTTTTTTGTGAAATACCACATTTCAGAAATTGATTGAAGCCAAGTCCATGCCACCAATGTTGTGCAATGGTAACAGCTCTCAAAGAAATACTTAGACACCAGGCCTGTCGTTTTCAGGCGTGCGATTTTTTTGCACACCTTAACGTGTGCCAAGAACCATTAAGGTCCGCGAAATTCGCTCTCCTGGGTGCACAAAGATTACCAGTGCAGGCAAAGTGTCTGCAGAAAATCTAATGGTTAACCTGAAATAACATTAAATGATTATCAATATCACCGTCAAATATTAGTTTCCATGCATCATGGAGGATATCGTAATGTCACCAACAGCAGAGTTTATTACTTCCTCAGTTCCTGGTGTGACAACGTACGCGCTTTGGCTTGGGACGATTCGCAGGTTAAGTTGCTCAAAATCTCAATTTATTTTGGTGGTTACTGTATCACAATGTCATCTTTCGTTAGTTACATGAGGCATCACTGAAGAGTATAACACAGGCTATTTATAAACCTCTGTTGAGTTTACTTTCACTTTTGGTTGTCAGGATATTAGATTATCAATCTGATTTCTTGTGAATTTCTGTGAATATTCGAAACGTCGCCATCACCTGCCCACGAGAATTATTTGATTGGTTTCATTTTTCACCAGGTATATACAGTTTCTATTACTATTCAAACATTGCCCCATTTCAAAACCAACTTATATTCCCATTAAATGACATGGGATAATCAAAGAACTTAAATTAAGTGATAACCAAGTGGAGTGACGTTATTCCCTCAACACAAATTTGATAGGCATGACTATTGACGTACAATTTTCGAAAGCCGTCCCCATCTAAGAGTGTTCACATTTTTTTTATTTACCGCATCAAGAATAATTTCGAACGTGATGAATAAAAATATTGAAGATAAAAAATTGTGTTATTCCATGACCATTTAGAAAATCTTCAATTGGCATCATGTACTGTACACCTGGCTCAGGTGCAATGAACTGAAATTCAAAATTTATCTGATGGGATGAACTTGAAAGGGATGAAGTTGAACCAAGATTGGCTTGTGACAGTTGTGAGTTGTCGGGACCGATGACTTCAACACAGTATTGAGTAACTTTTGAAGTAACATGTATTACAACTATCCAAATTACGCAATGCAACTTTGTGAGTAGAGCATGTCTGGTCACAGTGCTGAACTGCATTCATATGATATATCATGGTTCAACAGCCTTCCATGTCAAAAAAAAATCACACAGTCACATAAAGCAATGTGTGGGAATACATGTTATTCTGAATTATAAAACAGCATTTACCTTTGAAGAGAAAAACTGAATATTCGCGGAAGTTTCTGTAGGATTTCACCATGTTTTGAAAATTAGGATGAATGATTTCCTTTGTTTCATCATCAGTATGCCATGGTTTTTGGAAGAGTTCACCACGGAACCTCAATATTAGACAGAAAATGTCCTGTATAATTTTCATAACAGGGGCTGCCTTCTTGGTCAATAAACACCTGAAAGAACACATTGATTCATCAAATAAATCATTTTTTACATTTCAGCTGATTTTTATCGTTTTAACATTTTTTTTTGATTCTTAAAAATTGTTTGTAAAAACTCATTTCATGCCCCCAGACAATTTACCAACACAAAAAAGATGTTATTTTATTTCTTTCAAAATATATCTTGTGGCGTATTCCTTCTTCTTAATGGCGTCTTTAACAAGTAACAATAGAGATCCGAGTTTAATTTTTTTTAATGAAATTTTGTTGTTGTTGACCATTGCAATAAATAAAGCAGGAAAATTATCAATTTACAGTAATTTGTATATTTTTATACATACCAATGGCCCAGACTAGCTGGTGCTTAACTCAAAGTTATTAAGGGCCAAACACAAATTTTGAACCCCCCAATCCCCAAAATTTGCTGGCAAAACCAAAAATTAAAAGTTCTATCTGGCCCTCCATACATTTACTCTCCACGCATGCACAGCCGTCAGGAAGTGACCAGAATTGACACCAACATCATTCTTTGTAGAAGAGAGCACTACATAAAAATTCAGCAGGGAGGTATGAGTGCCCACTCTTGGGAGGGCCATCTCCGTCTGGGCCATTGGTAAGTATAAAAATATACAAATTACTGTAAATTTATATTTTTACACTGTAAACCAACGGCCTAGACTAGCTGAATCGTAAAAAGGTGGAGGGCCTAGGACTTCAGAATTAGTTGATCAACACAGTTCCAATCCTGTAATCCAAGGTGAAAGGAAAATAAACTTATTAGGAATTACATGTATGTCTCCCTATACAGTAATAGAGAAGACATACCTTACAAAAGGAGCCCAGTTCAAGTAATTCCGTATACTTAGCATGACGACTATGCTAACTGGATGTAACAAGTTCCCAATTTTTAAGGTTAGCACAGACTAAGCCCCAAAAATTAGGATGGCGTATTTGAGAATGAGAGAATATCTCCCACAAAGATACGCCATACACAATAAAATTCCAGCTGTATGCAGGATATAATTATGGACAAAAGAGTTTCCCTCATAGTTACATACCTATCAAGCCAGAGGAGAGGTAAAAATCCCCCCCCCCCTCCTTTTCTTTTGAAGGAATCTTCAAAAAGAAAGAGGGGAGCGCTCTGGAATCAGTAAAAGCAGTACCACAGAATAATATAAATATTCGTCGAACAGGCACTCAGGTATTAATTTTTATTAATGAATAGTGCTTAACGCCACTTCAGAAGTTAAGACTATAGTGACGATCCCGGTAATTAATATTGCCCACTATATAATGTACACCACAGACGGCGTACGCAGATATGTTAAAAAATGGTGATATAGTATATAACATACACATGTCCAATCGAACCACAATGAACGATCTCTGGAGAGTCAACACACTTCCGAGGTAACCCACAGGCGACCCCATTCAGATGTACAATAAATTCCAGTAACAACACTCCCAGGCGTGTACTATCCGATAGCTATGACACTATAAGCGTGGGAATATATGAGATGAGTACGGACATTAACAGAAACCTGGATCTAGAAATGGAAGTAGTTATGATTAACAGGCTCCGACACGGACCGCCCCCAAAATAATTCATAATTTCAAAGGTCCATAATATATAATAAAGCTTCAGCCTAATAATTATTATGCGCGTGAGCATTAAAATCCCGCATGTAATCATCTGAATACCAGTTAACTGGTTATGCAGCCTCCGAAAAGACTAGCAATTTAATTATGACGAAATATGCGCTCGTATATGACAAATAGACGAATAATCACAGGAAACTAATCCAACTAAAAAGTGGATGTGCCCATGAGGTCGACATAGAACACGACCCAACCGCCAATCGAAAAGTGAAGAAATACATGTATGTATTTAAACTTATACGAGGTTTGCGGGAAGAAAACTATGTCTTGCCCGCTAATCGCCTCTAAACACATTGGCGGTGTGTGTGTGTGTGTGTGTGTGGGGGGGGGGGGGGGGGGGTGGATTCAAAATCATATCGAACCATCCCCACCTGCATTACTTAATCGTTCTTGTGTTAGTCATCAAATAATATAGGAACTGCAATGGTTACCTCACGTCTAACAGACTCCATTATGCCACTGAGAGGGGCATGAAGAACAAAAACTTCCCCTGATAAAGAATGTCCTCTCGTAGAGAAAGCTTCCGGGGAACGTCCCATAACAGACACTTGAGAAGACTGATCCAAGGTTTCTGTGATGACAGAGATGCTACTAGTAGGATTCACAACAAGATTGCTTGATCTTAAACATAATCTACTGAATCAAATGAATTGGAGGATATGCGTATCCTATCATCCATCCCCATGAGATCAGCAGAGCATCTACTGCATGCACTCAATGGTCTGGGCATGGCGACACAAATGACGGTAACTGATTGTTCCGGTGCCTCGCTAACGGATCTATCATGGGGCGATCCCTCTGGTAGCAAAACTGTCCAAATAATCGCTTGTTGAGCGTCCATTCCAATTGCAACAGGCGACCTTTCCGAGAGAGCGAGTCTGCTAGTATGTTCAGACGACCCGGTATATGACGGATGAAAAAATGAACATGATGATTCATGACGTATTAGGAAAATCTTCTCCGTTAGGTGGCATAACGGAAATGAATGGGTGCTGCCCTGGTTCCCGATGTACGCTACTACTGTCGAGTTGTCTGATCAAATTGAACATGGATGTCCGTTATTATGTAAATCCAATGTTGTAGCGCTAGCTAATTAACATCATCTCGTTGATGTTTATGTGTTTGTCCTGGAACCGAGGGTCCCAAAGACCCTGACACCTCAAGACTGCGGGACTTAGGGTCGTGCCCCAACCCATCTGACTCACATCCGTCATAATCGTGAAAGCCAGATCCGGCAGTTGCAGCATAACTCCCTGAGTTAACCACTGAATATCTGCCCAATTTGAACCCTTGTTTTACTGGGTCCATTAAAACAATACTGGTTCAAGCGAAAGCGTCTTCACACTCCAGTTCTGAGTGAAGAATATCTGGAGGGGATGGGTGTGCAGGCGTCCCATCGGAATCCGCACCGCTCCAACAGTCGCATGAATTCCCTCACTTTTAATGTGTCTGAGTGTAGACAAAAGCGAGCATAACAACTGACTAATTTCACTCTGGGTAACGGCAGGCGAACCAGATTGTTGTGTGTCTCAAAGCTCAATCCCCAGTGAATAGACGACTTGTACGGAGCTAGATCCGACTTTTTCTTGTTTATGAAACCGAGACGTCGGAGTAATAGAAGCAGACTCTGAACATTGTTCTGAAGACTAATTCTGTTGCTGTATCCCTTTAGAAAGTCGTCCAAGTAAGCCAACGTTACCGCAGACAAATGGGCTCGTTAGACATTACCAAGTTCATTATTCGAGTGAAATGCCCAGGGAGCCAGATTCAGACCATAGCATATTGTTCTGAACTGATACACCTTCCCTTGTATGGCGGACCGCAGGTACTTTTAGAATGCTGGATGTACCGGGACATGAAAGTACACATCCTTAGATCTATGCTTGCCGCATAGTCGATCACTCAAACGCTCGCTTTTACCAGCTGAATGATTTCCATAAATAAACTTTTAGAGCCATGATAAATTTGTTATCCAGCTCAAGTCTATTACCGGTCGGAACGAGCCGTCTGGCTTGGTACGAGGAACAGGTGACTGTAAAAATCTTGAGAATCCTGATTCTCGATGACCTGCATTGCTTCCTTTGATAAGAGAGAAACTCTCTTATACAAGAATTTAATGGGAGATTTGTCCAACGCGGACAACTTGTTAGTGGGGTTTTACTCGGAATGATAGCCGTAAGCCGTCCGAGACTACACTTCTCACCCACTGATTTTCCGTGATTGTTATCCAGTTTTTTGCAGAGCTTGATAACCTTCTGCCAACTGGCCAGCAATAGAGGTCTAAACCATCACCTGTATGACCTGCACGGCTTACGGGAGGAGAAACCATGTCCTCCCCGCAAAAAACCTCGTCTTGCCGGCCTAGGGGCATCTGATCTATAGTCCTGATCAGACCTATGCCCCTTTTCCGAGTTGTTATTCTGAGGACCTCCAGAGTAATTATAAGAGGGTTTCTTGTACCCTCGTGAGGAGTTTCCTTTTGACGATTTTATTCTGGAATGCCCTCCTTTACTCTTGTCTGCTGAAGTGGGTCATTGATACGCCGACTTCAAAACCAGAGCACTAGACGCTTTCTCAGTAGCCTGTTCATAGACTAACGAAAGCTAATCGTCGAAAATAAAATGTCCGGAAACAGAAGCGACTCACAGAGAGCTTTTCACCTTGTCATCTTATCAGAGATGATGACGCAAGGGCAGCATCACGTCTGATTAACACCAGATTAGCCACAGTTAGGGCGGAGTTATACAGGGTATACATAATTGCCCTGGAAAGAACTCTAAGAGAGGTACGAACGTCCTCAAAATTCCTTTCCCTTGAGACATTGCGCCATAGCTCTTGTAAGGTGATCTGCATAAGACATAACGTCGAAATTCACTCCATTTGAAAAATTGCCATCTCAATTGCGTTTGAGCGAATAGTGAATGATACAGGTAAGGATAACTCTAGATCCCCGTTCTATTCATCCAAACGCAGAGAACTCTCTGAACACCTTCCCTGACTGTTTTTAGCTTAACTTGACAAAGTCAAGATAAGCTATTGCCATCACGCATGCGGAAATCTGAAAGTCTGCGAGTCTGTTCACATTTTTCTTATGATGTCTAGATGAGAATTTCCTATTTCGGCATGATCTACCAACCGTGACGACTGCCCGAGCCCAAAACCCGAAAACATTAGCACAGTCTACAGGTCATATTTATTGAGGAATTTCATTGTAACTTGGTGGGTTGACTTCATATAATGTCTAGATGAGAAAGTCCCCTTTTGGACGTGATTGGGCAACTGTGACAGATACAGGGGCGAGAAGCCCAAAAACCTTTAGCACAGTCTACAGGTCACATTTATGAAGGGATTTTATTGTAACTTGGTAGGATGACTCCAAATAATGTCTAGATGAGAACGTCCCATTTTGATCGCAATCATTCAGCCTTGATGGGTGCCTGAGCCCAAAAACCTTTTGCATAGGCAAAAGGTCATATTTATGGAAGGATTTCATTGTAACCTGTTAGGTTGACTCCATATAATGCCAAGATGATGACATCCCCTTTTGGTCGTGATTGGTCAACTGTGATGGCTACAGGTGCCCGAAAACCTTGAGCACAGTCTACAGATCATATTTATGAAGGGATTTCATTGTAACTTCGAAGGATCACTCCAGACGATGCCCAGATGAGATTGTCCCCTTTGGTTGTGATCATTCAACCATGATGGCTGCCCAAGCCCGAAAACCTTTAGCACAGTCTACAGGTCATATTTATGAAGGGATTTCATTGTAACTTGGTAGGTTGACTTCATATAATGTCTCGATGAGAAAGACCCCTTTTGGACATGATTGGGCAACTGTGACGGCTACAGGGGCCCAAAGCCCAAAAACCTTTAGAACATTCTACAGGTCATAATTATGAAGGGATTTCATTGTAGCTTGGTAGGATGACTCCAAATAATGTCTAGATGAGAACATCCCCTTTTGGTCGCGATCATTCAGCCTTTATGGCTGCCCGAGCCCAAAGACCTTCAGCATAGTCTATAGGTCGTATTTATTGAAGGATTTCATTGTAACTTGTTAGGTTGACTCCATATAATGCCTAGATGATGACATTCCCTTTTGGTCGTGATTGATCAACTGTGATGGCTACAGGTGCCCAAAGCCCGAAAATCTTGAGCACAGTCTACAGGTCATATTTATGAAGGGATTTCATTGTAACTTCGTAGGATCACTCCAGATGATGCCCAGATGAGAATGTCCCCGTTTGGTTGCGATCATTGAACCATTGTGGCTGCCCGAGCCCAAAGCCTGAATACCTTTAGCACAGTCTGCAGGTCATATTTATGAAGGGATTTCATTGTAACTTGGTAGGTTTGACTTCATATAATGTCTAGATGAGAACGTCCCCTTTTGGACATGATTGGGCAACTGTGACAGCTACAGGGGCCCGAAGCCCGAAAACCTTAAGAACAGTCTGCTGGTCATAATTATGAAGGGATTTCATTGTAGTGTGGTAGGATGACTCCAAATAATGTCTAGATGAGAACGTCTCCTATTGGTCATGATAATTTCAGCCTTGATGGCTGCCCGAGCCCAAAACCTTTAGCATAGTCTATAGGTCATATTTATGGAAGGATTTCATAGTAGCCTGTTAGTTTGACTCCATATAATGCCTAGATGATGACATTCCCTTTTGGTCGTGATTGGTCAACTGTGATGGCTTCAGAGGCCCGAAGTCCGAAAACCTTAAGCACAGTCTGCAGGTCATATTTATGAAGGAATTTCATTGGAACTTCGTAGGATCACTCCAGATGATGCCCAGTTGAGAATGTCCCCTTTTGGTTGCGATCATTCAACCATGATGGCT
Source organism: Pictodentalium vernedei (assembly GCA_031216915.1). Classification (NCBI taxonomy): domain Eukaryota; kingdom Metazoa; phylum Mollusca; class Scaphopoda; order Dentaliida; family Dentaliidae; genus Pictodentalium; species Pictodentalium vernedei. The sequence continues at coordinate 232,601,343 of CM062296.1, forward strand.
GCCCAAGCCGAAAGTCCAAAAACCTTTAGCACAGTCTACAGGTCATATTTATGAAGGGATTTCATTGTAACTTGGTAGGTTGACTTCATATAATTTCTAGATGAGAACGTCCCCTTTGAACGCAACTGGGAAGCTGATGGCTACAGGGGCCCGAAGCTCAAAAACCTTTAGCACAGTCTACAGGCCATATTTATGAAGGGATTTCATTGTAACTTGATAGGATGACTCATTTTGGAATAATTTCACTGTAACTTGGTAACTTTCGTTAATATACGTTAACTGTGAGGGCCACATACATTAACTGTGAGGTCATATTAACCCGCCCCTCAGCTCTTTAGTACAGTGTACACCTCATATTATTTTTATCAAAAACATAGCATACAGGGAACAGAAATGAACATATTCCCAATTATCACAATTCTTGTCTTATTTCATAATCCTACCATAAATATTGAACATTATCCTTTTCATCAAACACAACACACAAATTAAGCTAGTGTCATTGACACTTTCATTAAATGAACGTGGTCCAAAAAAAGGTATGTATACAAAAGATGAAGTTAAGAAACCGCCTTCTTCCTCGCACTCGAAGAGGATAAATACGGTGTCGTCTATATGGCCGAAGGCCTGCGACACCTGCATAAACTGAACCGGAAAGAAAGGACTTCCTCCTTTGTCCGGATAAAGTCTGCACCTAATGACGCCAGCAGTTTCTCTCTTGTCGTCGCAGCATTCTGATTCGGCGGAACAAAAGCAGGGTAGTATTGATGGATGAAAGCCATTGCAACCATGTTCTGTTCCGAAAGGGAAGGGTAATCCTCTTCCTTATCCCCTTCACCATCTGAGAGTATCAGTTGCGAATCTTGGTCCACTGCATCTGCGGGAACAGATGACTGGGCTGACCCAGCACTGTCCGACAGCTCAGATTCTGAGTCTGAGGGAGGCTGCATCTGCATTTGCTGGGATGCTGCGATTAGCTGCGCAATCTGCGCCAGCAAGACCGTCATTGAGGCCTGAGGAGCAGCAGATTTCTGTTCCTTAGCTGCATGCTGCTCCTGGGACAGTGTTTTGGAAACGGATCCTTTCTCCGAACGTCCTGATGATCAAGGCCTTGTCTCCCTAGCTACTGGATGGTCCGACTTCACGGGCGAAGAGTGGTTCCTTCTTCGTGCAGCAGGCTGGATATCCGAAGTCGGGTAGCTAGGATGCGGTCGTGTGTGCTTAAATAATGTAGCAGAGGAAGCTGTGACTGAAGCCGACCCCAGCTGCAGACTAGATGGAGTGTCCCGAGTGGCGGGCGGACATATGCTCCGTCTCGTGCAAGTTTTCAACCAGAAAACTTCATTTCGGCCTTGTGGAATGCAGCGGAGGAAGCCTTGACTGAAGCCGACCTCGGCTGCAGACTAAACAGAGCGTTCCGAGTGGAGGGCGGACATATGCTCTGGCTTGTGTAAGTTTCTCAAAACAACATCTGATCCCAGACGCTGCTATATTAGAGAGGGGGGCCTCTCTCGCCGTCTATCAGATCTCGCCGAGTACAAGAACTTGCAGACTTCCTCCCTATTTCCGTCGTCGCTGGGGGAACTATTTATATTATAGTGCCCACTCTACCCAATCCACCTCTTAAGACTGCAACAGACTTACCCGGCGTTACGGTACCCACAGGCAGAGTACCGCTTCACAAGTCAAGCTAGCTGCTTGCAAGAGATAAAAATCTTTATTCAAAGGCCCTAACTCTTGCAATAATGAGCACTGCAGCTAGCTCTATAAGCTCCCCGAAGCGCGACGACAGTAGCACACTTGGATAGGTGTCAGAAAATCATCACCATGTTCATGTTCCTTTGAAATAGAAACTGACAGAATGAATTAAAATGCAGTAAGAGGCTCTGATCCTCAGAACCTCACCGTCAACAACGTACCGTGACACCGGACTCCAACATCAGTCATTCCAGTGTAACACAAGAATGACAAGAGTCCGCAGGAGTATATCAACTGAAGTCGATATCAGTCCTCCAAACTCCACAACAATATATATATATATAACTGAGATACATGAATAATGGCAATCATAATTAAATTCAAAATATTTTATGTAAGCAAAATTTTTTTTGGAAAAACGCACAAGTTCCTAAAGGGAACATGAAGAGCCCAAGGGCATCCCGATAGAGCCTAAGTGAGGACAAAATCCAAAATTTTTTGAACTACACTACCGGAATAATAATCCATGTATTCTACAGTATATTACAGTAATAGAATATAAGAAACTACCTATATATGAGGACGTTGATAATGTAAACAACGTCAATGTAAACAAGACAACAGGCACACAAAAAGGCCCAAAATCAGAACTAAAAGAAATGCTATCAAATGCAAAGCTAGATCTTCATACGAAGAAAAAATGATACATTGGATAGAAGAAGCCAGACTAAATGGCATAACACCCCTAGGGTGAGGACGTAACCCTGGGGAAGAAACAGAATAATATTCTGTAATAAATGTTAAACTCCCAAGAAATTTAATAAAAAATTTCAATATAAAATAGCCAAAAAGCTTAAGAGTTTAACAGGAAGGGTTCATGGAAGGATAGGGAAGGAATACTTAACACACAGTGGAATAATCATTTTTAAAAATGATGACGTCGGGCATATGTCCCGAAATTGGGAAACATAAAATAATTTTATAATTATTATAAAGTTGCAGCCCTGAACGTCCAAAACCACCGTTGAACACTTCCTTCATCCAATAACAACCTTGTATCCACCAATTCTTTCATTGATTTGTGTCTGGCATCCTCAAAAAAGGAGATTTTAAAGCACAGATGTCATTTCATTGTTGATGACTTTTAGGGCCAAACAAAGAATGATGTTGGCACCAATTCCGGTCACTTCCTGACGTCTGCACATGCGCAGAGAGTAAATGTATGGAGGGCCAGATAGGACTTTTAATTTTCGGTTTTGCAAGCAAATTTTGGGGATTGGGGGGGTTCAGAATTTGTGTTTGGCCCTTAATAACTTTAAGTTAAGCACCAGCTGGTCTGGGCCATTGGTTTACAGTGTAAAAATACAGATATGTCACATGTAATGAAAAGAAGAAAACAGTTTTAAAATTCTTTGTGGCAATAATTTCTGAAACACGCCTTTCAGCTTTGGAATTCTCAGAGAAGTGGAATGAAAGCTTCCTTCTTCTTTCTTCAACTTGAGAGGTTTGTCCCATTTTTTTTTTTACATATTTCACTAAACTTCAACCTTAAAGTCAAGGGGTTTAACAGTGATTTCCAGCCTGTTGTTGGTTGCTAGTATAGATATAGTTTTCAGTTCTGACTTTCTTTTATCAGGAAAGCAAGACACATGGATAAACATGGACAAGGGTATTGCATTATCTCCACTATAAATCAGAGTACAAAACAGATATAGCGAACTAACAGGTAAGAGGAGCATTAGTTTAGAAAGATTTTGTTCATATGTAATTGTTTTGTTACAATTTATGGGAGAGTGCCTGTTGGCACTCTCCAATAAATTATCCCAAAACAACTGTATGTCTGACTTTCAAAAACAATTGTGTATATAAACATTTTTTTTCATCTGAAAAAATAAAAAGGTATTGCAAACAGTGTAAAGCCATTAATGTGGCTTTCAGCACTATTCAGTAGGAACCATAATAGTAGCTTCTAGAACTCAATCAATTAATTTTATTTTCAGCCATAACTGTATCATACATTTTTGTGGGCCAATCTATCAACTGAAAATAACATATTTCTCAGTTCCTATTGATTGAAATATTTCTCTGAATCTACTTCTGCAAGAACATCTGCATATGATAAGATAAGTTTTATTAGGCTTTTGGTAATATTATATTGTAGTTCTCAATCATACCTGAATAGAGCTTTATTCAAATACTCTGAATGAACTTTATGCAAATCATCTAAACTATGGACTTCTTGATCCAAAGATTCTTGAAATTCAAGCCATGTAGCATGAATAAGCTGATTTGATATATAACCCTGCATTACTTTGACAAAATGCTGCATTTCTTGCCTGTAAAACAGAAAGTGTATTCTTATTTTTGCCTGTTTGAATATCTAGATGCTCTGTGCACAGATAACAGAACTTCTTGTCAGGAGTGGCAGAAGTGAACAAGAGGCTTTCAAGAGCCTGTAATCACTCACCTGGCAGAACTACATATCCCACAGTTACGCTAATGAAAATCAAAGAATGCAGCAGGCTGCCATGCTACTTCAATCAGATTTGCTATCTATGGGAGCGCCCAATGATGATTTTTTTATGACATAGCTTGCTAATCAATTGCAGACGTATGTGTTGGCTTGTCCAGATCTCTGAGCTAATATTGTTAACGCTCTATTGATCTATAGGACGGAATGATAGGATACGCGTATCCTCCGGCGCTGTTGTTTTAGCAGGTATTGCTAAGATAAACAACCACAATACATTTCTGTTGATAGCATCTCTATCTTCACAGAGATCATGAGTAATTTACTCTCTTGTCTACTGTGGGTCTTAACGTGAAATCTTCCTCTATGTGAGGATCTTTTTCACTGGGTAAATCGTGTCATCTTTATCACAACCAGCAAGGTCGCAACCTTCATGTATTCCGTTGTGTGGTCCGTATTGCATTGTAAGCACTGTACTGGACGAGCTTTGGACGCGATTTCTTACTATAGGAGATCCTCTTCTTCACTATTCTATGCGGCTAAAGTGGAGGCTCTTCCGTCGTGGTGTAGGGATCATTATGTTCATATTGTTGATCCCTCCATACTACTCATTGCTATTTTTTAGTATACTTGTTTCACAAGATCTACTGCAGCCTGTTATTATTTAGGTTATAGGTTTATGTTACCTCATACCTATGCACTCTACGATAGTTTACAATTGAGTCTTTTGTCTCTTTATCAAAGTCAGTTAGTAACTTTTTGATAAATAGACTTAGAATCTTTAGATTAAATTCCTATACGGATTTTAACTTCGGTTCTTATTTAGCTAAGTAATCATTTGAGCCTCTGGAAACAGTAGTTTTCAAATTCTGACCTTTTAGACAGTAATTCTGTTGGTTTCTCTTTTACTGTAGAGTCAGTGAGTTTCATGCACTATCGATGGATGATTTTCACTTTCATAGTTTCGGAATCAATACTTCCGTTACTATTTAGGTTGGATTGTTGCATAAGAGTTAGGCTCCTATTATCCGGAACCTATTATTTTAAGGTCCTTCCGTCTTCGTATGGACATAGGCCTTTACTCTTTCCGGGTACAGTTTATGTATTTATAAACAGATATCTGTTTATTACTATGGGCGTAAGCTTCTTCTGTCTTTGATGTCTAGTAGAAGGACGTTACGCTCCATTTTATTGTTAATGGATTCTATTAACTATCGGTACTGCATTTCTGGAGGCCTCTATTGTTAGGTCTATTATCTACTGCTCAGAATGTCATTCACTTAACAGTTGCTACTATAGCTAGGTAGGCTGTCTGTTTCGGCAGTGTCTCCGTTCGGCTGCCCTCTTCGCTCTGGGCTATTTGACCCAGGGCAAGAAAAAGGGGGGGGGGGGGAGGGTGTTCCCTTGGGTCACCTGTTTTACTATGAAAACAAGGGGATACCTCCTCCGGAGTTAGTAATTCTGAGCTGTTATTGGGATGGTTGTTTAGTGAGAAGTTTAGGTTTTTAAAATTCATTCAAGTCTTAGTTTTTAAAGTATAGCTTTTGAATATTGCATATGTCAACGGACATGATTATGCAATCCTCAGACACTTTTAGGAGTATAAGAGTCTCTATTCTCTAGACTTACTTTATTTATTGGCTTATTTTAAAAATTATTAGTATAAGGATTATATTGGATATTAATAGAGTACATGGATGTATGAAGCTCAATTTTGGAAGGTGTTGTATCTTTCTAATTTATCATAAATAAGAAAGATACATGTAAGGCCTATTACTTCTTTTTCCCTACAGGGGATGACTCTATTTTATTTTATTGAGCGTATTCCATTTTGCTCTATGTCCTTGGCCCTCCAGCCTTTTTACTATTCAGCTATGTCTGGGTCATTGGTACAGTATAAAAATGTTAAAAAATTTATAGTAATTTATATATTTTTTATACTTACCAATGATCCAGACGGGGATGGCCCTCCCAGGAGTTGGGAACTCTTGCCTCCCCGCTGAGTACATAGCGCTTACCAGGCACTGGTTATTAGAATGATTAATGGCGCCAATTTCGGAACGTTCTTGACACTGCGCATGCGCAGTAGGGGCGAAGTGTGGAGGGCCTTTCAGGACATGTTTTCTTTAGTTTTAGATGCAAATTTTGGGGATTGGGGGGCAAAATTTGTGTTTGGCCCTATATTTTAAGAGTTAGCACCAGCTATGTCTGGGTCATTGGTAAGTATAAAAAATATATAAATTACTATAAATTTTTTAACTTTTGATGCAAATTTTAGGGATTGGGGGGCAAAATTTGTGTTTGGCCCTATAATTTAAGGAGTTAGCACCAGCTAAGTCTGGGTCATTGGTAAGTATAAAAAATATATAAATTACTATAAATTAGTTAACTTTCGAACATGCTTTTCAATTTTTCTGCTTATTTTGACAATGATACAAGTCCCAGCCCTAGCACTTATTATTAGCTCACCTGGCCCAAAGGGCCATGTGAACTATTGCCATCACTTGGCGTCTGTTGGTCATCGTCCGTAAACATTCCACATTTCCATCTTCTTCTCTGGAACCACTGAGCCGATGTAAACCAAGCTTGGCAGGAATGGTCTGTGGGAGGTCCTCTACACACGATCCTCTTTTTGTTCCCATCGGATGAAAAACGTGGCCGCCAGAGGCATTCTTTGATTCTGGTTGGTGGATTTTCAAAAATCTTCTCTGAAACTACAAGACCAAATGTTTTGAAACTTCACGTTTGATGACTGGGAGAGCTGCAACCAACGATCCTCATTTAATGTTGATCGGGTTGCAAACATGACTGCAATTGCGGCTTATAGTTACTATAGAAACTCTAGCAGGAATGGTCTTCTGTGAGGTACACTACAAATATTCTTCATTTTGTTTCTGTCAGATGGAAGACCTGGTCACCAGAGGCATTCTTTGATACTGATTGGTTGATTTTGAAAAATCTCCTCTGAAACCACAAGGCCAATTGTTTCGAAACTTCACATGATTGATGACTGGGACACCTACCAACAAACCCCATTTAATGTTGATCGGGTTGCAAACATGGCTGCAATTGCAGCTCTAATTACTGTAGAAACCCTATTGGAAATCACATTTTCATTTTCTTCTCTGGAACTTCTTTGTCAATGCAAACCAAACTTGGCAGGAATGGTCTATGAAAGGTTCTCTACAACTGTTCCTCATTTTGTTACTGATGGATGAAAAATGTGGCTGCCAGAAGCATTCTTTGATTCTTAGGGTCGATTTTTAAAAATCTTCTCTGAAACTACAAGGCCAAATATTTTGAAACTTCACATGATTGTTGGCTGGGACACCTTCTACCAATGATCCTCGTGTAAAGTTGATTGGGTTGCAAACATGGCTGCAATTGCAGCTTTTAGTTACCATGGAAACCCTATGGGAAATCACATTTTTATCTACGAATCTGAGAATAATTGGCCAGTGTGGGCCGAACTTTGCACAAATAATGTATGGGAAGTACTCTGAAAACAATCATCATTCTGTTTCACAAAGATGAAGTAGCATGGCAGCAGTAACAAAATGAGGAACAGTTGTAGAGAACCTTTCATAGACCATTCCTGCCAAGTTTGGTTTGCATTGACAAAGAAGTTCCAGAGAAGAAAATGAAAATGTGATTTCCAATAGGGTTTCTACAGTAATTAGAGCTGCAATTGCAGCCATGTTTGCAACCCGATCAACATTAAATGGGGTTTGTTGGTAGGTGTCCCAGTCATCAATCATGTGAAGTTTCGAAACAATTGGCCTTGTGGTTTCAGAGGAGATTTTTCAAAATCAACCAATCAGTATCAAAGAATGCCTCTGGTGACCAGGTCTTCCATCTGACAGAAACAAAATGAAGAATATTTGTAGTGTACCTCACAGAAGACCATTCCTGCTAGAGTTTCTATAGTAACTATAAGCCGCAATTGCAGTCATGTTTGCAACCCGATCAACATTAAATGAGGATCGTTGGTTGCAGCTCTCCCAGTCATCAAACGTGAAGTTTCAAAACATTTGGTCTTGTAGTTTCAGAGAAGATTTTTGAAAATCCACCAACCAGAATCAAAGAATGCCTCTGGCGGCCACGTTTTTCATCCGATGGGAACAAAAAGAGGATCGTGTGTAGAGGACCTCCCACAGACCATTCCTGCCAAGCTTGGTTTACATCGGCTCAGTGGTTCCAGAGAAGAAGATGGAAATGTGGAATGTTTACGGACGATGACCAACAGACGCCAAGTGATGGCAATAGTTCACATGGCCCTTTGGGCCAGGTGAGCTAATAATAAGTGCTAGGGCTGGGACTTGTATCATTGTCAAAATAAGCAGAAAAATTGAAAAGCATGTTCGAAAGTTAACTAATTTATAGTAATTTATATATTTTTTATACTTACCAATGACCCAGACTTAGCTGGTGCTAACTCCTTAAATTATAGGGCCAAACACAAATTTTGCCCCCCAATCCCTAAAATTTGCATCAAAAGTTAAAAAATTTATAGTAATTTATATATTTTTTATACTTACCAATGACCCAGACATAGCTGGTGCTAACTCTTAAAATATAGGGCCAAACACAAATTTTGCCCCCCAATCCCCAAAATTTGCATCTAAAACTAAAGAAAACATGTCCTGAAAGGCCCTCCACACTTCGCCCCTACTGCGCATGCGCAGTGTCAAGAACGTTCCGAAATTGGCGCCATTAATCATTCTAATAACCAGTGCCTGGTAAACGCTATGTACTCAGCGGGGAGGCAAGAGTTCCCAACTCCTGGGAGGGCCATCCCCGTCTGGATCATTGGTAAGTATAAAAAATATATAAATTACTATAAATTTTTTAACATTTTTATACTGTACCAATGACCCAGACATAGCTGAATAGTAAAAAGGCTGGAGGGCCAAGGACATAGAGCAAAATGGAATACGCTCAATAAAATAAAATAGAGTCATCCCCTGTAGGGAAAAAGAAGTAATAGGCCTTACATGTATCTTTCTTATTTATGATAAATTAGAAAGATACAACACCTTCCAAAATTGAGCTTCATACATCCATGTACTCTATTAATATCCAATATAATCCTTATACTAATAATTTTTAAAATAAGCCAATAAATAAAGTAAGTCTAGAGAATAGAGACTCTTATACTCCTAAAAGTGTCTGAGGATTGCATAATCATGTCCGTTGACATATGCAATATTCAAAAGCTATACTTTAAAAACTAAGACTTGAATGAATTTTAAAAACCTAAACTTCTCACTAAACAACCATCCCAATAACAGCTCAGAATTACTAACTCCGGAGGAGGTATCCCCTTGTTTTCATAGTAAAACAGGTGACCCAAGGGAACACCCTCCCTGCCCCCCCCCCCCCTTTTTCTTGCCCTGGGTCAAATAGCCCAGAGCGAAGAGGGCAGCCGAACGGAGACACTGCCGAAACAGACAGCCTACCTAGCTATAGTAGCAACTGTTAAGTGAATGACATTCTGAGCAGTAGATAATAGACCTAACAATAGAGGCCTCCAGAAATGCAGTACCGATAGTTAATAGAATCCATTAACAATAAAATGGAGCGTAACGTCCTTCTACTAGACATCAAAGACAGAAGAAGCTTACGCCCATAGTAATAAACAGATATCTGTTTATAAATACATAAACTGTACCCGGAAAGAGTAAAGGCCTATGTCCATACGAAGACGGAAGGACCTTAAAATAATAGGTTCCGGATAATAGGAGCCTAACTCTTATGCAACAATCCAACCTAAATAGTAACGGAAGTATTGATTCCGAAACTATGAAAGTGAAAATCATCCATCGATAGTGCATGAAACTCACTGACTCTACAGTAAAAGAGAAACCAACAGAATTACTGTCTAAAAGGTCAGAATTTGAAAACTACTGTTTCCAGAGGCTCAAATGATTACTTAGCTAAATAAGAACCGAAGTTAAAATCCGTATAGGAATTTAATCTAAAGATTCTAAGTCTATTTATCAAAAAGTTACTAACTGACTTTGATAAAGAGACAAAAGACTCAATTGTAAACTATCGTAGAGTGCATAGGTATGAGGTAACATAAACCTATAACCTAAATAATAACAGGCTGCAGTAGATCTTGTGAAACAAGTATACTAAAAAATAGCAATGAGTAGTATGGAGGGATCAACAATATGAACATAATGATCCCTACACCACGACGGAAGAGCCTCCACTTTAGCCGCATAGAATAGTGAAGAAGAGGATCTCCTATAGTAAGAAATCGCGTCCAAAGCTCGTCCAGTACAGTGCTTACAATGCAATACGGACCACACAACGGAATACATGAAGGTTGCGACCTTGCTGGTTGTGATAAAGATGACACGATTTACCCAGTGAAAAAGATCCTCACATAGAGGAAGATTTCACGTTAAGACCCACAGTAGACAAGAGAGTAAATTACTCATGATCTCTGTGAAGATAGAGATGCTATCAACAGAAATGTATTGTGGTTGTTTATCTTAGCAATACCTGCTAAAACAACAGCGCCGGAGGATACGCGTATCCTATCATTCCGTCCTATAGATCAATAGAGCGTTAACAATATTAGCTCAGAGATCTGGACAAGCCAACACATACGTCTGCAATTGATTAGCAAGCTATGTCATAAAAAAATCATCATTGGGCGCTCCCATAGATAGCAAATCTGATTGAATACTTGTTTGTTGAGAGTCCATTCTGACAGCAACAAGCGACCCGTAAGAGAACGGGAGTCTGATAAAACAATCAGACGACCCGGAATATGACGGACCAAAACTGAACTTGGTGTACTATAACCAACAGACGGATTCTTTCCATTAAATTGAATAACGGAAACGAAAGAGTGCCTCCCTGGTTCCGGAGATACGCCACTACTGTCGAATTAAAGGACAGGAATTTGGGCATGCGTTTCTGAATAATGTTCATGCAATGACATAAAGCAAGCCTAAAAAACATTATTCCGCAGAAGAAAACTGATTGCTAAAAGACTGCGGAACCCAAAGACCCTGGCACTTCGAATCCGTAGGGATCAGTATTATATCCCAATCTGTTTGACTGGCAACTGCGGCGGCACTCTCTGAGTCAACCACCGAATGTTTGCCCCAGTCTGAATCTCTTGTAACACTAGATAGACAAGAGAACGTGTAAATCGAGCAATTCATGGATTGCCGAAAAGTTGCCGTCGAAGAGAAGCTCCTCCGAGAACGAAGCGACTCTGAGAGAGTTCTTAACCTTACTATCCACGCGTGTGGATGTAGCTAGGGCTGCGTCACGTCTAACTAACTCCAATCAGCCACTGAAGGGCGGAGTTATACGTGAACAAACTACTGCCCTCAAAAGAAATTACATTGAGAATAATATCCCGTAAATCTTTTCTTGAAGACGTAATGATAACGCCTCAGTAAGGCGGATTACGTATAATAAAGCGTCTAAGTTAAGTCTACTATACATAATGTCGTTCCCAACATTGAAATTGGAAAAGACATAAACGGCGAAAAAGAATATATGCAGTCTTTAATCACACCGTCTAGACGCATATGAACTCTCGGTATGCCCTGCTCTGCCAAAATAAACTATTTGTATAAATGATAAAATGGCAGAAATGAGCAACGCGGACAAGAAACTAAACTATCATGCTTAGTAGCAGGCTTGTATATATATATATATAGCGTCGAAAAATAAAACACATGTTGTAATAACAATATTGGACTGCGTCGGTAAGTCAGGGACAATGTCCCTGAACCGATCGAAAAATCCGAGTCCAATGACGCTATAAGTCTCTTATCCAAGATCGCAGCAATGAAGTCCGAAATAATAATCACTGGAAGATAATGCCAGAAGAGATGAAAGGCAGCTTCCGATACTACTAAAGGGAAAACTCGAAATCTTTCGAATCCCTTTCGCCATCCTGTCGGACCCTATAAAGCGTTCGGTCGTCCGTACCTGATGCAACCGCGGACCGCACCGACCCAGCGCCGTCGGATAATTCCTGATTCAACCGAGAAACTGTCAATTGCTGGGATGCTGCGAAACAACTGTGCTAACTCGGATAGCACGTCCGTCACTGAGGCCTGAGGAGAAGCGGTCTTACGATGCATTGCCGCTGGAAGCTCCGTGATCGTTACCCCGTGCATACTACCAATATGCGAGCGCACGGAGTGTATAGGCCTCGTGTCCCTTGGCTACCGGATGGCGCGACCTATTCGCCGTGGAATCACTGAATGCCGAAACTGATCGGATACTCGAGGTCACGTAGCCAATGTGCAGTCGTGTGCCCTGCTGTGAGGATGAGGAAGCATTAAAGACAGTCTCTCGGACTGTCAATATAACGGAGCGTCCCGACCAACGGACATATGCTCCGAATGTAAAATATCTGAACCACAACATGCGGTCCCCAATGTTGTTGGGCGAGAGAGGGACCTCTCTCGCTCACAGCCCGGACGGACCTGGACAAGCCAGGAACCGGACTAACAGGCTTCCTCCGATCTGTCCTCAATCTGCCGTCACTGGGTGAGTACTAAAGTAATTAAAGTGCTCGCATCACCAAAATCTCCTTCCTAGACCGCAACGGACGAACCCGGCAGCCGAACCATTCGATGAATGCACGCTACACCGGGTGAGCTAGCGAATGTCACTCCGTAGGCGATAGACATATTCCATGAGCACTTATTGCCGCTAACTCTTCATTAACTATGACGACAGAGGCACACTTTTGAAAGACATCTCCATAACTCTTCGAACAAGAAACCAGAAATGCTTGGTTAGCAAGCATAAAATAATAATATATATAGCGTCGTTCAATAATTCGAAAGTTTGTGTGACATTATTGGACTATGTCGGAACTGAGGGACGATGTCCCTGAACCGAACCAAAAAATTTCTAAGTCCACCGACGCTATCAGTTTCTTATCCGGCATCGCAGCATTCTGGTCCGACGAAAGAAGCTGTAGAAGACCAAGTCAGATGACATACACAACAGCATATGTTGTTCCGAAAGGGAAAGCTCGAAATCCTCCGAATCCCTTTCGGTATCCCGTCGGACCGGATGAAACTTTCGGACGTCCGTACCCGCTTCCGCGGAGCGTCCCGACCCAGCATCGTCGGATAAAATATATGCGACAGATTCAGTTGATGCTGGGATGCTGCGATAAACTGTGCTATTAAGGAAAGCACGTCCGTTCCCGAGGCCTGTGCAGTAGCGGTCTTACGATGCATTGCCGCCGGAAGCTCCGTGTACGTTGACTCCCGCACACTTCCTATGCGAACGTCCGGAGTCTGCAGGCCTCGTGTCCCTGGCTACCGGATGGAGTGACCTGGTCGCCGAAGAATCCTTGATCGGCGAAGCTGGTAATATATCGGCGGTCACGCAGCCAAGGTGCGGTCGTGTGCGCTGACGAGAAGAGGAAGCCTTAGCAGTCTCAGCGGACTGCCTATACAACGGAGCGTCCCGAGCGACGGACGTATGCTCCGCTTACGACACATTTTGTACCACAACATCTGGGGCCAGATGTTGTTGAACGAGAGAGGGGCCTCTCTCGCTTGCCGTCCGGATGGACCGGAACGAGCTATGAACCGGACTAAAAGGCTTCCTGCGTTCTCCCTCCGATCCGCCGTCACTGGGTGTGCATTAGGTTAATTTATAGTGCTCGCATCACCCCAAAATTCCTTCTAGACCGCAACGGACGAACCCGGCTGCCGAACCATTCGGTGAATGGATGCTACACCGGGCGAGCTAGCGGACGTCAAAGGCCGTCGAACCTACTAGGGTCCTCTTAGGCAATTGGCGTATTTACATGAGCACTTTTCCGCTAGCCCTTCATTAATTGTGACGACGGAGGCACACTGTTGGAAGACATCACAGATACATCACCCTAATCTTGATCGTCTGAAATAGAAATTGATAAAGTAGAGTGACCCTGCGGGGAAAGGACCGGAGTGTCCAAATCCCCAACAACATACCGTGACATACGCTTCCCATATTGTCATCGAAATCATACGATACAGAACAGGAGTTAATGCGAGTACACTGACCACATATAGAATGATAATAAAGTCAGAGGAAGACTTCCTCTTAAAACAATTGATCAATATCCTTTCAATGTGAAAAGAAAACAAGTCCTGGTACTCGCACTAACCCCTGGCAATCAAAATACATAATAATAATATGATCCATTAATATAGAAAAAATAATTGAAATCAAAATATTTTGAAAAAATATTTTTTCAGAACAGCCCAAGTTTCTGAAAAGTAACGTTGAGCCCCAATGGATCCCAAGCCTAAGTGTGGACAAAAAATTTTTAAAATATTTTAAACAATTTATTCAACACTTACGAAACAATAATAATGTATCTAGTTATGATTAAAATAACATCAAGATATTATTTTTTAGAAATCCCCCCCTCACACAGAGGGCTGTTGTAAATGTAAACAATGAGTGTAAAAACACTAAAATAAGACTCCAGGCACCCAGGCCCGAAATCAGTTACCAAAAATACACTATCTGATGCAAAACAGAGACTTCCAGGGAAGAAACTGCAGAACATCAGATGGTAGATGCAGAACACAACGCCTAACCACCCGTAGGTGAAGACGTAAACATGGGGAAAGAACAGAATTCATTCTGTTATTCAGCTAAAACTCCCAAGAAAATTTAGTAATAATAATTACAAAAACTATGCCAAAAGCATGGGAGAATAGCAAGGGGGAACTTAAAGGACAGGGAGAGAGGAAAACACTTAAAAAAACAGTGTAACTAAATAATCAGAATGACAACAAAATGGCTGCTGCCTTGAAAATAGGTAACTTAACATAATTTCATTAAAAAATTTTAAGTTACAGCCCTGATAATATTCTGTCACACATTCTTTTCCTCTCCTCCTTCTCTATCCTCCTTAGAATCACCATTTCACTAATATTTATGTGTCTGGCATCATTTAAACTGAGATTTATAAGCACAAAGATCAGTCAGATGTTAACTGATGAAGGGCCAAACTTAGAATGATTAATGGCGCCAATTTCGGAACGTCCTTGACACTGCGCATGCGCAGTAGGGGCGAAGTGTGGAGGGCCTTTCAGGACATGTTTTCTTTAGTTTTAGATGCAAATTTTGGGGATTGGGGGGCAAAATTTGTGTTTGGCCCTATATTTTAAGAGTTAGCACCAGCTATGTCTGGGTCATTGGTACAGTATAAAAATACCGAAATTTCAATGTCCTATGTGGTCCTCCATACCTTTTATCCACTGCGCATGCACAGTGTCAAGGAGGTCTCAAAATTGGCTCCAAAAGTCATTCTTACAAGCAGTGCCTGGTAAGCGTTATGTAATCAGTGGGGAGGTATGAGTTCCCAACTCATGGGAGGGCCTTCCCCATCTGGGTCATTGGTAAGTATAAAAAATATATAAATTACTAAAAAAATTTTAACATTTTGATACTGTACCAATGACCCAGACTTAGCTGAATAGAAAAATGGTTGGAGGGCCTAGGACATAAAGGAAAATCCAATTGACTCAATTACATGTAAACAGAATTATCCGCTCAAGGTTTTACATGTATTAGTGTTGGGCGTCGGGTCCGATAATCCGAATCCGATCTGATCTGAATCCGAACGGATTCGGATCGGATTTTCAATTGTGTTTCGGATTCGGGTTTGGGTCGGATTCATGATAGGCAATCGAATTCTGGCTCGGATTGGATTTTTCAACACACACACGCGTAGTCGCGTACATATCCAAGAAATCTGAATAGGTTAGGTTAGGCCACGAAGTTGCAGACGCCTTCGCCGCCTTAATTTTATGAAAGTTAATGGCTGATTTCATTAAATCCCTCTCAGTTATAGGGTAAGTCGATCTCAAAATTACTCACACCATGGCGCTTCGCACGTGGGGCGCCCTTTCTATTCAGAAACCCTGGAACCGCCCTTGTTGGTCGATGGTCATTATCATTTATTCAACATTCTACCTGTCTCTTCATCACTTCTCAGAAAATTTCTAGTACGCTATAGCCCAAGGCTCCAAGTAATATAGGTTATTTTTCACGGTGCTACTAAATAACGAAAATAAACGAACATAAACGAACACAAACGAAAACAAGTAAAAAATGGCAAAATATAGGCTAATAAAAGTTTAAAAGGGGTAGAGGGTGTGTGTACGGGTATGTTTTACTCGTGTGTGAAATTTTGCAGCATTCGCTCCACAAATCTGCGTTGTGTGTCAATGTGTGAGACTTAAAGATTCATAACTAAAAATAAACATGATTTGTCAGATTTGGATTCGGATTTTCGGATTCGGATCGGATTCAGGTCGGATTTAGGGGCCGATTTCGGATTCGGATTTCGTTCGGATTCAGGAGAGCTTTTGGATTCGGATTTGATGAAACTCAGTCGGATCGGATTTCCCACACACGTCGGATCCGACACCCAACACTAACATGTATCTTTCTTGTTTGTATCAAAAAAGAAAGACACAATACCATTCCGTAATTGAGCACAATAATATCAATGATCTCTATTAACATCCAGTATAATCCATTATACTAATCTTATTAAAGGAAAGCCAATAAATAAAGATAGTCCAGATAATGAGACTCTTTATACTCATTTAAAAGTGTCCGAGGATTGTATATTAACGCTCGTATGATCCGTGACATATACAAACATTACACACCGAGCTACACTTTAAAAATATTACATGAATTAGCTTTACACTTTAAAACCATCCCGGCACCGACTCGGAATTACTGATTCCAGAGGAGGTATTCCCTTGCTTTTCACTATAAAGCAGGTGACCTAAGGGAACACCATCCCCCCCCCTCCCCTTGCCCTGGGTCAAATACCCCAGAGCAAAGAGAGCAGCAGGACAGAGTTGCTGCCGGAACAGAAAGCCTGCATAACTATAGTTGCAACTGTTTAGTGGATGACATTTTGAGCAACAGATAACGGACCTAAACACGCAGGTCGCCAGAAATGGACTCAATATTTCTAAGATAAAAACTGATGAATGTTAAAAAATTTATAGTAATTTCTATATTTTTTATACTTACCAATGACCCAGACATAGCTGGTGCTAACTCTTAAAATATAGGGCCAAACACAAATTTTGCCCCCCAATCCCCAAAATTTGCATCTAAAACCAAAGAAAACATGTCCTGAAAGGCCCTCCACACTTCGCCTCTACTGCGCATGCGCAGTGTCAAGGACGTTCCGAAATTGGCGCCATTAATCATTCTAAAAACCAGTGCCTGATAAGCGCTATGTACTCAGCGGGGAGGCAAGAGTTCCCAACTCCTGGGAGGGCCATCCCCGTCTGGGTCATTGGTAAGTATAAAAAATATAGAAATTACTATAAATTTTTTAACATTTTTATACTGTACCAATGACCCAGACATAGCTGAATAGTAAAAAGGCTGGAGGGCCAAGGACATAGAGCAAAATGGAATACGCTCAATAATATAAAATAGAGTCATCCCCTGTAGGGAAAAAGAAGTAATAGGCCTTACATGTATCTTTCTTATTTATGATAAATTAGAAAGATACAACACCTTCCAAAATTGAGCTTCATACATCCATGTACTCTATTAATATCCAATATAATCCAATACTAATAATTTTTAAAGTAAGCCAATAAATAAAGTAAGTCTAGAGAATAGAGACTCTTATACTCCTAAAAGTGTCTGAGGATTGCATAATCATGTCCGTTGACATATGCAATAATCAAAAGCTATACTTTAAAAACTAAGACTTGAATGAATTTTAAAAACCTAAACTTCTCACTAAACAACCATCCCAATAACAGCTCAGAATTACTAACTCCGGAGGAGGTATCCCCTTGTTTTCATAGTAAAACAGGTGACCCAAGGGAACACCCTCCCCCCCCCCCCCCTTTTTCTTGCCCTGGGTCAAATAGCCCAGAGCGAAGAGGGCAGCAGAACGGAGACACTGCCGAAACAGACAGCCTACCTAGCTATAGTAGCAACTGTTAAGTGAATGACATTCTGAGCAGTAGATAATAGACCTAACAATAGAGGCCTCCAGAAATGGACTCGATGGTTCTGAGATAAAAATTCATGAATTTGGATGGCTGAGCGCAATGAGCAGCCTTCAAAAATCTATAATAGCGACACTATTAATGTAAGCCCAAGATGTAGAAGAACTCTTACTTCATGAGCCGAAATCTTAAGCACAACTGCTAAGTCAATGATATACCATAAGCAGTACCGATAGTTAATAGAATCCATTAACAATAGAATGGAGCGTAACGTCCTTCTACTAGGCATCAAAGACAGAAGAAGCTTACGCCCATAGTAATAAACAGATATCTGTTTATAAATACATAACTTTACCCGGAAAGAGTAAAGGCCTATGCCCGTACGAAGATGGAAGGACCTTAATAACAATAGGTTCCGGATATTAGGAGCCTAACTCTAATGCAAAAATCCAACCTAAATAGTAACGGAATAGTGATTCCGAAACTACGAAAGTGAAAATCATCCATCGATAGTGCATGAAACTCACTGACTCTACAGTAAAAGAGAAACCAACAGAATTACTGTCTAAAAGGTCAGAATTTGAAAACTACTGTTTCCAGAGGCTCAAATGATTACTTAGCTAAATAAGAACCGAAGTTAAAATCCATATAGGAATTTAATCTAAAGATTCTAAGACTATATATCAAAAAGTTACTAACTGACTTAGATAAAGAGACATAAGACTCAATTGTAAACTATCGTAGAGTGCATAGGTATGAGGTAACATAAACCTATAACCTTACTAATAACAGGCTGCAGTAGATCTTGTGAAACAAGTATACTAAAAAATTGCAATGAGTGGTATGGAGGGATCAACACAATGAACATAATGATCCCTACACCAACGACGGAAGAGCCTCCACTTTAGCCGCATAGAATAGCGAAGAAGAGGACCTCCTATAGTAAGAAATCGCGTCCAAAGCTCGTCCAGTACAATGCTTACAATGCAATACGGACCACACAACGGAATACATGAAGGTTGAGACCTTGCGGGTTGTGATAAAGATGACACGATTTACCCAGTGAAAACAGATCCTCACATTGAGGAAGATTTCACGTTAAGACCCACAGTAGACAAGAGAGTAAATTACCCATGATCTCTGTGAAGATAGAGATGCTATCAACAGAAATGTATTGTGGTTGTTTATCTTAGCAATACCTGCTGAAACAACAGCGCCGGAGGATACGCGTATCCTATCATTCCGTCCTATAGATCAATAGAGCGTTAACAACATTAGCTCAGAGATCTGGACAAGCCAACACATACGTCTGCAATTGATTAGCAAGCTGTGTCGTAAATAAATCATCATTGGGCGCTCCCATAGATAGCAAATCTGATTGAATACTTGTTTGTTGAGAGTCCATTCTGACAGCAACAAGCGACCCGTAAGTGAACGGGAGTCCGGTAAAACAATCAGACGACCCGGAATATGACTGACCAAAACAGAACTTGGTGTACTATAACCAACAGACGGATTCTTTCCATTAAATTGAATAACGAAAACGAAAGAGTGCCTCCCTGGTTCCGGAGATACGCCACTACTGTCGAATTAACGGACAGGATTTGGGCATGCGTTTCTGAATAATGTTCATGCAATGACATAAAGCAAGCCTAAAAAACATTATTCCGCGGAAGAAAATTGGTTGCTAAGAGACTGCGGAACCCAAAGACCCTGGCACTTCGAATCCGTTGGGATCAGTATTATATCCCAATCTGTTTGACTGGCAACCGTCATAACAGCCACACTCGGGTCCGGCAACTGCGGTGGCACTCTCTGAGTCAACCACCGAATGTTTGCCCCAGTCTGAATCTCTTGTAACACTAGATAGACAAGAGAACGTGTAAATCGAGCAATTCATGGATTGCCGAAAAGTTGCCGTCGAAGAGAAGCTCCTCCGAGAACGAAGCGACTCTGAGAGAGTTCTTAACCTTACTATCCACGCGTATGGATGTAGCTAGGGCTGCGTCACGTCTAACCAACTCCAATCAGCCACTGAAGGGCGGAGTTATACGCGAACAAACTACTGCCCTCAAAAGAAATTACATTGAGAATAATATCCCGTAAATCTTTTCTTGAAAACGTAATGATAACGCCTCAGTAAGGCGGATTACGTATGATAAAGCGTTTAAGTTAAGTCTACTATACATCATGTCGTTTCCAACATTGAAGTTGGAAAAGACATAAACGGCGAAAAAGAATATTTCCAGTCTTTAACCACACCGTCTAGACGCATATGAACTCTCGGTATGCCCTGCTCTGCCAAATAAACTAATCGAATAAATGATAAAACGGCAGAAATGAGCAACGCGGACAAGAAACTAAACTATCATGCTTGGTAGCAGGCTAGTATGCATATATAGCGTCGAAAAATAAAACACATGTTGTAATGACATTATTGGACTGTGTCGGTAAGTCAGGGACAATGTCCCTGAACCGATCGAAAAATCCGAGTCCAATGACGCTATAAGTCTCTTATCCAAGATCGCAGCAATGAAGTCCGAAATAATAATCACTGGAAGATAATGCCAGAAGAGATGAAAGGCAGCTTCCGATACTACTAAAGGGAAAACTCGAAATCTTTCGAATCCCTTTCGCCATCCTGCCGGACCCTATAAAGCGTTCGGTCGTCCGTACCTGATGCAACCGCGGACCGCACCGACCCAGCGCCGTCGGATAATTCCTGATTCGACCAAGAAACTGTCAATAGCTGGGATGCTGCGAAACAACTGTGCTAACTCGGATAGCACGTCCGTCACTGAGGCCTGAGGAGAAGCGGTCCTACAATGCATTGCCGCTGGAAGCTCCGTGATCGTTACCCCGTGCATACTACCAATATGCGAGCGAACGGAGTGTATAGGCCTCGTGTCCCTTGGCTACCGGATGGCGCGACCTATTCGCCGTGGAATCACTGAATGACGAAACTGATCGGATACTCGAGGTCACGTAGCCAATATGCGGTCGTGTGCCCTGCTGTGAGGATGAGGAAGCATTAAGGACAGTCTCTCGGACTGTCAATATAACGGAGCGTCCCGACCGACAGACATATGCTCCGAATGTAAAATATCTCAACCACAACATGCGGTCTCCTATGTTGTTGGACGAGAGAGGGACCTCTCTCGCTCACAGCCTGGACGGACCTGGATAAGCCAGGAACCGGACTAACAGGCTTCCTCCGATCTGTCCTCAATCTGCCGTCACTGGGTGAGTACTAAAGTAATTAAAGTGCTCGCATCACCCAAATCTCCTTCCTAGACCGCAATGGACGAACCCGGCAGCCGAACCATTCGATGAATGTATGCTACACCGGGTGAGCTAGCGAATGTCACTCCGTAGGCGATAGACATATTCCATGAGCACTTATTGCCGCTAGCTCTTCATTAACTATGACGACAGAGGCACACTTTTGAAAGACATCTCCGTAACTTTGCGAACAAGAAACCAGAAATGCTTGGTTATAGCAAGCATATAATAATAATATATAGCGTCGTTCAATAAATCGAAAGTTTGCGTGACATTATTGGACTATGTTGGAACTGAGGGACGATGTCCCTGTACCGAACAAAAAATTTCTAAGTCCACTGACGCTATCAGTTTCTTATCCGGCATCGCAGCATTCTGGTCCGACGAAAGAAGCTGAAGAAGACCAAGTCAGATGACATACACAACAGCATATATTGTTCCGAAAGGGAAAGCTCGAAATCCTCCAAATCCCTTTCGGTATCCCGTCGGACCGGATGAAATTTTCGGACGTCCGTACCCGCTTCCGCGGAGCGTCCCGACCCAGCATCGTCGGATAAAAAATATGCGACAGGTTCAGTTGATGCTGGGATGCTGCGATAAACTGTGCTATTTAGGAAAGCACGTCCGTTCCCGAGGCCTGTGCAGTAGCGGTCTTACGATGCATTGCCGCCAGAAGCTCCGTGTACGTTGACTCCCGCACACTTCCTATGCGAACGTCCGGAGTCTGCAGGCCTCGTGTCCCTGGCTACCGGATGGTGTGACCTGGTCGCCGATGAATCTCTGACTGGCGAAGCTGACTGGATATCCGTGGTCACGTAGCCAAGAGCGGTCGTGTGCGCAACTATGAGAATGAGGAAGCCTTATTGACAGTCTACTCTGGACTGACTATATGTCGGAGCGTCCCGAGCGACGGACGTATGCTCCGAAAGCGAAACATTTTGTACCACAACATCTGGGGCCAGATGTTGTGAACGAGAGAGGGGCCTCTCTCACTTGCCGTCCGGATGGACCGGAACGAGCTATGAACCGGACTAAAAGGCTTCCTCCGTTCTCCCTCCGATCCGCCGTCACTGGGTGTGCATTAGGTTGATTTATAGTGCTCGCATCACCCCAAAATTCCTTCTAGACCGCAACGGACGAACCCGGCTGCCGAACCATTCGGTGAATGGACGCTACACTGGGCGAGCTAGCGGACGTCAAAGGCTGTCGAACCTACTAGGGTCCTCTTAGGCAATTGGCGTATTTACATGAGCACTTTTCCGCTAGCCCTTCATTAATTGTGACGACGGAGGCACACTGTTGGAAGACATCACAGATACATCACCCTAATCTTGATCGTCTGAAATAGAAATTGATAAAGTAGAGTGACCCTGCGGGGAAAGGACCGGAGTGTCCAATTCCCCAATAACATACCGTGACATACGCTTCCCATATTGTCATCGAAATCATACGATACAGAACAGGAGTTAATGCGAGTACACTGACCACATATAGAATGATTATAAAGTCAGAGGAAGACTTCCTCTTATTACAATTGATCAATATCCTTTCAATGTGAAAAGAAAACAAGTCCTGGTACTCGCACTAACCCCTGGCAATAAAATACATAATAATAATATGATCCATTAATAATGAAAAAATAATTGAAATCAAAATATTTTGAAAAAATATTTTTTCAGAACAGCCCAAGTTTCTGAAAAGTAACGTTGAGCCCCAATGGATCCCAAGCCTAAGTGTGGACAAAAATTTTAAAAATATTTTAAACAATTTATTCAACACTTATGAACAATAATAATGTATCTAGTTATGATTAAAATAACATCAAGATATTATTTTCCAGAAATCCCCCCCTCACACAGAGGGCTGTTGAAAATGTAAACAATGAGTGTAAAAACACTAAAATAAGACTCCAGGCACCCAGGCCCGAAATCAGTTACCAAAAATACATTATCTGATGCAAAACAGAGACTTCCAGGGAAGAAACTGCAGAACATCAGATGGTAGATGCAGAACACAACGCCTAACCACCCGTAGGTGAAGACGTAAACATGGGGAAAAGAAACAGAATTCATTCTGTTATTCAGCTAAAACTCCCAAGAAAATTTAGTAATAATAATTACAAAAACTATGCCAAAAGCATGGGAGAATAGCAAGGGGGGACTTAAAGGACAGGGAGAGAGGAAAACACTTAAAAAACAGTGTAACTAATTAATCAGAATGACAACAAAATGGCTGCTGCCTCGAAAATAGGTAACTTAACATAATTTCATTAAAAAATTTTAAGTTACAGCCCTGATAATATTCTGTCACACATTTTTTTCCTCTCCTCCTTCTATATCCTCCTTAGAATCACCATTTCACTAATATTTATGTGTCTGGCATCATTTAAACTGAGATTTACAAGCACAAAGATCAGTCAGATGTTAACTGATGAAGGGCCAAACTTAGAATGATTAATGGCGCCAATTTCGGAACGTCCTTGACACTGCGCATGCGCAGTAGAGGCGAAGTGTGGAGGGCCTTTCAGGACATGTTTTCTTCGGTTTTAGATGCAAATTTTGGGGATTGGGGGGCAAAATTTGTGTTTGGCCCTATATTTTAAGAGTTAGCACCAGCTATGTCTGGGTCATTGGTACAGTATAAAAATGTAGAAGGCTGAGACCAATATGCAGCCTTCATCAAATCGGTAATAGCAACACTATAGCATAAGCCCAAGATGTAGAGAGCGCTCTTACTTCATGCGCTGAAATCTTAAGCACAGACTGCTGAGTTGAAGATAATTTTTCATAAGCAGTACGGATAGTTAATTGAATCCACCTTGCAATAGAATGGACCGTAATGTCCCCTTTCTTAGGCAGCAGAGACAGAAAGAAACGTTTACGTCCCTTTCTGATAAACTCAGATCTACGTTTGTAAATAGGTATAGCTCTAACAGGACAGAGTAAAGGCCTATGCCCGTCTGAAGACGGAAGAGCCTAAATAACAATAGGTTCCGGATACTTATTAGGAGCCTGATTTTAGCCAAAAATCCAACATTAGTATTCAAGGTAATAGAATTACCTACACTACGATAGTGAGAATCATCAACAGATAGTGCCTGAAGCTCACTAACTCTTCTAGCAGAAGAGAAGGGTACGAGAAAGCTGTCTTATAAGATAAGAATTGAAGTCCACTGTATCAGGAGGCTCAAATGGCGCTTCTTTTAGCTTAAGAAGAACCCAAGCTAAATTCCACTTGGGAATTAATCTAAGGGTTCTAGGTCTATTTATCGAAAAGTTTTCCGTAACTTAGATAAAGAAACATTAGATCCAATCTGTAAACTATCATGATCTGCATAGGTATCAACAGAATGATCCCTACATCACCGTGAGAAAACCTTCCACTTAGCAGCATAATTTAGCGAAGAGGAGGTCCTCCTACAGTTAGAAATTGCCTCCACTGCCCGTCCTGTAAATTGCTTGCCGTGCAAGAAGGACCGCACAACGGAAATACGTGAAGCTTGAGACCTTGCGGGTTGAGATGCAGTGTGTGCGATTTCCCCTGCGAAAGGAGATCCTCTCGTGGAGGAAGCTTCCATGGCATGTCCCACAGCAGACACCTGAGTAGATTTATCCAAGGCCTCTGGGGTGACAGAGAACTTTGCAGTGAGATTGCTTTATCTTGAGCAATATCTGCTGAATCAATGGCACTGGAGGATACGCGTATCCTATCATTCCATCCCAAGAGATCGAGAGAGCGTGTAGACACAAACGCTTGACACATACATCTGCAACTGATAGTTGAGATGCGCCGCAAATAAGTCTACCATTGGACAATCCCATTGGTAGCAAATCTGATTGAATACTCGTTGAGAGTCCATTCTGACGACAACATACTACCTTTCCGAGAAAGGGAGTCCGCTAGAACGTTCAGACGACCCGTAATATGATGGACCGATAGAAGAACTTGATGCTCTAGGACAAACAGAAGGATCCTTTCTGTTAAATTGAATAACGGAATGGAATGAGTGCCTCCCTGGTTCCGAATATACGCTACTACTGTCGAATTGTCGGACAGAATTGAACATGCGAATTCTGAAGAATGTTCATTCATTGACGTAGAGCAAGACATATTGACATCATCTCTTGATGTTTATGTACTTGTTAGGAACTGCGGATCCTAAAGACCCTGGCACTCTGAATCTGTTGGGCTCAGAGTTGTGCCCCAACCTGTTTGACTCGCACACGTCATTATCGTTAAAGTCGGATCCAGCAGTTGCAGTGGTACTCCTTGAGTTAACCACTGAATATCTGCCCAAGTCTGAATCTCTTGTTTCACTTGATTCGACAAGACGATGTTCGATTCGAGCGAATGAGTCTTCACACTCCAATTCTGAGATAAAATATCTGTGGAGTGGACGAGTGCATAGCCGCTCCATCGGAATAAGATCCGCAGCGGGTCCGCACAAACCTGTCAGTCTCTTGAATTCTCTTGCTGTTACTACATCTGAGTGAAGACAAAAGCGAGCATAACAACTGACTAATATTGCTCTGGTTAACGGCAGATCAACGAGACTGTTGTGTGTCTCTAAGCTCATTCCTACGTGGGTGAATGATTAGGACAGCACTAGATCCGACTTCTTTTCGTTTACTATGAAACCGAGACGTCGGAGCAATTGAAGCAGACTCTGAACATCATTCTGAAGCATTAACTTGCTGCTGTAACCCTGAAGAATGTTGTCCAAGTAGGCCGACATTAGCACAGAAGAATGAACTCGGAAATGAGTCATTACCGAGATCATTATTCAAGTGAAGCCCCAGGGCGCTAGGTTCAGACCAGAGCATCATTGATCGGAACTGAAAACAACTCCTGGGACAGCGAAGCGAAAGTACTTTCTAAACACCAGATGTACCCTGACGTAAAAGTATGGTATCCTTGAGATCTATGCTCACAGCATAATCGTTCACTCGAATGCTCGCTCTGACCGATCGGATGGTCTCCATATAAAAATTTTGGAGCCCCGATCAGCTTGTTTATTCAGCTCAGATCTATAACTGAACGAAATGAGCCGTCTGATCTTGGAACCAGGAACAGGTGACTGCAGAAAACTGGAGATTCCTGGTTTTCTACGACTTCTATAGCGTTCTTGTCCAGAAGAGATTGAACTTCTGATAGAAGCGAATCTCTCTTCTGAAGATTTAACGGAAGCTGAGACCAGCGTGGACTTCGAGTTAACAGAGGTTTTTCCTTGAAGGACAGCTAGACCTTCAGATATAACCCCTTGCACCCATAAGTCGTCCGTAATTGACAACCAATTGGTTAAGAATCTTGACAGCCTTCTGCCCACTGGAATGCAATATAGGTTATACCATCACCTCCTGGCCCTGCGAGGATTGCGGAAGGAGAAAACACATCCTCCACGACCCGCACCTCGCCCAGTCGACCTAGGGGCGTCTGACCTGATATCTCGGCCAGCATTACGACCCCTATGTGAGTTGCTACAATGACGGTCTCCAGAGTAAGACGTAGAGGCTTTCTTTGATCCTCTATAGGAACTTCCTTTGGACGTATTCGCCCCAGAAGAACCTGCCTGACTCCTCCCTGCTGAGTCCGACTTTTTCAAAGCGGAATAAAACCAGAGAATCCGGAGCTTTCTTAGTAATCTGATTATAGATTGTAGAAAGCTTAATCGTCAAAGAGAAGCTCTCCTGAGACCGGAGCGACTGGAAGAGAGTTTTTTTCCACCTTACTATCCACTCTTGTGGAAGCAGCCAGGGCAGCATCACGTCTGACTAACTCCATATTGCCACTGAAAGGGCGGAGTTATACGTAGAATATGCTATAGCCCTCGAAAGAACTCTTAAGGAAGTTTGAACATCCTGGAATTCTTTCGCTTTGAGTCGTAGTGATAATGCTCTGGTAAGGTGATCTGCGTGAGATAATGCGTCTAAATTCTATTAGATGATATTGTCGTCTCCAGTATACTGGAGTAAATATACATGGACGCCGGTAATGACAATTCCAGGTCTTCAGCCTAGTTGTCCAAACACAGAGGAACTCTCGGCACGCCTAGTCCTGCCGTTTCAAATTTATGTCTAGCATTGATGAAAGGCAGCTGTATAGCGCTAGGCAATAAGAAACCTGATTTGCCAGTCTTAGAGGCTAGCTTGAATATAGCGTCATTCAAAAGTTCAAATGTCCGTGACATTTCTGGACTGGGTCGAAAACTCAGGGACGGTGTCCCTAATCCGGCCGAAAAAGTCTGTGTCCAGTGACGCTTTCAGTTTCTTATCAGGTATATCAGCTGTATAGCGCTAGGCGATAAGAAACCTGATTTGCCAGTCTTAGAGGCTAGCTTGAATATAGCGTCATTCAAAAGTTCAAATGTCCGTGACATTTCTGGACTGGGTCGAAAACTCAGGGACGGTGTCCCTAATCCGGCCGAAAAAGTCTGTGTCCAGTGACGCTTTCAGTTTCTTATCAGGTAACGCAGCATTTTTGTCCAGAGAAACAACTTCTAAAAGGTGATGCCGGATGAAATCTATGACCACCTTAAGTTGTTCGGAAAGGGAATATTTCAGCTGTGCTGATTCCCTTTTACCATCCGCCTGGACCACATAATAATTTTCAGTTGTCCCTTACTGATTCTGCAGGGGAACGAACAGACCCAGCTTTGCTCAGATAGTTCTTTACTGAAAAAGTTTCTGATAGCTGCTGGGATGCTGCGATGAATTGAGCTATCTGTGATAGCAAGTCCGTCACGGAGGCCTGTGGAGCCGCGGTCTTACGTAAATAGCTGCTGGAAGCTCCAGGGACGTTAATTCCTGCATTTATATAATATGCGAACGTCCCAACTGGAAAGGCCTCATGTCCTTGGCAGGCAGATGGCGTGACCTGGTCGACGTGGATTCCCTGGTCGGTGAAGCAGGCTGGATAGCTGTGGTCACATAGCCAATGTGCGGTCGTGTGTGCCGACGTGAGGATGAGGAAGCCAATAGACAAGCCGCGTCAGACTGTCTATGCGATGGAGCATCCCGAGCAGGAGGAGTGGACGTATGCTCCGACTAATGAACATACATACAACATCGCTGCCCAGATGTTGTTGTAAGAGAGAGGGGGCCTCTCTCGCTCGCGGTCCGGATAGACCTGGATGAGCTAGCTACCGGACTGACAGGCTTCCTCCGTACTATCCTCGGATCCGTCGTCGCTGGGTGTGCACGTTCAATGTTTATAGTGCTCGCATCACCCAAACTGCTTCCCTGGACCACAACGGACGAACCCGGCTGCCGAGCTATTCGATGAATGGTCGCTACACCGGGCGAGCTAGCAGACAACAACGCCGTCGATCCTACTAGGGACCTCTTAGGCAATTGTTGTATTTCCATGAGCACTTTTGCCGCTAGCTCTTCGTTAGACTGCAACAACGGAGGCACACTTGTTGAAGACATCACGGAAACATCACCCTGTTCTTGTTCCTCTGAAAAAGAGACTGATAAACTAGAGTGACCTTGCGGAGAGAGGACCGGCTTGGACCCCTCACCGCTAACAATATACCGTGACACACATCTCCAACGTTTGTCATTCCAATTGGCACACACTGAGCAAGAATTAGTGCGAGTACATTGACTACAAGAAACACAATGAACATGAGAATCAGAGGAAGATTTCCTCGCATTACAATTTAAACAATATTCTTTCATCATGAAAAAATATAAACAGTCATAGTACTCGCACTAACCCTTGAAATAAGGATACATAATATAATATAATCCATTATAACATTTCGAAAAAATAATTTCAAAAAAAAAAATTTTTTGAAAAATTTTCAGTTGAGCCCAAGTTCCCAAATGGAACAATAAGACCAAATGGATCCCCAAAAAGCCCAAGTGTGGACAAAAATTTAAAAACATTTTTAAAAATTAATGTAACACTTACGGACAATATTAATGTATCTGGCTATGAGCAGAACTAAATAGAAGACAAGTAATCACTATCAGAAGTAACCGTTGTCAATATAAACACAAGTGTACAAAAACCAGAAACATGACTCCAGGCACTGTAAACATGGCCCAAAATCAATCACCAATTTAAACACTATCCGATGTAAAACAGAGGCTTCCAGAGAAGAAACTGCAGTACATCGGATGGTAGATGCAGATCACAACGCCTAACCAACCAAGGGTGAGGACGTAAGCTAGAGATGGGCAATATACCGAAAAACCGAACCGATACCGATATCATGGGGACACCGAAAAACCGAACCGACCTAATCTTTGAATACCGAAACCAACGGTATTTTCAATTTTCCCTGTGCATTCGCTATTTATAAGGCCTTGATGAGGACTGATAGCAGTTGAAGTGTTCATTTTCATGAAAGAAGTGACTGATTTTATTTTTCAGTTTTGTTAAGCCTTAAGGACCAGGGCAGTTGTACTAAATTATCAATAGTCTACGACCTGTACATGTCCAGTTGCTTAGCAGTGATTTCTAGCCAAGTCTTGGCTGCCTGTTAAGGCAGCCAAGACTTGGCTAGAAATCACTGACCAGATAATTTTACTACTGTCATCAGGCCCACGTAAAGATAACATCTTCAGGACACACATTCTATGATTACAGACGCCTTAAGTGGAGCTTGAAAAGTTAAGGCGTATTTAGAACAAGTCACCAAATTACTGTAGATATGATCTGTGCTGACAAAAGAATGACAATGTTGAGCCCATCAACAATGACATGTGTAGCACTGTGATAGAATGATACAAGAACAACTTATTCTGTATTTTTCTGACATGGATTCCCCTTTGGTACTATCAGTGAATCTGAAGTCACATACCGAATACCGAACCGATACCGCGGTATGCCCACACAAAAATACCGAAACCGATACCGAACTCAAAATTCCAATACCGCCCATCTCTAACGTAAGCATGGGGAAAAACAGAATAATCATTCTGTTACCAAGCCAAAACTCCCAAGAAATTTTAGTAAAAAAAAAAAAATTACAAAAATTATGCCAAAAGCATGGGAGAATAGCAAGGGGGGTATTAAGGAAAGAGAGAGAGAAAACACTGAACAAACAATGGTAAATTCATAGCCAGAATGACAACATCAGGCTCATGCCCCGAAATTAGGGAACATGAAATAATTTCGTAAAAAATTATAAGTTACAGGGTTCCATATTGAATGAGAGAAAAGCTTGAGCCCAATATGCAATTTACTGTCATCATATGTACTATATTTATTTATTTGTATTTAAGGTCACTTTCAGCATCATTGGCTATATCATAACCGCAACACAGGTATAAAGTCAAGTTCAGCTAACCTTTTATACCAATGCTGTCCACTTCAGAGGCCTTCACCCCAGGCATCAGTTCTGAGCCCTATTTTACCAGTAAAACAGAACTTGTTTACTACAGTAAACAATCACTGTGCCAATTCCCAGAGACCCATAGGGGAGTGTACCTTATTAGGTCAACAAAGTACTGTGTAATAAATATATCTTCCAGACTATTTTTCCTATATCCCGAATTAGCAATTCCAAAGCTCAATAACTGTCTCCATTTTGATAGATGAAGAAACGAGGGGAGATCACTCTAGTAGGCTAATGTAGATCTCAACAGACTGTATGTGAAATGTACTCTGCTTGCTTGTGGTGTCTTAAATCCAATATATTTTTCAGAAATTTGTGTAAGGCAAGTTGTAATTTTTTACACTGTTCGTGATTTAATATAGTATATGCCAAGTCTGTTAATTCCTTCTGGGCAAAAGAGTCAGTGACTGAATTCTTCCTTGTTTGATGTGAAGAAATTATCATCTGTGCTGTGGACATCTTGGAAGATGAATAAAGAAATATTGATATCACTCTGAGCGTCGGCCATCAATAGATTTTTGCTGATTGTATCTAGTTTACACACACTTTGTATATGTGACATGCCAATAGTTGCAATAAATTCTCCCCCTTTCACATGCAATTGTACTGCAAGTCACAGTTACTTGTCAGCAGAACTTGATAAAGTCAAGATAAGCTATTGCCATCACGTGTGCGGAAGTCTGTTAGTCTGTTCACATTTTCCTTTAGCACAGGCTACACCCCGTAGTTCTTACCAATCGTCACAAAATGTCATATGGAGGTTTGAGGTCATTTCTAGATTAGAACGTCCCCTTTTGGTCGCGATCGATCAACCATGGTGGCTGCCCAAGCCCAAAACCCGAAAACCATTAGCACAGTCTGCAGGTCGTATTTATGAAGGAATTTCATTGTAACTTTGTAGGATGCCTCTGTATAACATCTAGATGAGAACGTCCCCTTTTAGTCCTCATCTGTCAACAGTGATAGCTGCCCAAGCCCAAAACACAAAAACCTTTAGCACAGTCTACAGGTCATATTTAATATGGAGGGATTTCATTGTAACTTGGCAGGATGACTCCGGATGATGTTTAGATGAGAACTTTCCCATTTGGTCACGGTCTGTCAACTGTGATGACTGCTCGAGCCTAAAACCAGTAAACTCTAAGCACAGTCTACAGGTTATATTTATGGAGGGATTTCATTGTAACTTGGTAGGTTGACTCCATATAATGTCTAGATGAGAAGATCCCCTTTTGGTCGCGATTGGTGAACTGTGACAGCTACAGGGGCCCGAAGCCCAAAAACCTTTAGCACAGTCTATAGGTCATATTTATGAAGGGGTTTCATTGTAACTTGGTAGGATGACTCCAGATAATGTCTAGATGAGATCGTCCCCTTTTGGTCACGATCTTTCAGCCGTGACAGCTGCCCGAGCCCAAAACCCAAAAACCTTTAGCACAGTCTACAGGTTGTATTTATGGAGGGATTTCATTGTAACTTAGTAGGTTGATTTCATATAATGTCCAGATGATAACGTTCCCTTTTGGTCGCAATTGGTCAACCGTGATGGCTACAGGGACCCCAAGCCCGAAAACCTTTAGCACAGTCTAAAAGTCATATTTATGAAGGGATTTCATTGTACCTTGGTAGGATCACCCCAGATAATACCTAGATGAGAATGTCCACTTTTGGTCGCGATCATTCAACCATGTTGCCTGCCCAAGCCCAAAACCCGAAAAACTTTAGCACAGACTACAGGTCATATTTATGAAGGGATTTCATTGTAACTTGGTAGGATGACTCAGTATAATGTCTAGATGAGGACGTCCCCTTTTGGTTGCGATTGGTCAACCTTGATGGCTACACAGGCCCGAAGCCCAAAAACCTTTAGCACAGTCTACAGGCCGTGTTTATGAAGGGTATTTCATTGTATCTTGATAGGATGACTCGCGTTGGAATAATTTCACTGAAAGTTAAAACATTTATAGTAATTTATATATTTTTTATACTTACCAATGACCTAGACTTAGCTGGCTGGTGCTAACTCTAAAATATTTAGGGCCAAACGCAAATTTTACCCCCCAATCCCCAAAATTTGCATCTAAAACCAAAAATTACATGTCCTATATAGCCCTCCATACTTTTACTCCACTGCGCATGCGCAGTGTCAAGGAGGTCTCGAAACTGCCGCCAAAAGTCATTCTTACAACCAGTGCCTGGTAAGCGTTATGTACGCAGCGGGGAGGCAAGAGTTCCCAACTCCTGGGAGGGCCATCCCCGTCTGGGTCATTGGTAAGTATAAAAAATATATAAATTACTATCAATTTTTTAACATTTTTATACTGTACCAATGACCCAGACTTAGCTGAATAGAAAAAAGGTTGGAGGGCCTAAGACATAAGGAAAATCCAATATTTTTCAAAGGAAAGCCAATAAATACGGGAGTCTAGCGAAATGAGACTCTATATACTCATTTAAAAGTGTTTGAAGAATGTATATTAACGCCCAATTAATCACATGATATATACAGATACTTCACACCAATCAACACTTAAAAAATATTACATAGATGAGTAAACATAGGCTTTACCCTTTAAAAACATCTCGGAACCGACTCGGAATTACTGACTCCAAGGGAAGAATTCCCTTGCTTTACACAATAAAGCAGGTGACCCAAGGGAACACCCCCCCCCCTTCCCCTTGATCAAATACTCCAGAGCAAAGAGGGCAGCAGGACAGAGTCACTGCCAGAACTGAAAGCCTATACACATATAGTTGCCACAGTTTAGTAGATGACATTCTGAGTAAAAAATAACGGACCTAAACAATGTAGATCTGCAGAAAGCACTCAATATTCTCAGATACAAAATTGTGAAAATGGAGGGCTAAGACCAATATGCAGCCCTCATTAGATCTGTAATATCAACATAATTAGCTTAAGCCTATGATGTAGAAGAACTCTTACTTCATGAGCTTAAAACTAACGCACAGACTGCTGAATGAAGATACAATCATTAGCAGAACTGATAGTAGATTGAATCCATCTGAACATAGAATGGACCGAAATGTGGAGGAAGCTTCCACAGCATGTTCCACAACAGACGCCTGAGTAAATTAATCCTCAGTCTTTGTGGATCTAGAGAAGCTACCAACAGAATTGCATTGAAATAATTACACTGAGCAATATCTGTTAAATCAACAGCACTGGAAGATACGTATATCTTATTTATTATCCGTTCACAAGATCGATAGAGCGTTTACTGCAAACGCTCGAAGATCTAAACATTGTGACACATACGTCTGAAACTAATTTTTGAGATGCGTCGCGAAAAAGTCGATCACTGGCCGCTCTTCTTGGTAGCAATCTGATTGAAAACTGGTTTGTTGAAAGTGCATTCTGGTGGCAACAAACGGCCCCTCCGTGAAGGGAGTCCACTAATACATTCAAACGACCCGGAATATGACGGACCAATAGAAGAACTTGATGTTCTAGTACCAACCGAAAGATTCCTTCCGTTAACACGAATAACAGGATGGAATGAGTGCCTCCATAATTCCGAAAATACGCTAATACCGTCGAGTTGTCGGACAGAATTAGCATATGAGCATTCTGAATAACGTTCATCAATAACGTAGTGCAAGCCAAAATGACATCATTCTTGATATTTGTGTGCTTGATAAGGAACTACGGAAACAAAAGACCCTGGCACTTCAAATCCGTTGGGTTTAATGAAACTACCCAAAGTGTTGGACTGACATCCGTCAAAACTGTGAAGCTCAGATCCGGCAATTTGCAATGGAACTACTTGAGTTAAGCACTGAAAACTTGCCCAAGTCTGAATCTCTTATTCACTTGATTTGACAAGAAGATGTCCGTATCGAGCGAAATAATCTTCACCCTCCAATTCAGAATTAAAAGAAATTTGGACATGACAAATGCGTAACCGCCCCATTGGAATAAAATCATGACAGTTCCGCACAACGTATCAGTCACATGAGATCTCCTGCTGAGACCTTGTCTGAGCGAAGACAATAGCGAGTATAACAACTGATTAATTTTGCTCTGGTTAACGGCAGACAAACGAGAATGTTATGCGTCTCGAAGCTCATCCCCCGGTGGGTAAGTGACTTGGACGAAACCAGATCCGACTTCTCCTCGCTTACTTATGAAACCGAGACATTGGATCAATAGAAGCAGAATCTGCACATCATTCTGCGCTCTGGTTAACGGCAGTCGAACGAGAATGTTATGCGTCTCGAAGCTCATCCCCCGGTGGGTAAGTGACTTGGACGAAACCAGATCCGACTTCTCCTCGTTTACTTATGAAACCGAGACGTTGGATCAATAGAAGCAGAATCTGCACATCGTTCTGGAGCGTTAACTCGTTGTGAAGAATGTCGTCCAGGTAGGCCGACGTTACCGCAGACGAATGACCTCGGAAATGAGTCATTACCGAGTTTGTTATTCGAGTGAAAGCCTAGGAACTAGATTCAGACTGAAACACATTGGTCGGTGTTGAAACACAATTCCTATGATAAAGAAGCAAAGATACTTTCTGAACGCCTGATGTACCCTGACGTGAAAGTATGTAACTAGAAATCTATGCATGTAGCATAGTCGTACACCCGAATACTCGCGCTGACCGATTGGATGGACTCCATATTATTTATGTTATCCAGCTCAGAATATGAGTGGATGGAACGAGCCGTCTGGTTTTGGAACCAGAAAAGTATGGTGGTAGAAGCCTGGAAATTCCTGGATTTCTACGGTCTCTATCGCGATCATTCCAGAAGAGACTGGACTTCTGATGGAAGCGAGCATCTATCGTATTGACTGACGGAAGCTGAGTCCAACTTGGACTCCGAGTTAACAGAGGATTTCGTTTGAGGAACAATATAATCCTTCTGAAATCACCCCTTGAATCGAAGGTTCGTCCGTAATCTAATCCCAAATTATTGAGAAACTCAACAGTCTTCCGCTCACTAGTACAAGATAGAGGTTAAAACCATTACCTCCTGGTCCTGCGAGGTTTGCGGAAGGAGAAGCCATGTCCTCCACTGCCCGCACCTCGCCTCGTCGACCTAGGGGTGTCTGACCGAATGTCTCAGTCAGAATTATGGCCCCTATCTGAGTCGCTACCCTGACGGTCTCTATAGAATAAGACCTAGAGGATGCATAGGAACCTCTATAGAAACTTCCCTTGGACGTATTCGTCCCAGAAGTGCCTGTCCTACTCTTCTCTGCTGAATCCGACTATATGGAAGCGAATTTTAATAGCTGAGAGTCTAAAGCTTTCTTAGTTAACTGATCATAAACTGCAGAAAGCTTGCCATCGAAGAAAACTCTCCGGAGATCGGAGCGACTCTGAGAGAGTTTTTTCACCTTACTATCTACACGCGTGGATGTAGCCAGGGCCGCGTCACGTCTAACCAACTCCATATTGCCACTAAAGGACGGAGTTTTCTGTGAGGCCCTTGAAAGAACTCTTAAGGATATTATCATCCTAGAATTCTTTTCCCTTTGAGACATAATGATAACGTTCTGGTAAGGTGATCTGCATACGATGATGCGTCTAAGCTGTCCCTGCTAGACGATATTGTTATTTCCAACATCGTGGTTGGAATTGACATAGACGACAGTAAAACAATACTAGTTCCTGACCTAGTCGTCTAGACGCAGAGAACTCTCAGAATGCTCTGTCCTGCCGTTTCAAAATATTCAATGAAATGATGAAAGGCAGATGTAGAACATATTGCCGATAAGAAACCTGACCTTCCCATTTATGTAGCAAGTTATATAAATATAGCGTCCTTCAACAGATCAAATGTCCGTGAAACATATCTGGACTATGTTGGAAACTGAGGGAAGATGTCCCTAAACCGATTAAGAATTCTATATCCAGTGATGCTATCCGTTTCATATCTGCCAACGCAGCATTTTGGTTCGGAGGAACAACGTCTGATGATAATTGCACTCTACGGCAATCATGTTGTTCCGAAAAGGGAAAATACAACTCATCTGTATCCCTTTCACCATCCTGTCGGACCACTTGAAATTCTTGGTTGTCCGTGCCTGAACCTGCAGCGGAACGTACCAACCCAGCATCGTCGGATAATTCCTGATCTGACAGAGTTACTGTCGGTTGCTGGGATGCTGCGATAATTTGTGCTATCTGTGATAGCATATCCGCAACAGAGGCCTGTGGATCTGCAGTCTTATAGGGTATAGCCGCTGGAAGCTCCTTGGACGTTCACTCCTGCATACCTCTAATATGCGAACGTTCGGAGAATGAAGGCCTCGTATCCTTGGCTACCAGATGGCGTGACCTGGTCGCCATAGAAACCCTGATCAGCGATGTTGATTGAATGTCACATGTCACATAGCCAAGGTGCGGTCACATGTGCTGCCGTGAGGATGAGGAAGCCGAAAGAGCAGTCTCTCTGGACTGTCTATATAACGGAGCGTCCCGAGCGATAGACGTATACTCTGACTGAGGAACATTTTCTACCACAACATCTGAGCTCAGATGTTGTAATACGAGAGAGGGACCTCTCTCGCTCGCAGCCCGGATGGACCTGGACGAGCTAGGAACCGGACTAATAGGCTTCCTCCATACTATCCTCGTATTTGTCGTCACTGGGTGTGCACACTGTATTTTATAGTGCTCGCATCACCCAAATCTCCTTCCTGGACCGCAACGGACGAACCCCGGTGCTGAGCCATTCGGTGAATGGTCGCGACACCGGGCGAGCTAGCGGACGCCAACGCCATTGATAGTACGAGGGAACTCCAGGCAATTGACATATCTACATGAGCACTTTTGCCGCTAACTCTTCATTTGACTGTGACAACGGAAGCACACTTTACGAAGACATCACAGTAACCATATCTAGTTCATGTTACCCTATGAGACCTGTGGAGCCGAGGTCCTACGTGAATTATCCGCTGGAAGCTCCCCGGACGTTCATTCCAGCATTTATATAATATGTGAACGTCCCAACTGGAAAGGTCTCGTATCCTTGGCTAGCAGATGGAGTGAACTGGTTGACGTGTATTCCTTGGTCGGCGAAGCAAGAGCACCAGAGACGTTCAATCCTGCATTTATATAATATGCGAACGTCCCCTAGAAATCTGTGGTCACATGGCCAAGGTGCGGTCGTGTGTGTTGACGAGGATGAGGAAGCCAATATAACAGCCGCGTCGGACTGTCATGTGACGGAGCGTCCCGAACAGGAGGAGTGGACGTAAGCTCCGACTAAGCGAACAACATACAACATCGCAGCACAGATGTTGATGCAAGAGAGGGGGGGGGGGGCCTCTCGCGGTCTGGGGGACCTGGACAAGCTAGCTATCGGACTGACGTATACCTCGACTGAGGAACATTTTGTACCACAACATCTGAGCCCAGATGTTGTAATACGAGAGAGGGACCTCTCTCGCTCGCAGCCCGGATGGACCTGGACGAGCTAGGAACCGGACTAATAGGCTTCCTCCGTACTATCCTCGTATCTGTCGTCACTGGGTGTGCACATTGTATTTTTTAGTGCTTGCATCACCCAAATCTCCTTCCTGGACCGCAACGGATGAACCCGGGTGCTGAGCCATTCGGTGAACGGTCGCGACACCGGGCGAGCTAGCAGACGCCAACGCCATTGATAGTACTAGGGAACTCCAGGCAATTGACGTATCTACATGAGCACTTTTGCCGCTAACTCTTCGTTTGACTGTGACAACGGAAGCACACTTTACGAAGACATCACAGTAACCATATCTAGTTCATGTTACCCTATGAGACCTGTGGAGCCGAGGTCCTACGTGAAATATCCGCGGGAAGCTCCCGGGACGTTCATTCCAGCATTTATATAATATGTGAACGTCCCAACTGGAAAGGTCTCGTATCCTTGGCTAGCAGATGGAGTGAACTGGTTGACGTGTATTCCTTGGTCGGCGAAGCAAAAGCACCAGAGACGTTCAATCCTGCATTTATATAATATGCGAACGTCCCCTAGAAATTTGTGGTCACATAGCCAAGGTGCGGTCGTGTGTTTTGACGAGGATGAGGAAGCCAATATAACAGCCGCGTCGGACTGTCATGTGACGGAGCGCCCCGAACAGGAGGAGTGGACGAAAGCTCCGACTAAGCGAACAACATACAACATCGCAGCACAGATGTTGATGCAAGAGAGGGGGGGGGGGGGGCCTCTTGCGGTCCGGGGGACCTGGACAAGCTAGCTATCAGACTGACAGGCTTCCTCTGTCCTATCCTCGGATCCGTCGTTGCTGGGTGTGCACATCTGAAGTTTTATAGTGCTTGAAGCACCCAATCTGCTTCCCTGGACCAAAACATACTAACCCGGGGGCTGTACCATTCTTCCCTGGTGAATGGACGCGACACCGGGCAGACTAGCGGGCAACAATGCCTTCGATAGAACTAGCTAACTCCCAGCAATTGTCGTAATACTTTAATAGCCCTAATATTGCAACGACGGAGACACAGTAATTGAAGACATCACGGAAACATCACTCTGAGTTCTGAAAAAGAAACTGATAATATATAGTGACCCTACGGAGAGAGGACCGTAATGGACCTCTCACCGCAACAAAATACCGTGACACACGTCTCCAATGTTGGCATATCAATCAACACACACAGAGCAAGAATTAATGCGACTACATTGACTATAAGAAACACAATGAACTTGTGAATTAGAGGAAGATATCCTCGTATTACGACTGAAGAATATTTTTTCAACCAGAAAAAATATACACTGTCATATTACTCACACTAACTCTAGAAATAAATATACATAATATATTATAATTCATTATAACATTTCAAAAGAAAATAATTTTCAAAAAAAATTTTCAGAAGAGCCCAAGTTCCCAATGGGAATCCTGAGCCCACAAAAGCCTAAGTGTGGACAAAAATTTTAATCATTTTGAAAAAATTAATGTAACACTTAGGGACAATATTAATGTATCTTGCTATGAACTAGATTAAGCAGAAGACAAGTAATCATTGTCAGAAGTAACAGCTGTCAACATAAGCAAAAGTGTCAACAAACCGGAAACATGACTCCAGGCATTGAAACAAACATGGCCCGAAATCAGTTACCAATTTAAACACTATCTGATGCAAAACAGAGGCTTCCAGAGAAGAAAATGTAGAACATCAGATGGTAGATGCAAACCAAAACGCCTAAACACCCCTAGGGTGAGGACGTAAACATGGGGAAAAAACAGAAAATAATTCTGTTTCCAAGCCAAAACTCCCAAGAAATTTTAGTAATAAACATTACAAAAAATAAGCCAAAAAAATGGGAGAATAGCTAGGGGGGAATAAAGGAAAGGGA
Organism: Pictodentalium vernedei; assembly: GCA_031216915.1. Taxonomy (NCBI): domain Eukaryota; kingdom Metazoa; phylum Mollusca; class Scaphopoda; order Dentaliida; family Dentaliidae; genus Pictodentalium; species Pictodentalium vernedei. The sequence goes on from CM062296.1 coordinate 232,641,475, forward strand.
GAGAGGAAACACTGATTAAACAATAGAACATTCATACAAGAATGACCACAATAAGGTCATGCCACGAAAATAGGTAACATGTAACAATTTCATAAAATAATTATAAGTTACAGCCCTGAACATTTGTTTCCACTGTTTTCTCCTCTCCACCTTCTATTTCTACCATATATCCACCATTTATCTCATAAATATGCGTCTGGCATCTTTAAAACTGAGATTTAGAAGCACAAATAACAGTGAAGTGTAACTGTATTGAGGGCCAAACAAAGAATGACTTTTGGCGGCAGTTTCGAGACCTCCTTGACACTGCGCATGTGCAATGGAGTAAAAGTATGGAGTACCATATAGGACATGTAATTTTCGGTTTTAGATGCAAATTTTGGGGATTGGGGGTAAAATTTGCATTTGGCCCTAAATACTTTAGAGTTAGCACCAGCCATCTAAGTCTGGGTCATTGGTACAGTATAAAAATTTTGGTAACTTTCGTTGATATACATTAACTGTGAGGGCCACGTACATTAACTGTGAGAGCCACATTAACCCACCCCTTTAGTATAGTCTAGACCTCATATTATTTTCATTGAAAACATAGCATACAGGGAACAGAAATTAACATATTCCCAATTATCACAATTCTTGTCTTATTTCATAATCCTTTCATAAACATTGAACATTATCCTTTTCATCAAACATAATGCACAGACAAGTTAAGCTACAGTGTCATTGACACTTAATTTCATTTTTGTGTATTAAATGCTACAAATACTTTCACTCGGTGTTTTTTGAAACATCAGTAATAAGAAAAATAATATTATAGAAGTATATATATGTGTAGTGCAACCCTGTTAATTGAAAGGACACTTTGAAGGTATAAAATGAATATTCAATTAATAGAGATTTGGCCACTCTCCTGTATTCTAGAAATAAACTCAGTATTCATTTTATTATATATCTTCTTTAGGGCTTTGTCAAACAAGGTATAATAGCTTAAATGACTGTACTAGATGTACTGAGACCAAATAAGTCTATAAACAACCGCAACTCAGTGATTATCCAGATAATTTCTCGGCATATTACAAGACTTTTTTTTTCAATTAAAAGGGGTTCAGTCTATTTATTTATTAGCTCACCTGGCCCAAAGGGCCATGTGAGCTATTGCCTTCACTTAGCATCCATCGTCTGTATTTTTATCTTCTTCTATGAAACTACTGAACTGATGTTAACCAAACTTGGCAGGAATTGTGTATGGGACGTCCTCCACAATCGATCCTCATTTTGTTCCTGTCAGATGAAAAACATGGCTGCCAGAGGCATTCTTTGATTCTGATTGGTGGATTTTCAGAAATCTTCTCTGAAATTACAAGGCCAAATGTTTTAAAACTTCACATGATTGATGACTGGGACACCCTCTACCAACGATCCTCATTTAACGTTGATCGGGTTGCAAACATGGCTGCAATTGCAGCTTACATTTTCCATAGAAACCCTTCGGGAAATCACATTTTCATCTTCTCTGGAACTACTGAGCCGATGTGAACTAAACTTGGCAGGAATGGTCTATGGGAGGTCGTCAACAGACAATCCTCATTTTGCTCCTGTTGGATGAAAAACATGGCCAACAGAGGTATTCTTTGATTCTGATTGTTCAATTTTGAAAAATCTTCTCCTATGAAACTACAGGGCCAAATGTTTTGAAACTTCACATGATTGACGACTGGGACACCCTCTACCAACGATCCTCATTTAAAGTTGCTCGGGTTGCAAACGTGGCCGCAATTGTGGATCATAGTTACCATGGAAACCCTATGGGAAATCACTTTTTCATCTTCTAATCTGAAACTACTTGGCCAGTGTGAGCCAAACTTGGCACAAATAATGTATGGAAAGTCCTGAAAACAATCATCATTCTGTTTCGATCAGATGAAGGTGCATGGCAGCCAGCTGCATACTTTGTGTTTGATTAGAATAACTAAGGGATATGTAGTTCTGCCAGGTGAGCGATTACAGGTTCTTTAGAGCCTCTTGTTTATTTGTTGGTGTTTAAGGTTACATATTTTGGCACAACTGTTAATCGTGACTGCAAGTTTACTCTATAACCTATATGCAATTAATAGGTCAAATCTTCACTGAAGGTAAGGTATCTGATGTGAAAACTAACTACATGAGGGCCATCTACCTTGATTTTCTACCCCTCCAGAAAAAGAAAATAATAAGTAAATTTATACTCAGCTGTAACAATCTAGAAATTGAGAAAGGAAGGCATCAAAGACCAAGGCCAATGCCCACTGAAGCAAGGCTATGTAAGTTGTTGATCAGAATGAAGTTGAAGACGAGAAGCACTTTCTTCTCAAATGTCCTCGATATTTTGGCCAGCGTGCTACTCTGTGGACATCACTAGAGTCTATATGGCCAGGCTTTGGATCACTGCATTCTACACATCAACTTATTCTCATTTTCGGAACGAACATCCCACATGTCGGAAATATTCTCAGTACATATATTGATGAATGCATGAGAATAAGATCTACTGCTCGAGAAAATAAATCAACAAATACCGCTCGGGACATAGAAGGGCGTAATCGGAATCTGAGTCTGGCGGACAGCCAAAATATGGTTTATTTTGTGGGGCACTAGCAACCAAATTGTCTGTATCTTAGTGTGCTGTTGACGTGGAGGTGATTTAGTAGCAATTACCCTCAAAATACGGTAAAATCAGGTGTTAACCAAAATAGGCACTTGATAAATGTAATGTATATGTGTGCAATACCAGGAAGTAGTCAGCTGTTAATTTGTTTTGAGCCCACTATATATACGAGTGTGTGAGGGTTTATTAGGTTGTATGCGAGGATGTGTGTGTACATGTGTGGGGGTCGGGCATGGGTGCGAGGGTGTGTGTGTGTGTATTGAGTGTTTTGTGTTTGTTTGTGTACATCTCTTAACTTTTTATATCCGATTTGCATATCAATTGTATGATAGTCATTCTTGTATTTTATTGTTTTTGAAATGTCATACCCATCCTTTGTAGTGTGCTTGTGCAATAAATTCTATTCTATTCGATGGAAAGTTAAAAAATTTATAGTAATTTATATATTTTTTATACTTACCAATGACCCAGACATAGCTGGTGCTAACTCTTAAAATATAGGGCCAAACACAAATTTTGCCCCCCAATCCCCAAAATTTGCATCTAAAACTAAAGAAAACATGTCCTGAAAGGCCCTCCACACTTCGCCCCTACTGCGCATGCACAGTGTCAAGGACGTTCCGAAATTGGCGCCATTAATCATTCTAATAACCAGTGCCTGGTAAGCGCTATGTACTCAGCGGGGAGGCAAGAGTTCCCAACTCCTGGGAGGGCCATCCCCGTCTGGGTCATTGGTAAGTATAAAAAATATATAAATTACTATAAATTTTTTAACATTTTTATACTGTACCAATGACCCAGACATAGCTGAATAGTAAAAAGGCTGGAGGGCCAAGGACATAGAGCAAAATGGAATACGCTCAATAAAATAAAATAGAGTCATCCCCTGTAGGGAAAAAGAAGTAATAGGCCTTACATGTATCTTTCTTATTTATGATAAATTAGAAAGATACAACACCTTCCAAAATTGAGCTTCATACATCCATGTACTCTATTAATATCTAATATAATCCTTATACTAATAATTTTTAAAGTAAGCCAATAAATAAAGTAAGTCTAGAGAATAGAGACTCTTATACTCCTAAAAGTGTCTGAGGATTGCATAATCATGTCCGTTGACATATGCAATATTCAAAAGCTATACTTTAAAAACTAAGACTTGAATGAATTTTAAAAACCAAAACTTCTCACTAAACAACCATCCCAATAACAGCTCAGAATTACTAACTCCGGAGGAGGTATCCCCTTGTTTTCATAGTAAAACAGGTGACCCAAGGGAACACCCTCCCCCCCCCCCCCTTTTTCTTGCCCTGGCTCAAATAGCCCAGAGCGAAGAGGGCAGCCGAACGGAGACACTGCCGAAACAGACAGCCTACCTAGCTATAGTAGCACCTGTTAAGTGAATGACATTCTGAGCAGTAGATAATAGACCTAACAATAGAGGCCTCCAGAAATGGACTCGATATTTCTAAGATAAAATTCATGAATGTGGATGGCTGAGCACAATGAGCGGCCTTCAAAAATCTATAATAGCGACACTATTAATGTAAGCCCAAGAAGTAGAAGAACTCTTACTTCATGAGCCGAAATCTTAAGCACAACTGCTAAGTCAATGATATACCATAAGCAGTACCGATAGTTAATAGAATCCATTAACAATAAAATGGAGCGTAACGTCCTTCTACTAGACATCAAAGACAGAAGAAGCTTACGCCCTTTGTAATAAACAGATATCTGTTTATAAATACATAAACTGTACCCGGAAAGAGTAAAGGCCTATGCCCATACGAAGACAGAAGGACCTTAAAATAATAGGTTCCGGATAATAGGAGCCTAACTCTTAGGCAACAATCCAACCTAAATAGTAACGGAAGTATTGATTCCGAAACTATGAAAGTGAAAATCATCCGTCGATAGTGCATGAAACTCACTGACTCTACAGTAAAAGAGAAACCAACAGAATTACTGTCTAAAAGGTCAGAATTTGAAAACTACTGTTTCCAGAGGCTCAAATGATTACTTAGCTAAATAAGAACCGAAGTTAAAATCCGTATAGGAATTTAATCTAAAGATTCTAAGTCTATTTATCAAAAAGTTACTAACTGACTTAGATAAAGAGACAAAAGACTCAATTGTAAACTATCGTAGAGTGCATAGGTATGAGGTAACATAAACCTATAACCTAAATAATAACAGGCTGCAGTAGATCTTGTGAAACAAGTATACTAAAAAATAGCAATGAGTAGTATGGAGGGATCAACAATATGAACATAATGATCCCTACACCACGACGGAAGAGCCTCCACTTTAGCCGCATAGAATAGCGAAGAAGAGGATCTCCTATAGTAAGAAATCGCGTCCAAAGCTCGTCCAGTACAGTGCTTACAATGCAATACGGACCACACAACGGAATACATGAAGGTTGCGACCTTGCTGGTTGTGATAAAGATGACACGATTTACCCAGTGAAAAAGATCCTCACATAGAGGAAGATTTCACGTTAAGACCCACAGTAGACAAGAGAGTAAATTACTCATGATCTCTGTGAAGATAGAGATGCTATCAACAGAAATGTATTGTGGTTGTTTATCTTAGCAATACCTGCTAAAACAACAGCGCCGGAGGATACGCGTATCCTATCATTCCGTCCTATAGATCAATAGAGCGTTAACAATATTAGCTCAGAGATCTGGACAAGCCAACACATACGTCTGCAATTGATTAGCAAGCTGTGTCATAAATAAATCATCATTGGGCGCTCCCATAGATAGCAAATCTGATTGAATACTTGTTTGTTGAGAGTCCATTCTGACAGCAACAAGCGACCCGTAAGAGAACGGGAGTCCGATAAAACAATCAGACGACCCGGAATATGACGGACCAAAACTGAACTTGGTGTACTATAACCAACAGATGGATTCTTTCCATTAAATTGAATAACGGAAACGAAAGAGTGCCTCCCTGGTTCCGGAGATACGCCACTACTGTCGAATTAAAGGACAGGAATTTGGGCATGCGTTTCTGAATAATGTTCATGCAATGACATAAAGCAAGCCTAAAAAACATTATTCCGCGGAAGAAAACTGATTGCTAAAAGACTGCGGAACCCAAAGACCCTGGCACTTCGAATCCGTAGGGATCAGTATTATATCCCAATCTGTTTGACTGGCAACCGTCATAACAGCCACACTCGGGTCCGGCAACTGCGGCGGCACTCTCTGAGTCAACCACCGAATGTTTGCCCCAGTCTGAATCTCTTGTAACACTAGAGAGACAAGAGAACGTGTAAATCGAGCAATTCATGGATTGCCGAAAAGTTGCCGTCGAAGAGAAGCTCCTCCGAGAACGAAGCGACTCAGAGAGTTCTTAACCTTACTATCCACGCGTGTGGATGTAGCTAGGGCTGCGTCACGTCTAACTAACTCCAATCAGCCACTGAAGGGCGGAGTTATACGTGAACAATCTACTGCCCTCAAAAGAAATTACATTGAGAATAATATCCCGTAAATCTTTTCTTGAAGACGTAATGATAACGCCTCAGTAAGGCGGATTACGTATAATAAAGCATCTAAGTTAAGTCTACTATACATAATGTCGTTCCCAACATTGAAATTGGAAAAGACATAAACGGCGAAAAAGAATATATGCAGTCTTTAATCACACCGTCTAGACGCATATGAACTCTCGGTATGCCCTGCTCTGCCAAAATAAACTATTTGTATAAATGATAAAATGGCAGAAATGAGCAACGCGGACAAGAAACTAAACTATCATGCTTAGTAGCAGGCTTGTATATATAGATATATATATAGCGTCGAAAAATAAAACACATGTTGTAATGACAATATTGGACTGCGTCGGTAAGTCAGGGACAATGTCCCTGAACCGATCGAAAAATCCGAGTCCAATGACGCTATAAGTCTCTTATCCAAGATCGCAGCAATGAAGTCCGAAATAATAATCACTGGAAGATAATGCCAGAAGATATGAAAGGCATCTTCCGATACTACTAAAGGGAAAACTCGAAATCTTTCGAATCCCTTTCGCCATCCTGTCGGACCCTATAAAGCGTTCGGTCGTCCGTACCTGATGCAACCGCGGACCGCACCGAACCAGCGCCGTCGGATAATTCCTGATTCGACCGAGAAACTGTCAATTGCTGGGATGCTGCGAAACAACTGTGCTAACTCGGATAGCACGTCCGTCACTGAGGCCTGAGGAGAAGCGGTCTTACGATGCATTGCCGCTGGAAGCTCCGTGATCGTTACCCCGTGCATACTACCAATATGCGAGCGAACGGAGTGTATAGGCCTCGTGTCCCTTGGCTACCGGATGGCGCGATCTATTCGCCGTGGAATCACTGAATGCCGAAACTGATCGGATACTCGAGGTCACGTAGCCAATGTGCGGTCGTGTGCCCTGCTGTGAGGATGAGGAAGCATTAAAGACAGTCTCTCGGACTGTCAATATAACGGAGCGTCCCGACCAACAGACATATGCTCCGAATGTAAAATATCTGAACCACAACATGCGGTCCCCTATGTTGTTGGGCGAGAGAGGGACCTCTCTCGCTCACAGCCCGGACGGACCTGGACAAGCCAGGAACCGGACTAACAGGCTTCCTCCTATCTGTCCTCAATCTGCCGTCACTGGGTGAGTACTAAAGCAATTAAAGTGCTCGCATCACCCAAATCTCCTTCCTAGACCGCAACGGACGAACCCGGCAGCCGAACCATTCGATGAATGTACGCTACACCGGGTGAGCTAGCGAATGTCACTCCGTAGGCGATAGACATATTCCATGAGCACTTATTGCCGCTAACTCTTCATTAACTATGACGACAGAGGCACACTTTTGAAAGACATCTCCATAACTCTTCGAACAAGAAACCAGAAATGCTTGGATAGCAAGCATAAAATAATAATATATATAGCGTCGTTCAATAATTCGAAAGTTTGTGTGACATTATTGGACTATGTCGGAACTGAGGGACGATGTCCCTGAACCGAACCAAAAATTTCTAAGTCCACCGACGCTATCAGTTTCTTATCCGGCATCGCAGCATTCTGGTCCGACGAAAGAAGCTGTAGAAGACCAAGTCAGATGACATACACAACAGCATATGTTGTTCCGAAAGGGAAAGCTCGAAATCCTCCGAATCCCTTTCGGTATCCCGTCGGACCGGATGAAACTTCGGACGTCCGTACCCGCTTCCGCGGAGCGTCCCGACCCAGCATCGTCGGATAAAATATATGCGACAGATTCAGTTGATGCTGCGATAAACTGTGCTATTAAGGAAAGCACGTCCGTTCCCGAGGCCTGTGCAGTAGCGGTCTTACGATGCAGTGCCGCCGGAAGCTCCGTGTACGTTGACTCCCGCACACTTCCTATGCGAACGTCCGGAGTCTGCAGGCCTCGTGTCCCTGGCTATCGGATGGTGTGACCTGGTCGCCGAAGAATCCTTGATCGGCGAAGCTGGTAATATATCGGCGGTCACGCAGCCAAGGTGCGGTCGTGTGCGCTGACGAGAAGAGGAAGCCTTAGCAGTCTCAGCGGACTGCCTATACAACGGAGCGTCCCGAGCGACGGACGTATGCTCCGCTTGCGACACAATTTGTACCACAACATCTGGGGCCATATGTTGTTGAACGAGAGAGGGGCCTCTCTCGCTTGCCGTCCGGATGGACCGGAACGAGCTATGAACCGGACTAAAAGGCTTCCTGCATTCTCCCTCCGATCCGCCGTCACTGGGTGTGCATTAAGTTAATTTATAATGCTCGCATCACCCCAAAATTCCTTCTAGACCGCAACGGACGAACCCAGCTGCCGAACCATTCGGTGAATGGACGCTACACCGGGCGAGCTAGCGGATGTCAAAGGCCGTCGAACCTACTAGGGTCCTCTTAGGCAATTGGCGTATTAACATGAGCACTTTTCCGCTAGCCCTTCATTAATTGTGACGACGGAGGCACACTGTTGGAAGACATCACAGATACATCACCCTAATCTTGATCGTCTGAAATAGAAATTGATAAAGTAGAGTGACCCTGCGGGGAAAGGACCGAAGTGTCCAAATCCCCAACAACATACCGTGACATACGCTTCCCATATTGTCATCGAAATCATACGATACAGAACAGGAGTTAATGCGAGTACACTGACCACATATAGAATGATAATAAAGTCAGAGGAAGACTTCCTCTTAAAACAATTGATCAATATCCTTTCAATGTGAAAAGAAAACAAGTCCTGGTACTCGCACTAACCCCTGGCAATCAAAATACATAATAATAATATGATCCATTAATATAGAAAAAATAATTGAAATCAAAATATTTTGAAAAAATATTTTTTCAGAACAGCCCAAGTTTCTGAAAAGTAACGTTGAGCCCCAATGGATCCCAAGCCTAAGTGTGGACAAAAATTTTAAAAATATTTTAAACAATTTATTCAACACTTACGAACAATAATAATGTATCTAGTTATGATTAAAATAACATAAAGATATTATTTTTTAGAAATCCCCCCCTCACACAGAGGGCTGTTGTAAATGTAAACAATGAGTGTAAAAACACTAAAAAAAGACTCCAGGCACCCAGGCCCGAAATCAGTTACCAAAAATACACTATCTGATGCAAAACAGAGACTTCCAGGGAAGAAACTGCAGAACATCAGATGGTAGATGCAGAACACAACGCCTAACCACCCGTAGGTGAAGACGTAAACATGGGGAAAGAACAGAATTCATTCTGTTATTCAGCTAAAACTCCCAAGACATTTTAGTAATAATAATTACAGAAACTATGCCAAAAGCATGGGAGAATAGCAAGGGGGAACTTAAAGGACAGGGAGAGAGGAAAACACTTAAAAAACAGTGTAACTAAATAATCAGAATGACAACAAAATGGCTGCTGCCTTGAAAATAGGTAACTTAACATAATTTCATTAAAAAATTTTAAGTTACAGCCCTGATAATATTCTGTCACACATTCTTTTCCTCTCCTCCTTCTCTATCCTCCTTAGAATCACCATTTCACTAATATTTATGTGTCTGGCATCATTAAAACTGAGATTTAAAAGCACAAAGATCAGTCAGATGTTAACTGATGAAGGGCCAAACTTAGAATGATTAATGGCGCCAATTTCGGAACGTCCTTGACACTGCGCATGCGCAGTAGGGGCGAAGTGTGGAGGGCCTTTCAGGACATGTTTTCTTTAGTTTTAGATGCAAATTTTGGGGATTGGGGGGCAAAATTTGTGTTTGGCCCTATATTTTAAGAGTTAGCACCAGCTATGTCTGGGTCATTGGTACAGTATAAAAATATGATAAATTAATACCAATTTGTATATTTTTATACTTACCAATGGCCCAGACATAGCTGGTAGTAACTCTAAAATATCTAGGGCCAAACACAAATTTTGTCCCCCAATCCCCAAAATTTGCATGCAAAACCGAAAATTAACTAACTGGTCCTCCATATATTTACCCTCTGCGCATGCGCAGACGTCAGGAAGTGACCGGAATTGGCACCAAGACACCATTCTTTGTAAAAGAGAGTATTACATAATAATTCTGTGGGGAGGTATGTGAGTGCCCACTCATGGGAGGGCCCTTCCCGTCTGGGCCATTGGTAAGTATAAAAATATACAAATTGGTATAAATTTATCATATTTTTACACAGTATACCAATGGCCCAGACATAGCTGAATCGTAAAAAGGTGGAGGGCCTAAGACTTCTGAAATAATTCCAATCCTGCAATCCATAATGAAGGAACTTACATGTAGAACAGTTAGGAATTACATGTATGTCTCTCTATACAGTAATAGAGGAGACATATTCTAAACAAGGAGCCCAATGAAGTAATTCCTTAATGTATGTATGAAGACAAGTTCCTAATTTTCCAAGGCTAGCCCAGACTAAGCCCCAAAAATTAGGATGGCGTATTGGAGAATAGGAGAAAAAGTCCCACAAACATATGCCTTACAATAACATTTCAGCTGTATGCAGTATATAAATACGGATAAAAACAGCATTCTTCAAAGATACATACATTTTAAGCCAGATTATGGGTAAAAACACCCCCCCCCCCCTTTTTTGAAGAAACCTTCAAAATAAAAAAGGGGGAGAGCTCTGGAAACAATAAGAGTGGTACCCAACAACAATATAATTAATCGTTGAACATGCACTCAGGTATTAATTCATGATTAATAAAAGGTGCTTAACATTACTTCAGAAGTTACGGCTATAGTGACGATCCTGGAAATTAATATTGCACAGTAAATAGCATACACCGCAGACAACGTACACAGATATGTCGAAAACCGGTGATATAAAATATAACATACACATATCTAATCAAGCCACACTGAACAATTCCTGAAGAGAAAGCACACTTCCTGCATGATCCATTGGCGGCCACTGTACAATAAATTCCAGTAACAACACTCTCCAACGTGAATAATCTGATATCTATGATCGTAAAAGCATGTGTAATATGAGTACCAAACAAAATAGAAACTTGGATCTAGAGAGGTATAAAGGTATGATTAACAGGCTCCTACACAGACCGCCCCCAAAATATATTATTATTTCAAGGTCCACCAAATACAATAAAGCGTTAGCCTAATAATAATAATAATGCGCGATCGCATATATATTAGCATGTAATCATCTGAATACCAGTTAACTGGTTATGCAGCCTGCGAGGTACTCAAGAGTAGCAATTTAATTGTGATGATTGATAAATAAATGCTTGTATATAACAAATCAATCAAAATAATAGGGCATTAATTCAGCTAAAAAGCAGATGAGCCCATGAGGTCGCCACAGAACACTACATAAATGCATAAAATACATGTATTACAATAATAAAGCTTGCGGGAAGAGAACTACGTCTTGCCCTGTAATTGCTTATAACACATAAGGAAGTGTCTGAGTGTAGGGGGTGGGGGGGGGGGGGGGAATTCGAAGTCATAACGAAATCTTCTCACCCGCATTATTGAATCACACTTGTGTCAGTTAACAGAAAAATATAGGAACCACAATGGTTCTCTCACGGTGGGGGAGGGGGAATTCGAAGTCATAACGAAATCCTCTCACCCGTATTATTTAATCATACCTGTGTCAGTTAAGATAAAAAATATAGGAACCGAAATGGTGCCCTCACGTCTAACCGACTCCATATGCCACTATGGATGGAGAGGAACATGAAGAATAAAACATCCCCTGAAAGAAGACCCTCTCTGGGAGAGAGCTTCTGGGGAGCGTTTCATAACCGACACTTGAGAATATTGATCCAAGATTCTTGTGACAACAGAGGCGCTACCAGTAGGATTCACTGTTTAAACTTAACATAAGCTATTGAATCAAATGAATAGGAGGATACGCATATCCTATTATTCCTCCCCATAAATTTGCAGAGCATCTACTGCATGTGCTCAATAATCTGGCGACACAAATGACGGTAACAATTGTTCCGGTGCGTCACAAACTAAAGAATCATGAGGTGATCCCACTGGTAGCAAAACTGTACAAATAAACGCATGTTGAGCGCCCATACATATGAAACAGGCGAACTTTCTGAGGAGCGAGTCTGCTAGTACGTTCAGACGACCCGGTTTTTGACGGATAGAGAGACATGAAAGTTAAAAAATTTATAGTAATTTATATATTTTTTATACTTACCAATGACCCAGACATAGCTGGTGCTAACTCTTAAAATATAGGGCCAAACACAAATTTTGCCCCCCAATCCCCAAAATTTGCATCTAAAACCAAAGAAAACATGTCCTGAAAGGCCCTCCACACTTCGCCCCTACTGCGCATGCACAGTGTCAAGGACGTTCCGAAATTGGCACCATTAATCATTCTAATAACCAGTGCCTGGTAAGCGCTATGTACTCAGCGGGGAGGCAAGAGTTCCCAACTCCTGGGAGGGCCATCCCTGTCTGGGTCATTGGTAAGTATAAAAAATATAAAAATTACTATAAATTTTTTAACATTTTTATACTGTACCAATGACCCAGACATAGCTGAATAGTAAAAAGGCTGGAGGGCCAAGGACATAGAGCAAAATGGAATACGCTCAATAAAATAAAATAGAGTCATCCCCTGTAGGGAAAAAGAAGTAATAGGCCTTACATGTATCTTTCTTATTTATGATAAATTAGAAAGATACAACACCTTCCAAAATTGAGCTTCATACATCCATGTACTCTATTAATATCCAATATAATCCTTATACTAATAATTTTTAAAGTAAGCCAATAAATAAAGTAAGTCTAGAGAATAGAGACTCTTATACTCCTAAAAGTGTCTGAGGATTGCATAATCATGTCCGTTGACATATGCAATATTCAAAAGCTATACTTTAAAAACTAAGACTTGAATGAATTTTAAAAACCTAAACTTCTCACTAAACAACCATCCCAATAACAGCTCAGAATTACTAACTCCGGAGGAGGTATCCCCTTGTTTTCATAGTAAAACAGGTGACCCAAGGGAACACCCTCTCCCCCCCCCCTTTTTCTTGCCCTGGGTCAAATAGCCCAGAGCGAAGAGGGCAGCCGAACGGAGACACTGCCGAAACAGACAGCCTACCTAGCTATAGTAGCAACTGTTAAGTGAATGACATTCTGAGCAGTAGATAATAGACCTAACAATAGAGGCCTCCAGAAATGGACTCGATATTTCTGAGATAAAATTCATGAATGTGGATGGCTGAGCGCAATGAGCGGCCTTCAAAAATCTATAATAGCGACACTATTAATGTAAGCCCAAGAAGTAGAAGAACTCTTACTTCATGAGCCGAAATCTTAAGCACAACTGCTAAGTCAATGATATACCATAAGCAGTACCGATAGTTAATAGAATCCATTAACAATAAAATGGAGCGTAACGTCCTTCTACTAGACATCAAAGACAGAAGAAGCTTACGCCCATAGAAATAAACAGATATCTGTTTATAAATACATAAACTGTACCCGGAAAGAGTAAAGGCCTATGCCCATACGAAGACGGAAGGACCTTAAAATAATAGGTTCCGGATAATAGGAGCCTAACTCTTATGCAACAATCCAACCTAAATAGTAACAGAAGTAGTGATTCCGAAACTACGAAAGTGAAAATCATCCATCGATAGTGCATGAAACTCACTGACTCTACAGTAAAAGAGAAATCAACAGAATTACTGTCTAAAAGGTCAGAATTTGAAAACTACTGTTTCCAGAGGCTCAAATGATTACTTAGCTAAATAAGAACCGAAGTTAAAATCCATATAGGAATTTAATCTAAAGATTCTAAGTCTATTTATCAAAAAGTTACTAACTGACTTAGATAAAGAGACAAAAGACTCAATTGTAAACTATAGTAGAGTGCATAGGTATGAGGTAACATAAACCTATAACCTAAATAATAACAGACTGCAGTAGATCTTGTGAAACAAGTATACTAAAAAATAGCAATGAGTAGTATGGAGGGATCAACAATATGAACATAATGATCCCTACACCACGACGGAAGAGCCTCCACTTTAGCCGCATAGAATAGCGAAGAAGAGGATCTCCTATAGAAAGAAATCGCGTCCAAAGCTCGTCCAGTACAGTGCTTACAATGCAATACGGACCACACAACGGAATACATGAAGGTTGCGACCTTGCGGGTTGTGATAAAGATGACACGATTTACCCAGTGAAAAAAGATCCTCACATAGAGGAAGATTTCACGTTAAAACCCACAGTAGACAAGAGAGTAAATTACCCATGATCTCTGTGAAGATAGAGATGCTATCAACAGAAATGTATTGTGGTTGTTTATCTTAGCAATACCTGCTGAAACAACAGCACCGGAGGATACGCGTATCCTATCATTCCGTCCTATAGATCAATAGAGCGTTAACAACATTAGCTCAGAGATCTGGACAAGCCAACACATACGTCTGCAATTGATTAGCAAGCTGTGTCATAAATAAATCATCATTGGGCGCTCCCATAGATAGCAAATCTGATTGAATACTTGTTTGTTGAGAGTCCATTCTGACAGCAACAAGCGACCCGTAAGAGAACGGGAGTCCGATAAAACAATCAGACGACCCGGAATATGACAGACCAAAACTGAACTTGGTGTACTATAACCAACAGACGGATTCTTTCCATTAAATTGAATAACGGAAACGAAAGAGTGCCTCCCTGGTTCCGGAGATACGCCACTACTGTCGAATTAAAGGACAGAAATTTGGGCATGCGTTTCTGAATAATGTTCATGCAATGACATAAAGCAAGCCTAAAAAACATTATTCCGCGGAAGAAAACTGATTGTTAAGAGACTGCGGAACCCAAAGACCCTGGCACTTCGAATCCGTAGGGATCAGTATTATATCCCAATCTGTTTGACTGGCAACCGTCATAACAGCCACACTCGGGTCCGGCAACTGCGGTGGCACTCTCTGAGTCAACCACCGAATGTTTGCCCCAGTCTGAATCTCTTGTAACACTAGATAGACAAGAGAACGTGTAAATCAAGCAATTCATGGATTGCCGAAAAGTTGCCGTCGAAGAGAAGCTCCTCCGAGAACGAAGCGACTCTGAGAGAGTTCTTAACCTTACTATCCACGTGTGTGGATCTAGCTAGGGCTGCGTCACGTCTAACCAACTCCAATCAGCCACTGAAGGGCGGAGTTATACGTGAACAAACTACTGCCCTCAAAAGAAATTACATTGAGAATAATATCCCGTAAATCTTTTCTTGAAGACGTAATGATAACGCCTCAGTAAGGCGGATTACGTATGATAAAGCGTCTAAGTTAAGTATACTATACATCAGGTCGTTCCCAACATTGAAATTGGAAAAGACATAAACGGCGAAAAAGAATATATGCAGTCTTTAATCACACCGTCTAGACGCATATGAACTCTCGGTATGCCCTGCTCTGCCAAAATAAACTATTCGTATAAATGATAAAATGGCAGAAATGAGCAACGCGGACAAGAAACTAAACTATCATGCTTGGTAGCAGGCTTGTATATATATATATATATATAGCGTCGAAAAATAAAACACATGTAATGACAATATTGGACTGCGTCGGTAAGTCAGGGACAATGTCCCTGAACCGATCGAAAAATCCGAGTCCAATGACGCTATAAGTCTCTTATCCAAGATCGCAGCAATGAAGTCCGAAATAACAATCACTGGAAGATAATGCCAGAAGATATGAAAGGCATCTTCCGATACTACTAAAGGGAAAACTCGAAATCTTTCGAATCCCTTTCGCCATCCTGTCGGACCCTATAAAGCGTTCGGACGTCCGTACCTGATGCAACCGCGGACCGCACCGACCCAGCGCCGTCGGATAATTCCTGATTCGACCGAGAAACTGTCAATTGCTGGGATGCTGCGAAACAACTGTGCTAACTCGGATAGCACGTCCGTCACTGAGGCCTGAGGAGAAGCGGTCTTACGATGCATTGCCGCTGGAAGCTCCGTGATCGTTACCCCGTGCATACTACCAATATGCGAGCGAACGGAGTGTATAGGCCTCGTGTCCCTTGGCTACCGGATGGCGCGACCTATTCGCCGTGGAATCACTGAATGCCGCAACTGATCGGATACTCGAGGTCACGTAGCCAATGTGCGGTCGTGTGCCCTGCTGTGAGGATGAGGAAGCATTAAGGACAGTCTCTCGGACTGTCAATATAACGGAGCGTCCCGACCGACGGACATATGCTCCGAATGTAAAATATCTGAACCACAACATGCGGTCCCCTATGTTGTTGGACGAGAGAGAGACCTCTCTCGCTCACAGCCCGGACGGACCTGGACAAGCCAGGAACCGGACTAACAGGCTTCCTCCGATCTGTCCTCAATCTGCCGTCACTGGGTGAGTACTAAAGTAATTAAAGTGCTCGCATCACTCAAATCTCCTTCCTAGACCGCAACGGACGAACCCGGCAGCCGAACCATTCGATGAATGTACGCTACACCGGGTGAGCTAGCGAATGTCACTCCGTAGGCGATAGACATATTCCATGAGCACTTATTGCCGCTAGCTCTTCATTAACTATGACGACAGAGGCACACTTTGAAAGACATCTCCATAACTCTTCGAACAAGAAACCAGAAATGCTTGGTTAGCAAGCATAAAATAATAATATATATAGCGTCGTTCAATAATTCGAAAGTTTGTGTGACATTATTGGACTATGTCGGAACTGAATGACGATGTCCCTGAACCGAACCAAAAATTTCTAAGTCCACCGACGCTATCAGTTTCTTATCCGGCATCGCAGCATTCTGGTCCGACGAAAGAAGCTGTAGAAGACCAAGTCAGATGACATACACAACAGCATATGTTGTTCCGAAAGGGAAAGCTCGAAATCCTCCGAATCCCTTTCGGTATCCCGTCGGACCGGATGAAACTTTTGGACGTCCGTACCCGCTTCCGCGGAGCGTCCCGACCCAGCATCGTCGGATAAAATATATGCGACAGATTCAGTTGATGCTGGGATGCTGCAATAAACTGTGCTATTAAGGAAAGCACGTCCGTTCCCGAGGCCTGTGCAGTAGCGGTCTTACGATGCATTGCCACCGGAAGCTCCGTGTACGTTGACTCCCGCACACTTCCTATGCGAACGTCCGGAGTCTGCAGGCCTCGTGTCCCTGGCTACCGGATGGTGTGACCTGGTCGCTGATGAATCCTTGATCGGCGAAGCTGGTAATATATCGGCGGTCACGCAGCCAAGGTGCGGTCGTGTGCGCTGACGAGAAGAGGAAGCCTTAGCAGTCTCCGCGGACTGCCTATACAACGGAGCGTCCCGAGCGACGGACGTATGCTCCGCTTGCGACACATTTTGTACCACAACATCTGGGGCCAGATGTTGTTGAACGAGAGAGGGGCCTCTCTCGCTTGCCGTCCGGATGGACCGGAACGAGCTATGAACCGGACTAAAAGGCTTCCTCCGTTCTCCCTCCGATCCGCCGTCACTGGGTGTGCATTAGGTTAATTTATAGTGCTCGCATCACCCCAAAATTCCTTCTAGACTGCAACGGACGAACCCGGTTGCCGAACCATTCGGTGAATGGATGCTACACCGGGCGAGCTAGCGGACGTCAAAGGCCGTCGAACCTACTAGGGTCCTCTTAGGCAATTGGCGTATTTACATGAGCACTTTTCCGCTAGCCCTTCATTAATTGTGACGACAGAGGCACACTGTTGGAAGACATCACAGATACATCACCCTAATCTTGATCGTCTGAAATAGAAATTGATAAAGTAGAGTGACCCTGCGGGGAAAGGACCGGAGTGTCCAAATCCCCAATAACATACCGTGACATACGCTCCCCATATTGTCATCGAAATCATATGATACAGAACAGGAGTTAATGCGAGTACACTGACCACATATAGAATGATAATAAAGTCAGAGGAAGACTTCCTCTTAAAACAATTGATCAATATCCTTTCAATGTGAAAAGAAAACAAGTCCTGGTACTCGCACTAACCCCTGACAATCAAAATACATAATAATAATATGATCCATTAATATAGAAAAAATAATTGAAATCAAAATATTTTGAAAAAATATTTTTTCAGAACAGCCCAAGTTTCTGAAAAGTAACGTTGAGCCCCAATGGATCCCAAGCCTAAGTGTGGACAAAAATTTAAAAAATATTTTAAACAATTTATTCAACACTTACGAACAATAATAATGTATCTAGTTATGATTAAAATAACATCAAGATATTATTTTTTAGAAATCCCCCCCTCACACAGAGGGCTGTTGTAAATGTAAACAATGAGTGTAAAAACACTAAAATAAGACTCCAGGCACCCAGGCCCGAAATCAGTTACCAAAAATACACTATCTGATGCAAAACAGAGACTTCCAGGGAAGAAACTGCAGAACATCAGATGGTAGATGCAGAACACAACGCCTAACCACCCGTAGGTGAAGACGTAAACATGGGGAAAGAACAGAATTCATTCTGTTATTCAGCTAAAACTCCCAAGAAAATTTAGTAATAATAATTACAAAAACTATGCCAAAAGCATGGGAGAATAGCAAGGGGGGACTTAAAGGACAGGGAGAGAGGAAAACACTTAAAAAACAGTGTAACTAAATAATCAGAATGACAACAAAATGGCTGCTGCCTCGAAAATAGGTAACTTAACATAATTTCATTAAAAAATTTTAAGTTACAGCCCTGATAATATTCTGTCACACATTTTTTTCCTCTCCTCCTTCTCTATCCTCCTTAGAATCACCATTTCACTAATATTTATGTGACTGGCATCATTTAAACTGAGATTTATAAGCACAAAGATCAGTCAGATGTTAACTGATGAAGGGCCAAACTTAGAATGATTAATGGCGCCAATTTCGGAACGTCCTTGACACTGCGCATGCGCAGTAGGGGCGAAGTGTGGAGGGCCTTTCAGGACATGTTTTCTTTGGTTTTAGATGCAAATTTTGGGGATTGGGGGGCAAAATTTGTGTTTGGCCCTATATTTTAAGAGTTAGCACCAGCTATGTCTGGGTCATTGGTACAGTATAAAAATATGATTCTCCGTTAGGTCTTATAACAAAAGTGAATGGGTGCTGCCCTTGTTCCTGAGGTACGCTACCACTATTGAGTTGTTCAACAAACTCTGAACAAGCGTGAATGCATTGATATAGCGCTAACAATATTGACATCAATCTTGATGATTATGTGTTTCTACAGGAACCGAGGGTCTCAGACCCCTGCAATTATAGTCTGTAGGACTCAGGGCCGTGCCCCAAACTATAGACTCATACCCGTCATAATCGGGAAAGCCGGATCTGGCAGTTGCAGTGGAACTAATGAGTTAACCACTGAAAATCTGCCTTAATATGGACCTTTTTGTTTACTATATCCGTTAAAACAATAGTGGTCCTGAGCGAATGCATTGTCACACTCCAGTTCTGTGTAAGAATAACTGGAGGGGGGTGTGTGTAAGCGACCCATCTAAACAAGATGCATAGCCACTCAGCACATCTCCATCAGTCGCATAAAACTAATTCATTCTTGATATGGCAGATGAACCAGATTGTTATGAGACATTATCAAGTTAATATTTGAGTGACAGTGCAGGGCACTATCTCCAGACCAAAGCTATCCTTAGATCTATGCTTATAGCATAGTCAATCACTCGAACACTCATTTTAACCAATTAAATGATAATCAGAAATAAACTTTTAGAGCTTTGATAAACTTGTTAACAAGCTCCAGTTTATTATCTGTCGGAACGAGCTCTTAGGCTTTGGTACAAGTAACAGGTGGCTACAAAATTCCAGAGAATCTTGATTCTCGATAATCTCTATTAACATCATTGTCAAGAGAACATTTACCTCTGATTGGAGAGACTCTTATGCAAGAATTAGACGGAAGCATTGTCCATCAGACATTAATTTAGTTGTGGTTCTCCCAAAAAGATAGCCGCAGGCCTTCCAAAACCACACTTCTGAACAACTAGTCTCCGTAACAGTTATCCAGATTGATGCTCATCTTGATAACCATCCGTCAACTACAAAACAACAGAGGTCCTAACTCACAAATGTAGCACCTGCGAGGCCCACGGAAGGAGGAACTGCGTCTCATTCGCAAAGAGCCTCGACCCAGCAGTTTATGAGCGTCTGACTGTATGTCTCGATCAGACGTAAGCCCTGTATTCGAGTCGCTATAGGATGATCCCTTGAGTAATTATAGGAGAGTAAATTATACCCTCACGAGGAGTCCTTATAGGCGACCTTCTGTCTAGGATGTCCTCCCTTACTCCTTTCTGCTAATGCGTGTCGAATATACGTCGACATAAGGATAAGAGTATTGATGCTTTCTTTGTAGCTTGTTCATAAACCAATGAAAGCTTATTGTCAAAAACTTAGTGTCCGGAAACCGGAGCTACTCTAAGAGAGTTTTTCACCTTGTCATCTATTAAGGATGATTATGCAAGGGCTCATGTCTATTTAACTCCGCATTAGCAACTTGTTAAGACAGAGTTATACGTGATAAATATATAGCCCTGGAAAGGACTCTAAATGAGGTACAAACGTCCTCCAATTCCTTTCCATAGAGACGTAGCGTCACAGCTCTTAAAGGTGATCTGCGTAATACAGTGAGTCTAAATTCGCTCTGAATGAATAAATGTCGTCTCAATTGTGACCAAGCGAATAATGAATGACGAAGGTAGGGCCATAGCTAGGTCCTTAGCCTACTCATTCAAATGCAGAGGAACTCTCAATACATCTTCACTGTTTTCCGACCAGCGGAACTACAGAAGAAGATGACAAGAAACTGCCTTACTTCTTTCCACTGGAAAGATGAATGTGGAGTCGTCTAAAAGGCCAAAAGCCTGCAACACCTGTCTATACTTAACTGGAAAAGACACTCCTTCTCTTTTTCCGGATAATTTAGCGTGCAACAACGCTAGCGGTTTCTTGTAAATAGACACAGCATTCTGATTCGTTGGAACACATTCAGGGTAGTGTTGATGGAATAAATCCTCTCAACCCTGTATTGTTCCGAATGTGGAGAGTAAATTCCCTCCATATCCCTTCATCATTCGTCTGAATCAGTTGAAATCACGGTCAACAACATCTGAACGCGCAGTTAACTGGACCGACCCAGCACCATGCAACAGCTCAGATTTTGAGACTGCCTTCGATTGCTACTGCACTTGCTGGGATGCTGCGAGGAGCTGCACATCTGCATCAGCAAAACCGTAACGGAGGCCTAAAGAGCAGTGGTCTTCTGGCCACCAGCTGCTCCCAGGACAGTATGTCCGAGACGGCACTTCTCCGGATGTCTCGATATATGAGGCCTCGTCTAAGCTATTGAATAGTGCTACTTTCGAGCATTCTGATTCTCAGGAACAAACTCAGGGAAGTATAGATGCATAAGTGCTATCGCCACCCTGTTGTTCCCAAAGGGAAGGGTAATTCTCCTCCAGATCTCTTTCATCCTCCAACTGAATCAGATTATACTCACGGTCATCAGCATCTGAACGTGCAAATGACTGGACCGACCCAGTACCTTCCGACAGCTCAAGTTCTGAGACTGCCGTCGTCTGCTTCTGCATTTGCTGGGATGCTGCAATGAGCTGCGCAATCTGTGACAGCAAGTCCATTATGGAGGCCTAAGGATCAGTGGTCTTCTGTTGCATGGCCGCTGGCTGCTCCTGGGACAGTGTATTCGAGATGGCTCTTTTCTGCAGACGTCCCTATAAATGAGGCGTCTCCTTGGCTACTGTATGGTGTGACTTCTCTGACGAAGAGTGACTTTCTCGGAGATGCAGGCTGGATATCAGAAGTCACGTAGCCAAGGTGCGGTCGTGTGTGCTTGGTAGATGTTGAAGAAGCCGTAATTATAGCCAATCCCGGCTGTAAACTGAATGGTGCATCCCGGATGGGAGACGCGGACGTATGCTCCGACTGACGCAAGTTCCGATCCATAACATCTGGCCCCAGATGTTATAATAAAAGAGAGAGGGGGCCCTCTCTCGCTCGCAGTCCTTCAGACCTCGCCAAGCTTCTTGCTGAACTTGCCAGCTTCTTCCTTTCCGTCGTCACAGGGTGAGCCTTATATTGATATTATATTATAGTGCTCGCTCTACCCTTTCCATTCTCCTTGATTGCAACGGACACACCCGGCATCATGGTACCCTCAGGCGGTGTACCGCTAAACCGGTCGAGCTTGCTGGCGACAGGGATTTGAAACCACACTGTGGTTTATTGCCCTGTCTAATATTCATGAACACTTTTGCCGCTAGCTCTGATTGACTAATTAATGCGACGACGGAAGCACACAATCTGACGGCATCACGTAAACATGACCATGTTCTTGTTCCTCTGTAAATATAAACTAACAAACTAGAGCGACCTAGGGTGAGAGGACCGGTGGCAGCCTCTCATTACGAGAGGACCGGCAGTGGTCCTCGCTAACAACGTACCGTGACACCCGTCAGCAACGTTTGTCATCCCATGCAACACATATAAGCAATAATTAGTAGAAGTACATCGACTACAAGCAAGGCAACCTACAAGAAAATAAGAGGAACGACTTCCTCGCCTTGCTTAAAGAGCAATATGTTTACATAATGAAGCAGACAAAGTCGTTTGTACTCCCACCAATTCCACATTAAATACAAATAAAAAGATACATAACAAAAACATTCAAAATATAAATCGAAAAATAGTTTACACCAAAAATATTTTCGAAAAATTTTGACAAAAGCCCAAGTTCCCAAAGGGAACGAAGTGCCCAAATGTATCCCAAAAGAGCCCAAGTGTGGACAAAATTAATTTTTTCCTCCCAAAAATTAACTGCCACACTACGAGACAGTATAATGTATCTTACAACAGACCTACCATATCAGAAATAGGAACCTACACATAATTAACAAACATTGCAGATGTAAACAACTTCCAACTGAAAACCGGAAATGAAACCCCAGGCAACACGGCCCAAAGTCAGTAACAGATTTTGAACTATCTGATGTAAGGCAAGATCTTCATCAAAAGAAAAAACGATACATTGGAAGTATGATGCATGACTAAAAACGTCTAAACACCCTAAGGGTGAGGACGTAACCCTGGGGAAATACAGAAAAAACTTTCTGTATAACACGTTAAACTCCCAAGAAATTTTATACTAAAAATTAGAAAAAAACAAGCCAAAAAGCTTGGGAGTTTAACAGGGGGGATCAAGAGAGGTCAGGGAAGGAAAACTTAACCAACAGTGGAAAAATCATTATCAACAATGATGACGTCAGACTCATGTCCCGAAATTAGGGAACATGAACTAATTTTTATAAATATTATAAAATTACAGCCCTGAACGTTTTCAAACCACCATTTCTTCCTTCCTTCATCCAATTGTGTCCTTGGATCCACCAATTTAACCATTGATCTGTGTCTGGCATCATTATTAATTGAGATTTAAAAAGCACAAAAGTCAGTTTGTTGTTATCTGACAAGGGCCAAACAAAGAATGATGTTGGTGCCAATTCCGCAAATTTGTGTTTGGCCCTAGATATTTTAGAGTTAGCACCAGATATGTCTGGCCATTGGTATACTGTGTAAAAATATGATTCCGTTTTTGATATATATATGTACAATGGTTTCTAGAGTCTGTTATCTCAAGTATAAACTTCCAAAGAACTGAATCAAATGCATCAGTGCATGTGAATTATGGACTACATCAAAGTCAGGGATACACTTAGTTGATATATTCAAAGATTTTCCTATTTACACATGTATAATTAATTTCAGATAGATAAAACAACTCACAACACCATTACAATATCTGCAAGTCTTATTTATTTTATCTCAGGATTATAAAGCCAAATCAAATTCAGTGTTCTTCATCAACACTGCAAAAATATGAATAATGATGTCTCGATGAGGAAACCAAGAATGAGATATGCACACAAATTACTATTAATTGAGTTTATAAGGCATTGGTATTAAAATAATAATAATAAAAAGGTATTTAACATAATTTGTCACCTGTGAAGTTGCAATTGTCTGAACTGTGGTGAATTTCCAGCTTTTCTAATCAAAGCTACAAGAGATTAAAAGAGAAAAGAGATAAAAAAAATTTAACTATGATGCAAACCAATATACAGGTAATTTTTCCCAGCCAAAAATCTGTAAACATACACAACACCCTTAAAGAGCTAATTCTGATTTTGGTCACTTTTTCCTGCAGCAAAACAGGCGCCCCATTAAGCTGTGTCTTGGTGAACTTGAGGTTTATATTCTAGGTACAGTGATAGTTGTTTATAGGCAACTCTTTTTTACCTATATAGGCAGCCAAGACTCACCTAAAACAACTACAAAGCCACAGGATCTAGACTGTCAAAGTGTAGCCAAAATATATAAAAACTTCCAGGCCTTTAAGGGTTATGACAGAAATGAGATCTAAGAAGCATTCATCAACAATATCTTCTACTTTTTTTCAATGAAAGTGTCAATGACACTGTAGCTCAACTTGACAAACTTGAACTTGGTAAGTTATAAGTGAAATGGCAAAATTGAAGATAATTGGTACCAATGTTATTTGGTGAAATTTCAACATAACAGCATTGCGTGTGCACAACGTCAGAGTAATCCATGCATTTTTAAATGTAAACTGAAAGACTGGCTAAAGGAAGAATGTTGATACACTAATGCAGAAAGTTCTGAGGTTATTGTAAATGGCAACTTTTTTCCCAGAAATGAATGCTAATCAATAGCTCTTATCTAAAGGTCTTGCCTAATGAGCACACCAAGTTAAACAAGAGGTGGACTGTCGTTCGGTGCATACCCTGACGTGGTGTACCACCTAGTGTGGGCATACCAATGATCAACAAATATTACAGAAAATAATGAAATTTATGAATATTCTCAGATGGACTCACACACGGACGGATGCACGGATGGACGGACGGATGCACAGATGGATGCATGTAATCCAGTATACCCCCCCCCATTTTCTTCGAAAGTGGGGGTATAACAATTTCCAACAATTTCTAAGTCAAAAGGTATGGTCAATTGTTTGGTGTTTGGAAGTTTTATGCAATGAGGCAGAAGCCTTTGTCCGAGGCAAACTGCATGCCTTATTTCACTGAAATCTGATAAAAAAAACCTGAGATACAGGCTGAACAGACAAATAATGTCTATTTCCTACAATTTTTAAGTAAAAAAGGGGGATAACTCTAAAAAGGAGAATGTGAGAAATATCGTTGAATCCTTTTTTTAAAACCTATACCATAAGCAGTGTTCACAGCAAATTTCATTTCAAAAGAACATTCGATACCTGAGATACAGGCTGAACAGACAAAATTTGGCTCGAACGGACACAATTCTAAGTGAACAAGTAATAAAAACAAGTAATAAAAAAAAGTTAAAAAATTTATAGTAATTTATATATTTTTTATACTTACCAATGACCCAGACATAGCTGGTGCTAACTCTTAAAATATAGGGCCAAACACAAATTTTGCCCCCCAATCCCCAAAATTTGCATCTAAAACCAAAGAAAACATGTCCTGAAAGGCCCTCCACACTTCGCCCCTACTGCGCATGCGCAGTGTCAAGGACGTTCCGAAATTGGCGCCATTAATCATTCTAATAACCAGTGCCTGGTAAGCGCTATGTACTCAGCGGGGAGGCAAGAGTTCCCAACTCCTGGGAGGGCCATCCCCGTCTGGGTCATTGGTAAGTATAAAAAATATATAAATTACTATAAATTTTTTAACATTTTTATACTGTACCAATGACCCAGACATAGCTGAATAGTAAAAAGGCTGGAGGGCCAAGGACATAGAGCAAAATGGAATACGCTCAATAAAATAAAATAGAGTCATCCCCTGTAGGGAAAAAGAAGTAATAGGCCTTACATGTATCTTTCTTATTTATTTATGATAAATTAGAAAGATACAACACCTTCCAAAATTGAGCTTCATACATCCATGTACTCTATTAATATCCAATATAATCCTTATACTAATAATTTTTAAAGTAAGCCAATAAATAAAGTAAGTCTAGAGAATAGAGACTCTTATACTCCTAAAAGTGTCTGAGGATTGCATAATCATGTCCGTTGACATATGCAATATTCAAAAGCTATACTTTAAAAACTAAGACTTGAATGAATTTTAAAAACCTAAACTTCTCACTAAACAACCATCCCAATAACAGCTCAGAATTACTAAATCCGGAGGAGGTATCCCCTTGTTTTCATAGTAAAACAGGTGACCCAAGGGAACACCCTCCCCCCCCCCCCTTTTTCTTGCCCTGGGTCAAATAGCCCAGAGCGAAGAGGGCAGCCAAACGGAGATACTGCCGAAACAGACAGCCTACCTAGCTATAGTAGCAACTGTTAAGTGAATGACATTCTGAGCAGTAGATAATAGACCTGACAATAGAGGCCTCCAGAAATGGACTCGATATTTCTGAGATAAAATTCATGAATGTGGATGGCTGAGCGCAATGAGCAGCCTTCAAAAATCTATAATAGCGACACTATTAATGTAAGCCCAAGAAGTAGAAGAACTCTTACTTCATGAGCCGAAATCTTAAGCACAACTGCTAAGTCAATGATATACCATAAGCAGTACCGATAGTTAATAGAATCCATTAACAATAAAATGGAGCGTAACGTCCTTCTACTAGACATCAAAGACAGAAGAAGCTTACGCCCATAGTAATAAACAGATATCTGTTTATAAATACATAAACTGTACCCGGAAAGAGTAAAGGCCTATGCCCATACGAAGACGGAAGGACCTTAAAATAATAGGTTCCGGATAATAGGAGCCTAACTCTTATGCAACAATACAACCTAAATAGTAACGGAAGTAGTGATTCCGAAACTACGAAAGTGAAAATCATCCATCGATAGTGCAAGAAACTCACTGACTCTACAGTAAAAGAGAAACCAACAGAATTACTGTCTAAAAGGTTAGAATTTGAAAACTACTGTTTCCAGAGGCTCAAATGATTACTTAGCTAAATAAGAACCGAAGTTAAAATCCATATAGGAATTTAATCTAAAGATTCTAAGTCTATTTATCAAAAAGTTACTAACTGACTTAGATAAAGAGACAAAAGACTCAATTGTAAACTATCGTAGAGTGCATAGGTATGAGGTAACATAAACCTATAACCTAAATAATAACAGGCTGCAGTAGATCTTGTGAAACAAGTATACTAAAAAACAGCAATGAGTAGAATGGAGGGATCAACAATATGAACATAATGATCCCTACACCACGATGGAAGAGCCTCCACTTTAGCCGCATAGAATAGCGAAGAAGAGGATCTCCTATAGTAAGAAATCGCGTCCAAAGCTCGTCCAGTACAGTGCTTACAATGCAATACAGACCACACAATGGAATACATGAAGGTTGCGACCTTGCGGGTTGTGATAAAGATGACACGATTTACCCAGTGAAAAAAGATCCTCACATAGAGGAAGATTTCACGTTAAGACCCACAGTAGACAAGAGAGTAAATTACCCATGATCTCTGTGAAGATAGAAATGCTATCAACAGAAATGTATTGTGGTTGTTTATCTTAGCAATACCTGATGAAACAACAGCGCCGGAGGATACGCGTATCCTATCATTCCGTCCTATAGATCAATAGAGTGTTAACAACATTAGCTCAGAGATCTGGACAAGCCAACACATACGTCTGCAATTGATTAGCAAGCTGTGTCATAAATAAATCATCATTGGGCGCTCCCATAGATAGCAAATCTGATTGAATACTTGTTTGTTGAGAGTCCATTCTGACAGCAACAAGCGACACGTAAGAGAACGGGAGTCCGATAAAACAATCAGACGACCCGGAATATGACGGACCAAAACTGAACTTGGTGTACTATAACCAACAGACGGATTCTTTCCATTAAATTGAATAACGGAAACGAAAGAGTGCCTCTCTGGTTCCGGAGATACGCCACTACTGTCGAATTAAAGGACAGGAATTTGGGCATGCATTTCTGAATAATGTTCATGCAATGACATAAAGCAAGCCTAAAAAACATTATTCCGCGGAAGAAAACTGATTGCTAAGAGACTGCGGAACCCAAAGACCCTGGCACTTCGAATCCGTAGGGATCAGTATTATATCCCAGTCTGTTTGACTAGCAACCGTCATAACAGCCACACTCGGGTCCGGCAACTGTGGTGGCACTCTCGGAGTCAACCACCGAATGTTTGCCCCAGTCTGAATCTCTTGTAACACTAGATAGACAAGAGAACGTGTAAATCGAGCAATTCATGGATTGCCGAAAAGTTGCCGTCGAAGAGAAGCTCCTCCGAGAACGAAGCGACTCTGAGAGAGTTCTTAACCTTACTATCCACGCGTGTGGATGTAGCTAGGGCTGCGTCACATCTACCCAACTCCAATCAGCCACTGAAGGGCGGAGTTGTACGTGAACAAACCACTGCCCTCAAAAGAAATTACATTGAGAATAATATCCCGTAAATCTTTTCTTGAAGACGTAATGATAACGCCTCAGTAAGGCGGATTACGTATGATAAAGCGTCTAAGTTAAGTCTACTATACATCATGTCATTCCCAACATTGAAATTGGAAAAGACATAAACGGCGAAAAAGAATATATGCAGTCTTTAATCACACCGTCTAGACGCATATGAACTCTCGGTATGCCCTGCTCTGCCAAAATAAACTATTCGTATAAATGATAAAATGGCAGAAATGAGCAACGCGGACAAGAAACTAAACTATCATGCTTGGTAGCAGGCTTGTATATATATATATATAGCGTCGAAAAATA
This sequence comes from Pictodentalium vernedei, assembly GCA_031216915.1. NCBI lineage: Eukaryota > Metazoa > Mollusca > Scaphopoda > Dentaliida > Dentaliidae > Pictodentalium > Pictodentalium vernedei. The sequence goes on from CM062296.1 coordinate 232,670,427, forward strand.
AAACACATGTTGTAATGACAATATTGGACTGCGTCGGTAAGTCAGGGACAATGTCCCTGAACCGATCGAAAAATCCGAGTCCAATGACGCTATAAGTCTCTTATCCAAGATCGCAGCAATGAAGTCCGAAATAACAATCACTGGAAGATAATGCCAGAAGATATGAAAGGCATCTTCCGATACTACTAAAGGGAAAACTCGAAATCTTTCGAATCCCTTTCGCCATCCTGTCGGACCCTATAAAGCGTTCGGTCGTCCATACCTGATGCAACCGCGGACCGCACCGACCCAGCGCCGTCGGATAATTCCTGATTCGACCGAGAAACTGTCAATTGCTGGGATGCTGCGAAACAACTGTGCTAACTCGGATAGCACGTCCGTCACTGAGGCCTGAGGAGAAGCGGTCTTACGATGCATTGCCGCTGGAAGCTCCGTGATCGTTACCCCGTGCATACTACCAATATGCGAGCGAACGGAGTGTATAGGCCTCGTGTCCCTTGGCTACCGGATGGCGCGACCTATTCGCCGTGGAATCACTGAATGCCGAAACTGATCGGATACTCGAGGTCACGTAGCCAATGTGCGGTCGTGTGCCCTGCTGTGAAGATGAGGAAGCATCAAGGACAGTCTCTCGGACTGTCAATATAACGGAGCGTCCCGACCGACGGACATATGCTCCGAATGTAAAATATCTGAACCACAACATGCGGTCCCCTATGTTGTTGGACGAGAGAGGGACCTCTCTCGCTCACAGCCCGGACGGACCTGGACAAGCCAGGAACCGGACTAACAGGCTTCCTCCGATCTGTCCTCAATCTGCCGTCACTGGGTGAGTACTAAAGTAATTAAAGTGCTCGCATCACCCAAATCTCCTTCCTAGACCGCAACGGACGAACCCGGCAGCCGAACCATTCGATGAATGTACGCTACACCGGGAGAGCTAGCGAATGTCACTCCGTAGGCAATAGACATATTCCATGAGCACTTATTGCCGCTAGCTCTTCATTAACTATGACGACAGAGGCACACTTTGAAAGACATCTCGATAACTCTTCGAACAAGATACCAGAAATGCTTGGTTAGCGAGCATAAAATAATAATATATATAGCGTCGTTCAATAATTCGAAAGTTTGTGTGACATTATTGGACTATGTCGGAACTGAGGGACGATGTCCCTGAACCGAACCAAAAATTTCTAAGTCCACCGACGCTATCAGTTTCTTATCCGGCATCGCAGCATTCTGGTCCGACGAAAGAAGCTGTAGAAGACCAAGTCAGATGACATACACAACAGCATATGTTGTTCCGAAAGGGAAAGCTCGAAATCCTCCGAATCCCTTTCGGTATCCCGTCGGACCGGATGAAACTTTCGGACGTCCGTACCCGCTTCCGCGGAGCGTCCCGACCCAGCATCGTCGGATAAAATATATGCGACAGATTCAGTTGATGCTGGGATGCTGCGATAAACTGTGCTATTAAGGAAAGCACGTCCGTTCCCGAGGCCTGTGCAGTAGCGGTCTTACAATGCATTGCCGCCGGAAGCTCCGTGTACGTTGACTCCCGCACACTTCCTATGCGAACGTCCGGAGTCTGCAGGCCTCGTGTCCCTGGCTATCGGATGGTGTGACCTGGTCGCCGAAGAATCCTTGATCGGCGAAGCTGGTAATATATCGGCGGTCACGCAGCCAAGGTGCGGTCGTGTGCGCTGACGAGAAGAGGAAGCCTTAGCAGTCTCCGCGGACTGCCTATACAACGGAGCGTCCCGAGCGACGGGCGTATGCTCCGCTTGCGACACATTTTGTACCACAACATCTGGGGCCAGATGTTGTTGAACGAGAGAGGGGCCTCTCTCGCTTGCCGTCCGGATGGACCAGAACGAGCTATGAACCGGACTAAAAGGCTTCCCCCGTTCTCCCTCCGATCCGCCGTCACTGGGTGTGCATTAGGTTAATTTATAGTGCTCGCATCACCCCAAAATTCCTTCTAGACCGCAACGGACGAACCTGGCTGCCGAACCATTCGGTGAATGGACGCTACACCGGGCGAGCTAGCGGACGTCAAAGGCCGTCGAACCTACTAGGGTCCTCTTAGGCAATTGGCGTATTTACATGAGCACTTTTCCGCTAGCCCTTCATTAATTGTGACAACGGAGGCACACTGTTGGAAGACATCACGGATACATCACCCTAATCTTGATCGTCTGAAATAGAAATTGATAAAGTAGAGTGACCCTGCGGGGAAAGGACTGGAGTGTCCAAATCCCCAATAACATACCGTGACATACGCTTCCCATATTGTCATCGAAATCATACGATACAGAACAGGAGTTAATGCGAGTACACTGACCACATATAGAATGATTATAAAGTCAGAGGAAGACTTCCTCTTAAAACAATTGATCAATATCCTTTCAATGTGAAAAGAAAACAAGTCCTGGTACTCGCACTAAACCCTGGCAATAAAATACATAATAATAATATGATCCATTAATATAGAAAAAATAATTGAAATCAAAATATTTTGAAAAAATATTTTTTCAGAACAGCCCAAGTTTCTGAAAAGTAACGTTGAGCCCCAATGGATCCTAAGCCTAAGTGTGGACAAAAATTTTAAAAATATTTTAAACAATTTATTCAACACTTACGAACAATAATAATGTATCTAGTTATGATTAAAATAACATCAAGATATTATTCTTTAGAAATCCCCCCCTCACACAGAGGGCTGTTGTAAATGTAAACAATGAGTGTAAAAACACTAAAATAAGACTCCAGGCACCCAGGCCCGAAATCAGTTACCAAAAATACATTATCTGATGCAAAACAGAGACTTCCAGGGAAGAAACTGCAGAACATCAGATGGTAGATGCAGAACACAACGCCTAACCACCCGTAGGTGAAGACGTAAACATGGGGAAAGAACAGAATTCATTCTGTTATTCAGCTAAAACTCCCAAGAAAATTTAGTAATAATAATTACAAAAACTATGCCAAAAGCATGGGAGAATAGCAAGGGGGGACTTAAAGGACAGGGAGAGAGGAAAACACTTAAAAAAACAGTGTAACTAAATAATCAGAATGACAACAAAATGGCTGCTGCCTCGAAAATAGGTAACTTAACATAATTTCATTAAAAAATTTTAAGTTACAGCCCTGATAATATTCTGTCACACATTTTTTTCCTCTCCTCCTTCTCTATCCTCCTTAGAATCACCATTTCACTAATATTTATGTGTCTGGCATCATTTAAACTGAGATTTATAAGCACAAAGATCAGTCAGATGTTAACTGATGAAGGGCCAAACTTAGAATGATTAATGGCGCCAATTTCGGAACGTCCTTGACACTGCGCATGCGCAGTAGGGGCGAAGTGTGGAGGGCCTTTCAGGACATGTTTTCTTTGGTTTTAGATGCAAATTTTGGGGATTGGGGGGCAAAATTTGTGTTTGGCCCTATATTTTAAGAGTTAGCACCAGCTATGTCTGGGTCATTGGTACAGTATAAAAATATATAACTAGTGTGGGCATACCTATGACCAACAAATATTATAGAAAATAATATTTGAAAGTTATGAAATAATAATAATGAAAGTTATGAATATTCACGGATGGACTCACACACGGACACACGGATGCACAGACGGATGCATGTAATCCAGTATACCCCCATTTTCTTCGAAAGTGGGGGTTTAAAAACAATCCTATGATAAATGTGGCCTGCAGGCCATGTCAAAGAAGAATGTTGATGCACAAATGCAATAAATTCAAAGATTGTTGCTAACAGCAACAGTTTTTGATGGAAATGAAAAGAAAATCAATAGCTCCTATCTTTGTCACCCTGCATAACAATACAAAGTTTCAAAACAACCTGATAATGAATGCGCCCTCTGAGGCATGCCAAAGGAAGATGTTAATGCACAAATGCACTAAGTTTGAAGGTCATTGCTTGTTGCAATGTCTTTTTCTCACTTTTTCATGGAAATTAATAAATATACCCTGCAGAGAGTGCAAAAGGGATAAGCTGCTGCACAATGCAGTAAGTTCAAAGACTGGTGATAACAGCAATAATTTTTTATGGAAATGAAAAAAAATCAATAGTTCACATCAAGAGGTCAACCCGAACACACATACCAAGTTTCAAAGTGATCCGATCATAAATGTGCCCTGAAGGGTTTGCCAAAGGGAAATATTGAAGCCTGACTAAACTAAGTTCAAAGGTTGTTGCCAGCGGCAACATTTTTTTACAGAAATGGAAGAAAATCGATAACTCCCATATAGATATCACCCCACACAAGCACACCCAGTTTCCAAGCAATCCATTCATAGATGTGCCCTGCAGAGTGTGTCAAAAGGAAATATTGATGCATAACTTAACTAAGTTTTTACTAAGTTCATCAGAGGTTGTGCCAATGGCAACTACTTTTGTTGGAAATGGAAGAAAATCGATAGCTCCCATCTAGAGGTCACCCCAAACAAGCACACCAAGTTTCAAAGCGATACAGTCAAATATGTACACTGCAGGCTGAGCCAAAGGGAAATATTGATGCATAACTGCATGAAGTTCATCGAAGGTCATTGTCAGCAGCAACATTTTTTGACAGTAATTGAAGAAAATCGATAGCTTCCATCTAGGGATAACCCCAAACAAACATACCAAGTTTCAAACCATTCTGATCATAAATGAGCCCTGTAGGGCGTGCCAAAGGAATATATTGAAGCCTGACTAAACTAAGTTCTAAGAATGTTGCCAGTGGCAACATATTTTGAAAGAAACGGAAGAAAATCGATAGCTCCCATCTAGAGCTCACCCTAAACAAGCATACCAAGTTTCAAAGTGATCTGTGCACTGCAGGGTGTGCCAAAGGGAAATATTGCTGCATAACTGCATTAAGTTCATCCAAGGTCGTTGCCAGCAGCATTTTTTGACGGAAATCGAAGAAAATCAATACATCCCATCTAGAGGTAACACCAAACAAGCATACAAAGTTTCAAACCGATCTGATCATAAATGTGCCCTGTAGGGCATGCCAAAGGAATATATTTTTGATGCCTAACTAAACTAAGTTCAAAGGTTTTGATGCATAACTGCACTAAGTTGCCAGCAGCAACATTTTTTGAAGGAAATGGAAGAAAATCATTAGCTCCCATCTAGAGGTCACTCCAAACAAGCATGCCGGATTTCAAAGCAATCCGATCATAAATGTGCCCTGTAGGTTGTGCCAAAGGGAAATATTGAGGTCTGACTAAACTAAGTTCTAATAACGTTGCCAGCGGCGATATTTTTTGACGGAAAAGGAAGAAAATAGATAGCTCCCATCTAGAGGTCACCCCAAACAAGCATACGAAGTTTCAAAGCGATCCGATAATAAATGTGCCCTGCAGGGTGTGCCAAAGAGAAATTTTGATGCATAACTGCACTAAGTTCATCAAAGGTCATCGCTAGCGGCAACATTTCTTGGCAGATATTGAAGAAAATCGATAGATCCCATCTAGAGGTAACCTCAAACAAGCATACCAAGCTTCAAACTGATCTGATCAAAAATGTGCCCTGTACGGCGTGCCAAAGGAATATATTGATGCCTGACTAAACTAAGTTCAAAGGTCATTGCCAGCGGCAACATTTTTCAACGCAAATGGAAGAAAATTGATAGCTCCCATCTAGAGGTCACCCCAAACAAGCATGCCAGTTTTCAAAGCAATACAATCATAAATGTGCCCTGTAGGGTGTGCCAAAGGGAAATATTGAGGTCTGACTAAACTACGTTCTAAGAATGTTATCCGCGGCAACATTTTTTTACGGAAATTGAAGAAAATCGATAGCTCCCATTTAGAGGTCACCCCAAAGAAGCAAACTAAGTTTCAAAGTGATCTGATCATAAATGCAATCTGTGAGGTGTGCCAAAGGAAATTGTGGAGGTACGTACATCGCCGACAGACGAGAAGTGATGGCAATAGCTCAGCTTGACTTTGTCAAGTTGAGCTAAAAATTCTACAGAGGATTCTTACACAAGCATAAGCCATAGGAGTGTCAAAATCTTAAAAACACTCTGAAACATCAAAAAAATGGTCACAATGATTCACTGAATTAGCTAATGATATAACTTTTCCACATTTTGAATGAACTTTGGATCAATCTCAACTACAGGCAACCATTTGGAATTCGTTGAAGAAACAAGATTGGATCTCTATCAGACATGTTAAACTGAGAAAATACCAAATATCAAAAGAATCTGACTGCTGGATCTGAAGGAGATGATTTTAAAAGATAATTCCCAATATTGCACTAAGTAAATATTTGAGTTAAAATTTGGGCACCAATAAAGAGCCCAAATATTCATCCAGGGATCCCATTTGAACAAACTCGAATCTAACCCCTCTAAAGATGCTGCATACCAAATATCAAAAGAATCTGACTGGTGGATCTGAAGAAGAAGATTTTTAAAGAATATCCCCCATATTCCACCAAGTTGATAATCAGGCTCCCATAGGAAGCCCAAATATTAACCCAGGGAGTCAATTTGAACAAATTCAAATCTTACACCTCTAGAGATGTCACTACCAAATATGAAAGGATTCTCACTAGTGGGTCTGAAAAAGAAGATTTTTAAAGGAATTTTCTCATATTGCAGCAGGAAAATAAATCAAGTACTTTGGACCCACTTATGCTACATGCCAAATTTGGTTAAAATCGGCCCATCGGTTCTTGAAATAGAAATTTTGGGCGGAGCCCAAAATGGGTATGTGCCCACAGAGAGCCCAAATATTGATCTACCAACTTCTCTTGAACAAACTTTAATCTTCAACACTGAAGAGTGTTACATACCATATATCAATGGCATCTGTCTGGTGGTTCATGAGAAGATTTTTAAAGATTTTTAGGCTTTGGCATCATTGACCAGAGCCTGAAGAAGGCAGCCGCTTCATCTGAACAAAATAGAAAGGGTATACCCCAGGGATGGTTTGTACAATATATGTTTGAATTTGGCTGAATGGCTGTGAAGAAGAAGAAGCCAAGTTTGCAAAAGTTAACGGACGACGGACGCCAAGTGATGGCAATACCTCACACTGACTTGCAGTCAGGTGAGCTAAAAATGAATGGATGTTTGAAACAAATAAAGAAATATATATTCTTTAATTTTTTTTCGTACATTTTATTCAAAAGGAATCATTATTTAAGTGAAGGTGGCGGTCAATAGTGATGCACTTAAGTTACATATTTTTGCTTCTACACTCGTAAATTGACCATGCAGCAAAATTTAAATGAAGAAAACAGTGAAAAAAATGTGGATTTAAGTGAAAGATTTATAGTAAAGGACTACTCTTTTATTAAAAAATATAATTCACTTGTATGCATATTTTGTTGTTTTATTCATTATGATCAGAGGCTTATGGTTTGACAGTGAAGATCTGAAAATGGAAAAATTTTCAACTACAATTTTCTGGGATTTTTGGCTAAAACTGATTCCCTTCTGGGAGCCGGGGAAGTACACTGAATTGACGGGATTTTCCCGGGCATCCCGGGAAAGTTGACATGTCTGAACTGTATACTGAAAACCACAAAAAGTAATCAAAGTCTGACTTAAACCTTGATGGGTTAATAAGTAATAAGTTAAAACAAACTACATTCTTACAGTTTAATTGAGAGTATAAAAGTATTCAAAATGAACATAAAATTTACCTTTATGAACAAAATTCATTTTTAAATCAATGTAACCAATGCTAAGTGCATGTGATACATTCAAATATAGTCATCATTTTACCCTTTACCCAACGCAGATGATTTCAAAATTGATTATTTTAAATATCATTTTTTAAATTTTTTCAAAAAATTTTAACAAAACCATATCATGTGACCCCTCTTTGGAACGAGCTCAACGAGCTCGTTCCCAAGAGGGGTCACATGATATGGTTTTGTTGAAATTTTTCGAAAAGTTAAAAAAGTTATAGTAATTTATATATTTTTTATACTTACCAATGACCCAGACTTAGCTGGTGCTAACTCCTTAAATTATAGGGCCAAACACAAATTTTGCCCCCCAATCCCCCAAATTTGCATCAAAAACCGAAATTCAATGTCCTGTATGGTCCTCCATACTTTCTATCCACTGTGCATGTGCAGTGTCAAGGAGCTCTCGAAATTGGTGCAAATGTCATTCTTACAACCGGTGCCTGGAAATCATTATGTAATCAGCGGGGAGGTATGAGTTCCCAACTCATGGGAGGCCACACCCATCTGGATCATGGTAAGTAAAAAAATATATAAATTACTATAAATTTTTTAACATTTTTATACTGTACCAATGAACCAGACTTAGCTGAATAGAAAAAAGGCTGGAGGGCCTAGGACATACAAGAAAATCCAATAGACTCAATTACATGAAAACAGAATTATCCTCTCAAGGAGAAGAGGAGCACAGGTTTTAAATGTATCTTTCTTGTTTGTATCAAAAAAGAAAGACACAATACCATTCTGTAATTGAGCACAATAATCATCAATGATCTCTATTAACATCCAGTATAATCCCTTATACTAATCTTATTAAAGGAAAGCCAATAATTAAAAATAGTCCAGATAATGAGACTCTTTATATTCATTAAAAAGTGTTCGAGGATTGTATATTAGCGGTAGTATGATCCGTGACATATACAAATGTTTCCCACTGAGCTACACTTTTTAAAATATTATATGAATTAGCTTTACACTTTAAAACCATCCCGGCACCGACTCGGAATTACTGACTCCAGAGGAGGTATTCCCTTGCTTTTCCCTATAAAGCAGGTGATATAAGGGAAAACCATCCCCCCCCCCCCCTTCCCTAGCCCTGGGTCAAATACCCCAGAGCGAAGAGGGCAGCAGGACAGATACGCTGCCGGAACAGATACTTCATGCGCCGAAATCTTAAGCACAGACTGCGGAGTTGAAGATAATTTTTCATAAGCAGTACGGATAGTTAATTGAATCCACCTTGCAATAGAATGGACCATAATGTCCCTACTATTAGGCAGCAGAGACAGAAAGAGACGTTTACGTCCCTTTCTGATAAACTCAGACCCACATTTGTAAAAAACGTATAGCTCTAACAGGACAGATTAAAGGCCTATGCCCATCTGAAGACGGAAGAGCCTTAATAAAAATATATTCCGGATACTTATAGCAGCCTAATTCTAGTCAAAAATCCAACCTTAGTAGTCAAGGTAATAGTATTACCTAGACTACGAAAGTGAGAATCATCAACAGATAGTGCCTGAAGCTCACTAACTCTTCTAGCCGAAGAGAAGGCTAAGAGAAAGCTGTCTATAACATAAGAATTTGAAGTCCATTGTATCAAGGGGCTCAAATGGTGCTTCTTTAAGCTTAAGAAGAACCCAAGCTAAATTCCACTTAGGAATTAATCTAAGGGTTCTAAGTCTATTTATTGAAAAGTTTTCCGTAACTTAGATAAAGAGACATTATATCCAATCTGTAAACTATCATGATGTGCATAGGTATCAACAGAATGATCCCTACCTCACCGTGAGAAAACCTTCCACTTAGTAGCATAATTTAGCGAAGAGGAGGTCCCCCTACAGTTAGAAATTGTGTCCACTTCTCGTTCTGTAAATTGCTTGCTGTACAAGAAGGACCGCACAATGAAAATATGTGAAGGTTGAGACCTTGCAGGTTGTGATGCAGTGTGTGCAATTTCCCCTGCGAAAGAAGATCCTCTCGTGGAGGAAGCTTCCGCAGCATGTCCCACAGCAGACACCTGAAAAGATTTATCCATGGTCTCTGGGGGGACAGAGATGCTACCAACAGAATTTGCAGTGAGATTGCTTTATCTTAAGCAATATCTGCAGAATCAATGGCGCTGGAGGATACGCGTATCCCATCATTCCGTCCCAAGAGATCGAGAGAGCGTCTACTTCAAACGCTCGAGGATCTGGACACGGCGACACATACGTCTGCAACTGATAGTTGAGATGCGTCACAAAAAAGTCTACCCTTGGAGGATCCCATTAGTAGCAAATCTGATTGAAAAATCATTGTTGAGAGTCCATTCTGACGACAACAAACGACCTATCCGAGAAAGGGAGTCCGCTAGAACATTCAGACGACCCAGAATATGACGGACCGATAGAAGATCTTGATGCTCTAGGACAAACAGAAGGATCCTTTCCGTTAAATTGAATAACGGAATGGAATGAGTGCCTCCCAGGTTCCGAATATACGCTACTACTGTCGAATTGTCGGACAGAATTTGAACATGCGAATTCTGAAAAATGTTCATTCATTGATGTAACGCAATCCATATTGACATCATTTCTTGATGTTTATGTACTTGTTAGGAACTGCAGATCCTAAAGACCCTGGCACCCTGAATCTATTGGGCTCAGAGTTGCACCGCAACCTGTTTGACTCGCATCTGTCATTATTGTTAAACTCAGATCGGCAGTTGCAGTGGTACTCTTTGAGTTAACCACTAAAAATCTACCCAAGTCTGAAACCCTTGTTCACTTGATTCGACAAGACAATGTTCAATTTGAGCGAATGAGTCTTCACACTCTAATACTGAGATAAAATATCTGTGGAGTGGACGAGTGCGTATCTGCTTCATCGGAATAATATTCGCAGCGGGTACACACAAACCTGTCAGTCTAATGAATTCTCTCGCTGTTACTACATCTGAGTGAAGGCAAAAGCGAGCTTAACAACTGACTAAAATCGCTCTGGTTAACGGCAGATGAATGAGATTGTTGTGCGTCTCTAAGCTCATTCCCACGTGGGTGAATGAATAAGACGGCACTAGATCCGACTTCTTTTCATTTACTAAGAAACCAAGATGTCGGTGCAATTGAAGCAGACTCTGAACATCGTTCTGAAGCGTTAACTTGCTGCCGTAACCCTGAAGAATGCCGTCCAAGTTCTTCTTGGTAAGGTGATCTGCGTGAGACAATGCATCTAAATTCTATTAGACAATATTGTCGTCTCCAGTATACTGGAGTAATAGACATGGACGCCGGCAATGACAATTCCAGGTTTTCAGCCTAGTCGTCCAAACGCAGAGGAACTCTCGGCATGCCTTGTCCTGCCGTTTCAAATCTATGTCTCGCATTGATGAAAGGCAGCTGTATAGCGCTAGGCGATAAGAAACCTGATTTGCCAGTCTAAGAGGCTAGCTTGAATATAGCGTCATTCAAAAGTTCAAGTGTCCGTGTGACCTTACTGGACTGGGTCGGAAACTCAGGGACAGTGTCCCTAATCTGGCCGAAAAAGTCTGTGTCCAGTGATGCTATCAGTCTCTTATCCGGTAATGCAGCATTTTGGTCGAGAGGAACAACATCTGGAAGGTGTTGCCAGATGAAATCATCTACGGCCACCTTATGTTGTTCAGAAAGGGAAAATTCCAGCTCCGCTGATTCCCTTGCGCCATCCGACTGGACCATAGGAGATTCTCGGTTGTCCCTTTCTGACTCTGCAGGGGGCCGAACCGACCCAGCTTCCTCAGACAATTCCTGTTCCGAAATAGTTTCTGATGGCTGCTGGGATGCTGCAATGAGTTGAGCTATCTGTGATAGCAAGTCCATCACGGAGGAGCCGCAGCCTTACGTGATTTAGCCGCTGGGAGCACCTGGGACGTTACTTCCTGCCGTCCAAGTTCTTCTTGGTAAGGTGATCTGCGTGAGACAATGCATCTAAATTCTATTAGACAATATTGTCGTCTCCAGTATACTGGAGTAATAGACATGGACGCCGGCAATGACAATTCCAGGTTTTCAGCCTAGTCGTCCAAACGCAGAGGAAGTCTCGGCATGCCTAGTCCTGCAGTTTCAAAATTATGTCTTGCATTGATGAAAGGCCGCTGAATAGCGCTAGGCAATAAGAAACCTAATTTGCCAGTCTTTGAGGCTAGCTTGAATATAGCGTCATTCAAAAGTTCAAATGTCCATGACATTTCTGGACTGGGTCGGAAACTGAGGGACGGTGTCCTTAATCAGGTCGAAAAAGTCTGTGTCCAGTGACGCTTTCAGTTTCTTATCAGGTAACGCAGCATTTTGGTCCAGAGAAACAACTTCTAAAAGGTGATGCCAGATGAAATCTACGGCCACCTTAAGTTGTTTGGAAAGGGAAAATTTCAGCTGTGCTGATTCCCTTTTACCATCCGCCTGGACCACATAAAAATTTTGCTCGTCCCTTACTGACTCTGCAGGGGAACGAACTGACCCAGCTTGCTCAGATAGTTCTTTACTGAAAAAGTTTCTGATAGCTGCTGGGATGCTGCGATGAATTGAGCTATCTGTGATAGCAAGTCAGTCACGGAGGCCTGTGGAGCCGCGGCCTTACATAATTAGCCGCTGGAAGCTCCAGTGACGTTAATTCCTGCATTTATATAATATGCGAATGTCCCAACTGGAAAGGCCTCGTGTCCTTGGCTAGCAGATGGCATGACCTGGTCGACGTGGAATCACCTCCTGGTCCTGCGAGGATTGTGGAAGGAGAAAACACATCCTCCACGACCCGCACCTCGCCCAGTCGACCTAGGGGCGTCTGTCCCGATATCTCAGGCCAGCATTACGACCCCTATGTGAATCGCTACTCTGTCTCCGGAGTAAGACGTAGAGGCTTTGATCCTCTATAGGAACTTCCTTTGGACGTATTCGCCCCCGAAGAACCTGGCTTACTCCCCTCTGCTGAGTCCGACTTTTTCAAAGCGGAATAATGCAGAAAATCCGGCGATTTCTTAGTAATCTAATATACATTGTAGAAAGCTTAACGACGAAGAGAAGCTCTCCTGAGACCGGAGCGACTGGAAGGAAGTTTTTTCACCTTACTATCCACTCTTGTGGATGCAGCCAGGGCAGCATCACGTCTGACTAACTCCATATTGCCACTGAAAGGGCGGAGTTATACGTAGAATATGCTATAGCCCTCGAAAGAACTCTTAACTGGTAGAGTGCTGGAAGCCCATATTTGGGCTTTATTCTGAAGTGCCAGTACCACAGCTTGAAAGCTCACATTCAGTGGATGTGCTTTGTATTATCTTTGAAGTGATATTATTTAGTCTGTGATGGTTTGCCTTGTTACAATTTATGGGAGAGTACCCGTAGGCACTCTCCTATAAATTGTAACAGGGCAAAGACCTGTGCTGAAGTTGTGATGGCCAAAAATAATTGAGCACTCTACCAGTTAAGGAAGATTGAAGATCCTGGAATTCTTTCCCTTCGAGACATAGTGATAATGCTCTGGTAAGGTGATCTGCGTGAGAAAATGCGTCTAAATTGTGTTCTCCAGTATACTGGAGTAAATAGACATGGACGCCGGCAATGACCGTTCCAGGTCTTCAGCCTAGTCATCCAAACGCAGAGGAACTCTCGGTGTGCCTTGTCCTGCCGTTTCGAATTAATGTCTAGCATTGATGAAAGGCAGCTGTATAGCGCATAGGCGATAAGAAACCGGATTTGCCAGTCTTAGAGGCTAGCTTGAATATAGCGTCATTCAAAAGTTCAAATGTCGATGACATTTCTGGACTGGATTGGAAACTCAGGGACAGTGTCCCTAATCCGGCTGAAAAAGTCTGTGTCCAGTAACTTTTACAGTTTCTTATCAGGAAATGCAGCATTTTTGTCCAGAGAAACAACTTCTAAAGGTGATGCCAGATGAAATCTACGGCACCTTAAGTTGTTCGGAAAGGGAAAATTTCAGCCGTGCTGATTCCCTTTTACCATCCGCCTGGACCACATAATAATCTCGGTCGTCCCTGCTGACTCTGCAGGGGAGCGAACAGACCCAGCTTGCTCAGATAGTTCTTTATTGAAAAAGTTTCTAATAGCAGCTGGGATGCTGCGATGAATTGAGCTATCTGTGATAGCTAGTCCATCACAGAGGCCTGTCGAGCCTCCGTCTTACATAATTAGCCGCTGGAAACTCCAGGGATGTTCATTGCCGCATTTATATAATATGAGAACGTCCCAACTGGAAAGGCCTCGTGTCCTTGGCTAGCGGATGGCGTGACCTGGTCGACGTGGATTCCTTGGTCGGTGAAGCAGGAGCTCCTGGGACGTTCATTCCTGAATTTATATAATATGTGAACATCCCCTGGAAATCTGTGGTCACATAGCCAAGGTGTGGTCGTGTGTGCTGACACGAGGATGAGGAAGCCAATAGAACAGCCGCGTCGGAGTGTCTATGCGACAGAGCGTCCCGACTAGGAGGAGTGGACGTATGCTCCGACTAACGAACGAACATACAACAACATCGTGGCCCAGATGTTGCTGTAAGAGAGAGGGGGCCTCTCTCGCTCGCGGTCCGGATAGACCTGGATGAGTCAGCTACCGGACTGACAGGCTTCCTCCGTACTATCCTCAGATCCGTCGTCGCTGGGTGTGCACGTTCAATGTTTATAGTGCTCGCATCACCCAAACTGCTTCCCTGGACCGCAACGGATGAACCCTGCCGCCGAGCCATTCGATGAATGGTCGCTACACTGGGCGGACTAGCGGACGATCAACGCCGTCGATCCTACTAGGGACCTCTTAGGCAATTGTTGTATTTCCATGAGCACTTAGCTGCTAGCCCTAATATACTGCAACGATGGAGACACACTTGTTGAGGACATCACGGAAACATCACCCTGTTCTTGTTCTTCTGAAAAAGAGACTTATAAACTAGAGTGACCTTGCGGAGAGAGGACCGGAATGGACCCCTCACCGCTAACAATATACCGTTACACACGTCTCCAACGTTGTCATTTCAATTAGCGCACACTGAGCAAGAATTAGTGCGAGTACACTGACTACAAGAAACACAATGAACATGAGAATCAGAGGAAGATTTCCTCGCATTACAATTTGAACAATATTTTTTCATCATGAACAAATATAAACAGTCACAGTACTCGCACTAACCCTTGAAACAAGGATACATAATATAATATAATCCATTATAACATTTCGAAAAAATAATTTAAAAAAAAAAACGTTTGTTGAAAAATTTTCAGAAGAGCCCAAGTTCCCAATGGGAACAATGAGCCCAAATGGATCCCAAAATAGCCTAAGTGTGGACAAAATATTTTAAAACATTTTTAAAAATTAATGCAACACTTCCGGACAATATTAATGTATCTGGCTATGAGCAGAACTAATAGAAGACAAGTAATCACTATCAGAAGTAACCGTTGTCAACATAAGCAAAAGTGTACAGAAACCGGAAACATGACTCCAGGCACTGTAACCATTGCCCAAAATCAGTAACCAATTTAACCACTATCCGATGTAAAACAGAGGCTTCCAGAGAAGAAACTGCAGTACATCAGATGGTAGATGCAGATAACAACGCCTAAACACCCAAGGGTGAGGACGTAAACATGGGGAAAAAACAGAATAATCATTCTGTTACCAAGCCAAAACTCCCAAGAAATTTTAGCAAAAAAAAATTCCAAAATTATGCAAAAAGCATGGGAGAATAGCAAGGGGGGTATTAAGGAAAGGGAGAGAGGAAACACTGAACAAACAATGGTAAGTTCATAGCCAGAATGACAACATAAGGTTCATGCCCCAAAATTAGGGAACAAGAAATAATTTCGTAAAAAAATTAGAAGTTACAGCCCTGAACACATTCTGCCACTGTTTCTTCCTCTCATCCTTTATTTCATCCTTAGATCCACCATTTCTTTCATAATTATGTGTCTGGCATCATTTAAACTGAGATTTACAAGCACAAATTCCCCGTGGGAACCCCGGGAAGTAAGCAGCACTTGTTTACTGTGGTAAACCAGTTCCGCTTTACTAGTAAAATAGGACCCAGTCACCAATGCTTGGGGTGAAAGTCCTCTAAAATGGGCAACATGTTGATCAACGATTGACTAAACTTGACTTCATCTCCATGTTGTGTCACGATTAGCCATGGTGCATAAATATGTGACGTTAACCACCAACAAACAAGCACAAATATCAGTGACATGTTACTGATTTTAGGGCGAAACAAAGAATGACATTTGCGCCAATTTCGAGAGCTCTTTGACACTGCACATACGCAGTGGATAGAAAGTATGGAGGACCATATAGGACATTGAATTTCGGCTTTGATGCAAATTTGGGGGATTGGGGGCAAAATTTGTGTTTGGCACTATAATTTAACGAGTTAGCACCAGCTAAGTCTGGGTCATTGGTACAGTATAAAAATATAATATTTTTTCAGCTGCTGAATTTGCATATTACGTGGGCGGATGCGGGCGATTCGTTGGGTAAAGGGTTAAATAACTGAACTAGATATAGCTTGTAAATCTTCTCTAGAAAAGAACATAGAGTACCTGTAGATTAATAGTTCTTTCTAGTCAAGTCTCAGATACCTATAAGGGAGATAAGGCTTGACTAGAACTCACCACAACAGTAATATGACCTATGTCAGGAAGATTTTCTCATGACTGCACACCGGAGCACCTCTTACAAGGCCATACAATTTACCAGTGAGTTTATCCATGATGAAAGTTAAAAAATTTATAGTAATTTATATATTTTTTATACTTTCCAATGACCCAGACTAAGCTGGTGCTAACTCTATTATTCTAGGGACAAACACAAATTTTGCCCCCCCCCCCCCCAATCCCCCAAATTTGCATCAAAATCCAAAAAATAGATGTCCTATGTGGTCCTCCATACTTTTATCCACTGCGCATGCGCAGTAGTCAAGGAAGTCCGAAATTGGAGCCAAATCCACATTCTTACAACCAGAGCCTGGTAAGTGTTAGGTAATCAGTGGGGAGGTATGAGTTCCCAACTCATGGGAGGGCCATCCACGTCTGGGTCATTGGTAAGTATAAAAAATATATAAATTACTAAAAATTTTTTAACATTTTTATACTGTACCAATGACCCAGACTTAGCTGAATAGAAAAAAGGCTGGAGGGCCTAGGACATAAAGGAAACTTCAATAGGCTCAATTACATGTAAACAGAATTATCCCCTCGTAGAAGAGGAGAACAGGTTTTACATGTAGCTTTCTTGTTTGTATCAAAAAAGAAAGACACAATACCATTCCGTAAATGAGCACAATAACATCAATGATCTCTATTAACATCCAGTATAACCCATTATACAAAGCCAATAAATAAAGATAGTTCAGAGAATGAGACTCTTTATACTCATTTAAAAGCATCCGAGGATTGTATATTAGCGCTCGTATGACACCTGACATATACAAATGCTTCACACCGAGCTACATTTTAAAAATATTACATAAATGAGACATTAGCTTTACACTTTAAAACCATCCCGGCACCGACTCGGAATTACTGACTCCAGAGGAGGTATTCCCTTGCTTTTCACTATAAAGCAGGTGATATAAGGGAACACCATCCCCCCTCCCCCCCCCCCCTTCCCCTTGTTCTGGGTCAAAAAATACCTCAGAACGAAGAGGGCAGCAGGACAGAGTCACTACCGGAACAGAAAGCCTGCATAACTATAGTTGCAACTGTTTAGTGGACGACATTCTGAGCAACAGATAACGGACCTAAACAATGTAGGTCGCCAGAAATGGACTCAATATTTCTAAGATAAAAATTTGTGAACGTGGAAGGCTGAGACCAAAATGCAGCCTTCATCAGATCGATAATAGCAACTCTATTAGCATAAGCCCAAGATGTACACAGCGCTCTTACTTCATGCGCTGAAATCTTGAGTACAGACTGCTGAGTGGAAGATAATTTTTCATAAGCAGTACGGATAGTTAATTGAATCCACCTTGCAATAGAATGGACTGTAATGTCCTTTCTATTAGGCAGCAGAGACAGAAAGAAACGTTTACACAGATTTATGTTTGTAAATGCGCATGGCTCTAACTGGGCAGAGCAAAGGCCTATGACAGTCTGAAGACGGAAGAGTCTTAATAACAATAGGTTCAGGATACTTATTAGGAGCCTGATTCTTAGCCAAAAATCCAACATTAGCAGTTAAAGTAATAGTATTACCAACACTACGATAATGAGAATTATGGACTGATAGTGCATGAAGCTCACTAACTCTTCTGGAAGAAGAGAAGGCTAAGAGAAAAGCTGTCTTATAAGATAAGAATTTGAAGTCCACTGTATCAAGTGGCTCAAATGGCACTTCTTTTAGCTTCAGAATAACCCAAGCTAAATTCCACTTTGGAATTAACCTAAGGGTTCTAGGTCTATTTATCAAAAAGTTTTTCACTAACTTAGTAAAGAGACATTAGATCCAATCTGTAACCTATCATGATGAGCATAGGTATCCGAGAGCATAGACCTATAACCTTTAATGGTTATTGGCTGCAGTTTGATCTCGTCAAACAAGAAGACCAGAAAATTAGCAATATCTGGAATGGAGGGATCATAAATATCAATAGAATGATCCCTACACCACCTAAAGAAAACCTTCCACTTAGCAGCATAATTTAGCGGAGAGGAGGTCCTCCTACAGTTAGAAATTGCGTTCACTGCTCGTCCTGTAAAATGCTTGCCGTGCAAGAAGGACCACACAACGGAAATATGTGAAGGTTGAGACCTTGCGGGTTGTGATGCAGTGTGCGCGATTTCCCCTGCGAAAGAAGGTTCTCCCATGGAGGAAGCTTCCGCGGAATGTCCCGCAACAGACACCTGAGTAGATTTATCCATGGTCTCTGGGGCGACAGAGATGCTACCAACAGAATCTTGCAGTGAGATTGCCTGATTTTTAGCAATATCTGCTGAATCAATGGAGCTGGAGGATACGCGTATCCTATCATTCCTTTGCCAAGAGATCGAGAGGGCGTCTACTGCAAACGTTCGAGGATCTGGGCATGGCGACACATACGTCTGCAACTGATTGTTGAGATGCGTCGTAAACAAGTCTATTATAGGACGATCCCATTGGTAGCAAATCTAATTGAATATTCGTTTGTTGAGAGTCCATTCTGATGTCAACATGTGACCTTTCTGAAAAAGGGAGTCTGCTAGAACGTTCAGACGACCCGGTATATGATGGACTGATAGGAGAACTTGGTGCTCTAGGACAAACAGAAGGATTCTTTCCGTTAAGTTGAATAACGGAATGGAATGAGTGCCTCCCTGGTTTCGAATATACGCTACTACTGTCGAATTGTCGGACAGAATTTGAACATGCGAATTCTGAAGAATGTTCATCCATTGACGTAGCGCAAGCCATATTGACATCATCTCTTTGATGTTTATGTGCTTGTTTAGGAACTGCGGATCCCAAAGACCCTGGCACTTGGAATCTGTTGGGCTCAGAGTTGTGCCCCAACCTGTTTGACTCACATCCGTCATTATAGTGAAACTCGGATCCGGCAGTTGCAGTGGAACTCCTTGAGTTAACCACTGAATATCTGCCCAAGTCTGAATCTCTTGTTTCACTTGATTTGACAAGACGATGTTCGTTTTGAGCGAATGAGTCTTCACACTCCAGTTCTGAGTAAAAAATATCTGGAGTGGACGAGCGCGTAGCCACCCCATCGGAATAAGATCCACAGCGGCTCCACACAAACCTGTCAGTCTCATGAATTCTCTTGCTGTTGCTACATCTGAGTGAAGACAAAAGCGAGCGTAACAACTGACTAATTTCGCTCTGGTTAACGGCAGACGAATGAGATTGTTGTGCGTCTCGAAGCTCATTCCCAAGTGGGTGAATGACTTGGACGGCACTAGATCCGACTTCTTTTCGTTTACTATGAAACCGAGACGTCAGAGCAGTTGAAGCAGACTCTGAACATCGTTCTGAAGTGTTAACTCATTGCCGTACCTCTGAAGAATGTCGTCCAGGTAGGCCGACGTTACTACAGACGACTGAGCTCAGAAATGAGTCATTACCGAGTTCATTATTCGAGTGAATGCCCATGGCGCTAGATTTAGATCGAAGCACATCGCTCGGAACTGAAAACGATACCTAGGACAGCAAAGCGAAGATACTTTCTGAACGCTGGATGTACCATGACATGAAAGTACGCATCTTTGAGATCTATGCTTGCAGAATAATCGTTCACTCGAATGCTCGCTCTGACCGATCGGATGGTCTCCATATAAAATTTTGGAGCCACGGTCAGCTTGTTTATCCAGCTCAGATCTATGACTGGACAAAACGAGCCGTCTGGTTTTGGAACCAGAAACAGGTGACTGTAGAAACCTGGAGATTCCTGGTTTTCTACGACCTCTATAGCGTTCTTGTCCAGAAGAGATTGAACTTCTGATAGAAGCAATTCTCTCTTCTGAGCATTTGACAGAAGCTGAGTGCAATGTGGACTTCGAGTTAACAGAGGTTTTTCCTTGAAGGACAGTTTTAGACCTTCGGAAATCACCCCTTGCACCCATGGGTCATCCATAATGGACAACCAATTGGTTCAGAATCTCGACAGCCTTCTGTCGACTGGAACGCAAGGTTTAAACCATCACCTCCTGGACCTGCGAGGCCTGCGGGAGGAGAAACCACGTCCTCCACGACTCGCACCTCGTCCCGTCGACCTAGGGGCATCTGACCTGTTATCTCGGCCAGTATAATGGCCCCTGTCAGAGTTGCTACTCTGACGGTCTCTAGAGTAAGACGTAGAGGCTTTCTTAGATCCTCTATAGGAATTTCCCTTGGACGTATTCGTCCCCGAAGTACCTACTACCTTACTCTTCTCTGCTGAGTCTCACTTTTTAGAAGCGGATTTAAAAAGCAGTGAGTCCGAAGCTTTCTTAGTAATCTGATCATAGATAATAGAAAGCTTTCCATCGAAGAGAAGCTCTCCGGAGACCGGAGCGACTCGAAGAGAGTTTTTAACCTTACTGTCCACTCTAGTGGATGCAGCCAGGGCAGCATCACGTCTGACCAACTCCAGATTTGCCACTGGTAGGGAGGAGTTATACGTAAAATATGCTATAGCCCTCGAAAGAACTCTTAAGGAAGTTTGAACATCCTGGAATTCTTTCCCTTCGAGACGTAATGATAACGCTCTGGTAAGGTGATCTGCTGTAAGATAATGCGTCTAAATTAATTCTATTAGACGAGATTGTCGTCCCCAGTACACTGGAGTTAATAGACATGGACGCCGGCAATGGCAATTCCAGGTCTTCAGCCTGGTCGTCCAAACGCAGAGGAACTCTCGGCATGCCTTGTCCTGCCGTTTCAAATCTATGTCTCGCATTGATGAAAGGCAGCTGTATAGCGCTAGGCGATAAGAAACCTGATTTGCCAGTCTAAGAGGCTAGCTTGAATATAGCGTCATTCAAAAGTTCAAATGTCCGTGTGACCTTACTGGACTGGGTCGGAAACTCAGGGACAGTGTCCCTAATCTGGCCGAAAAAGTCTGTGTCCAGTGATGCTATCAGTCTCTTATCCGGTAATGCAGCATTTTGGTCGAGAGGAACAACATCTGGAAGGTGTTGCCAGATGAAATCATCTACGGCCACCTTATGTTGTTTAGAAAGGGAAAATTCCAGCTCCGCTGATTCCCTTGCGCCATCCGACTGGACCATAGGAGATTCTCGGTTGTCCCTTTCTGACTCTGCAGGGGGCCGAACCGACCCAGCTTCCTCAGACAATTCCTGTTCCGAAATAGTTTCTGATGGCTGCTGGGATGCTGCAATGAGTTGAGCTATCTGTGATAGCAAGTCCATCACGGAGGAGCCGCAGCCTTACGTGATTTAGCCGCTGGGAGCACCTGGGACGTTACTTCCTGCATACTTCTTTTATGCAAACGTCCCGACTGGTAAGGCCTCGTGTCCTTGGCTACCGGATGGCGTGACCTGATCGACATGGAATCCCTGGTCGATGAAGCAGGGTGGATATCAGAAGTCACGTAGCCAAGTTGCAGTCGTGTGTGCTGCCGTGAGATGAGGAAGCCAATAGACTAGTCGCGCCGGACTGTTTATATGTCGGAGCGTCCCGAGGGGTGGACATATGCTCCGACTGACGAACATTACCTACAACAACATCTGGTCCCAGATGTTGTAAGAGAGAGGGGTCTCTCTCACTCGCGGTCCAGGCAGACCTGGACGAGCTAGGTACCGGACTGATTGGGTTCCTCCGTACTATCCTCGGATCCGTCGTCGCCAAGTGTGCACAATCCATGTTTATAGTGCTCGCAACACCCGATCTTCCTTCCTGGACCGCAACGGACGAACTCGGCTTCACAACCATTTTGTGAATGATTGCTACACCGGGCAAGCTAGCGGGCAACAGTGCCGTCGATCCTACATGGGACCTCTTAGACATTTGCAGAATTTTATTGAGCACTTTTTCCGTTAGCTCTTCATTTATCTGCGATGACGGAGGCACACTTCGTGAAGACATCATGGAAACATCACCCTGTTCTTGTTCCTCCGAAAAAGAGACTGAAAACCCTATGGTGAGAGGGCCGGCATGGACCTCTCATCACTAATAATATAGCGTGACACACGTCTCCAATGTTTGTCATTCCAATTGGCACACACAGAGCAAGAATTAGTGTGAGTACACTGACTACAATTAATACACTGAACATGGGAATCAGAGGAAGACTTCCTCGAATTACAATTTGAACAAACTTCTTTCATTTTAAAAAAAGTTAAACAGTCAACGTACTCACACTA
The DNA here is from genome assembly GCA_031216915.1 of Pictodentalium vernedei. Lineage (NCBI taxonomy): Eukaryota > Metazoa > Mollusca > Scaphopoda > Dentaliida > Dentaliidae > Pictodentalium > Pictodentalium vernedei. Next base: position 232,692,964 of record CM062296.1, read on the forward strand.
ACCCTTGAAAATAAGATACATGATAATAATATAATCCATTACAAACATTTCGAAAAATAATGCGAAAGAAAAAATTTTCGAAAAAATTTTCAAGTTGAGCCCAAGTTCCCAATGGGAACAATGAGCCCAAATGGATCCCAAAAAAGCCTAAGTGTGGACAAAACTTTTAAATCATGTCTAAAAATTTATGCTACACTTACCGACAATATTATGTATGTGGCTATGAGCAGAACTTAACAGATGACAAGGAATCACTGTGTGAAGTAACCGTTGTCAATGAAAACAAAAGTGAATAAAACTGGAAACAAGACTCCAGACTCTGAAAATATGGCCCGAAATCAGTAACCAATTTTAACACTATCCGATGTAAAACAGAGGCTTCCTGAGAAGAAACTGCAGTACATCGGATGGTAGATGCATGACTGAAATGCCTAACCACCCTAGGGTGAGGACGTAACCATGGGGAAAAACAGAATAATCATTCTGTTACCAAGCCAATTACAAAAATAATGCCAAAAGCATGGGAGAATAGCAAGGGGGGTATTAAGGAAAGGGAGAGATGAAACACTGAACAAACAACGGAAATTTCATAGCAAGAATGAAAATATGAGCCCATGCCCCGAAATTAGGGAACATGAATTAATTTTTCATAAAATTATAAGTTACAGCCCTGAACACATCCTTCCACTGTTTCTTCCTCTCATCCTTTTATTTCATCCTTAGATCCACCATTTCTCTCATGATTATGTGTCTGGCATCATTTAAACTGAGATTTTAAGCACAGAAATCAGTGTGATGTTACTGATTGATGGGCCAAACAAAGAATGAGGATTTGGCTCCAATTTCGGACTTCCTTGGCTTCTGCGCATGCTAACTCAAATTAATCCAGGGCCAAACACAAATTTTGCCCCCCAATACCCCAAATTTGCATGCAAAACCGAAAAAATTAAGTCCTAGATGGTCCTCCATACTTTTGAGATCTGCGCATGCGCAGTATCCAGGAAGGTACCAAAATTGGCGGCAACCATCATTCTTTCTACAGATGCCTGCTAAATGTTATAAACAGCAGTAGATATGAGTGCCCACTTATGGGAGGGCCATACCCATCTGGGCCATTGGTAAGTATAAAAAAAATATACAAATTACTTAAAATTATCATATTTTTATACGACAACCAATGGCCCAGACTAGCTGAATCGTAAAAAGGCTGGAGGGGTTAGGACTTGAAGGAAAATCCAATCTCTCAATTACTTCAGTAAAGGATAGCTCCTGCAGGAGAATAGAAGAAGATAGGAATTATATATGTCTTTCTCTTTTACGAGAAACAAGAAAGGCATAACACTAACAATGTAATTGAATATTACATAATATATAATTCTCCATTTAATGTCAGCATAACCCATTATGCTAATTCGGTGAAGGGAAACCAATATATAAAGATAGTCCAGAGAATGAGACTCTTTATACTCATTTAAAAATGTCCGAGGATTGTATATTAACGCTCGTTTGACACGAAACATATACAAATGCTTCACAGTGAGCTACGCTTTAAAAACAGTACATAAATGAGACATAGTTATTGCTTCACACTGAGCAACACATTAAAACCACCCTAGCATCGACGCAGGACTACTGTCACTTGAGGTGGTGTTCTCTTGCTTTTCACTATAAAGCCAGATAATCATAAGGGAAAAACAGTTCCCCCACCTTCCCCTTGTTCTGAGGTAGAATTCCACAGAACGATGAGGGCAGCGGAACAGCGTCAGTGCTGGAGCAGACTGCCAAAAGACCTTATAGATGTAATCTTAGTGGAAAACATTCTGAGTAACAGAAAGAGGACCCAAAGATCTAAGTTCACCGGAGATGGACTCTAAATTTCTCAGGTAAAATTTGGTAAATGAAGAGGGCTGTGTCCAGTAAGCAGCCTTCATGAGATCGGAAATGTCTATACTGTTAGAATAAGCCCAAGAAGTGGACAGTGCTCTAACCTCATGCGCTGAAATCTTATTGACAGAACGTTGATCTGAAGATAGATTTTCGTAGGCAATGCGTATTGCCAACTGAATCCATCTAGCGACAGAATGAACAGAAATATCTATTCTGTTAGGAATCAAAGAAAGAAAGAAATGTTTTCTTCCCTTTCTAATAAAATCAGATCGACATTTATAAATGCGCATTGCTCTGACTGGACACAGCAAAGGTCTATGGTTATCCGAGGACAGTAAAGCCTTAATGACAATAGGCTCCGGCCACTTATCCGGAATCTGATTCTTAGCCAAAAATCCCACTTCCGTAGTGAGGGTAATGGTATTACCCACACTACGGTAATGAGATTCATCAACAGATTATGCATGAAGTTCACTGAATCTTCTAGCAGATGCAAAGTCTACGACGTCTAACGGCCCAAAAGGAGCTTCTTTGAGCTTCAACAGAACCCAAGGAAAATTCCACTTTGGAATTAATCTTAGGGTGCTAGGTCTATTAATAGAGAAATTTCTAACTAGCTTGGATAAAGAAGTATTTGATCCAATAGCCAAGTTATCATGGTGAGCGTAAGTATGTGATAACATAGACCTGTAGCCCTTAATAGTGACGGGCTGCAGTTTGAGATTGTCAAACAAGTAGACCAGGAAATTGGCAATATGTGATATGGACGGATCGTATATGTCTATCGACTGATCCCTACACCAATGGAAGAAAACCCTCCACTTCGATGCATAATTCTTAGAAGAAGAGGCCCTCCTATAGTTAGAAATTCCGTCCACTGCTCGTTCTGTAAAAAATTTTCCGTGCAAGAAGGACTGCACAACAAAAATACGTGAAGGTTGAGACCTTCTGGGTTGTGATGCATTGCACGGGACTTCCCCTGATAAAGAAGATCCTCTCGTGGAGGAAGCTTCTAGGGAACGTCCCATAACAGACACCTGAGAAGATTGATCAAAGGTTTCTGTGATGACAGAGGTGCTACTAGCAGGATTTTGTAATGAGACTGTTTGATCTTTAACAGAATCTGCTGAATCAATGGAGCTGCAGGATATGCATATCCTATCATCCGTCCCATGAAATCGACAGAGCGTCTACTGTGTACGCTCGGTGATCTGGGCATGATGACACGAACATCGGTAACTGATTGTTTAGGTGTGTCGCAAAAAGATCTATCATCTGACGATCACACTGGTAGCAGATCTGCCTGAATATTCGCTTGTTGAGAGTGCACTCCGATGGCAACAGGAAACCTTTCTGAGAGAGCGAGTCTGCTAATACGTTCAGACGACCCGGTGTATGACAGACTGACAGATGAACATGATGATTCAGAATGAAGAAGAGAATCCTCTCCGTTAATTCGCATAATGGAATCGAGTGAGTGCCACCTTGGTTCCTGAGGTAAGCAACTACTGTCAAATTGGCTGACAGAATTTGAATATGGACGTTCACTATTTGACGAATCCAATGTTGTAGTGCTAGCCATATTGACATCATCTCTTTGATGTTTATGTGCTTCTCTAGGAACCAAGAGTCCCAAAGACCCTGGCACTTCAAGTCTGCGGGACTTGGGTCATGCTCCAGCCCGTCTGACTCGCATCCATCATAATTGTGAAAGCTGGATCAGGCAGTTGAAGTGGAACTCCTTGAGTTAACCACTGAAGATCAGCCCAAATCTGAACCTTTTATTTTACTAGGTATTTATTTATTGGTGTTTAAGGTCACATATTTCTGCACAATGGCTAATCATGACCACGACAGTTTTATGGATGGAGGAAGCTGGAGTACCTGGAGAGAACCACCGAGCAACGGCGAGCAACTGTCAGCTCCCCAACATACCATCTCCACACAAGCAGGGTTAGCATTGGTTGAAGACAGGTGCACCATCGATGTGCAGTACGCCTTAGTACACAGCATCACCGTGCCCCCACGTGGGCAATGGGGGTGAAGTGTCTTGCCCAAGGACACAACGCGGTTGCCGCAGGTGGGATTCGAACCGAGGACCTCTCGGCTTGCAGCCTGTACCTCTACCTACTGAGCCACCGCGCCCCCTGTTTTACTGGGTCCGTTAAAAGAATACTAGTTTCGAGCAAATGCATCTTCACACTCCAGTTCTGAGTAAAGAATATCTGGAGGGGACGCGTGCACAGGCGTCCCATCAGAATAAGATCCGCAGCCACTCTGCACAGCCCCATAAGTCGCATGAACTCCCTTACTGTTATTGCGTCTGAGTTTAGACAAAAGCGAGCATAACAACTGACTAATTTTGCTCTGGGTAATGGCAGATGAACCAGATTGTTGTGAGTCTATCGAAGCTCATTCCCAAGTGAGTGAACGACTTGGACGGAGCTAGATCTGACTTTTTCTCGTTTACTATGAAACCGAGACGTTGGAACAATTGTAGCAGACTCTGAACATCGTTCTGAAGAATAATTCTGAAGAATGTCGTACAAGTAAGCTGACGGTACCACAGACGAATGAGTTCGGAAGTATGACATTGCCGAGTTCATTAATCGAGTGAAAGCCCAAGGAGCCAGGTTCAGACCAAAGCACATTGCTCTGAACTAATAAACCTTTCCTTGCACGGCGAACCACAGGGACTTTCTGAATGCCGGATGTACCAGGACATGAAAGTAAGCGTCCTTTAGATCTATGCTTGCCGCATAGTCGTTCACTCGAATGCTCGCTCTTACCGATGGAATGGTTTCCATATAGAACTTTGGAGCCATGATTAACTTGTTTATCCAGCTCAAGTCTATTACCGGTCGGAATGAACCGTCTGGCTTCGGTATGAGGAACAGGTGACTGTAAAAGCCTTGAGAATTTTGATCCTTGACGACCTCTATTGCTTCCTTTAATAAGAGAGCCTGTACCTCCGCTAGGAGAGACTCTCTTTTGAAATGATCCGCCGAAAGATTTGCCCAACGCAGACATCTTGTTACTGGGGGTTTCGCTCGGAATGATAGCCGTAGGCCTTCCGAGACTACACTTCTCACCCACTGATCTTCCGTGACTGCTATCCAGTTTCTCACGAAGTTTGATAACCTTCCGCCCACTGGCAAGCAACAGAGGTCTTGACCATCACCTGTAGGACTTGCGAGGCTTACGGGTGGAGAAACTACGTCTTCCCCATGAAGATCCTCGCCCTTCAGCTTTGGGGCATCTGACCGATAATCCTGATCAGACTTACGCCCCTTTCCCGAGTTGCTGTAGTGAAGACCTTCAGAGTAATTATATGAGGGTTTCTTGAACCCTCACGAGGAGTTCCCTTTTGATTTAGAATGTCCTCACTTACCCCGGTCTGCTGAAGCGTGTTGTTGAGACGCCGACTTCAAAAGCAGAGCACTGGAAGCTTTCTTTGTAGCCTCTTCATAGACTAACGAAAGCTTGTCGTCTAACAGAGTATGTCCAAAGACCGGAGCAACCCAGAGAGAGCTTTTCACCTTGTCATCTATAAGTGATGATGACGCAAGGGCAGTATCACGTCTTATTAACTCCAGATTTGCCACTGTCAGGGTGGAATTATATGTGGCATACATGACTGCCCTGGAAAGAACTCTAAGCGAGGTACAAAAGTCCTCAAATTCCTTCCCATTGAGACATTGAATCATAGCTCTGGTAAGGTGATCTGCGTAGAACATCACGTCCAAATTTGCTCTATTCGATGAAATAGCAGATTCCATCACATCCGAGCAAATGTTGAATGAAGCAGGTAGGGATATATCTAAGTCCCTGGCCTGCTCATCTAAACTAAACACACAGGAGCTCTCTGAACATCTTCTCCAACCGTTTTAAATGAATGTGGTCCAACGAACTGTATATTTATGGAAGATGTTGATAAGAAACCACCTTTCTTCCTCACACTAGAGAGGTTAAATATGGCGGCTTCAACATGGCCGAAGCCCTGCGACACCTGTCTAGACTGTCCCGGAAAAGAAAGAACTTCTTCTTTCCTCCATATAAAGTCTGCGTCTAAAGATGCCAGCGGTTTTTCCCTTGTTGTCACAGCTTGCTGATACAGTATAACAAATTCAGGATAGTATTGATGGATAAATTCCATCGCTACCATATGTTGTCCGAAGGGGAAGGGAAATCCTCTTCCTTATCCCTTTCACCAGTTGACTGAATCAACTGTGAATCTCGGTCCATTGCAGATGACTGGACCGACCCAGCACCATCCGACAGCTCACTTCCGGAGTCTGCGGGAGGATGCTTATGCACTTGCTGGGATGCAGCGGTTTTCTGTTTTTTAGCCACTTGCTGGTCCTGGGACGGTGTTCCGGAGATGGATCTCTTCTCCGAACGTCCTGATGATCGAGGCCTCGGTTCCCTAGCTACTGGATAGTCTGACTTCACTGGCGAAGACTGGCTCCGTCTTCATGCAGCTGGCTGGATATCTGAAGTCGGGTAGCTAGGATGCAGTCATGTGTGCTTATGAATCGTAGCGGAAGAAGCTGTGACTGTAGCCAAGTCCGGCTGCAGTCTACACGGAGCAGCAGTTGTGGACGTATGCTCCGGCCCGTGCAAGTTTCTCAAAACCTCTGGCTCCAGATGTTGTTGGGATAGAGAGGGACCTCTCCGCTCGCGGCTTTGTCAGACCTAGCAGAGCTTCCCGAAAAGAAACTTGCTGGCTTCCTCCCTACTTCCGTCGTCGCTGGGTGAGCTTTTGTTTTTAAGATGCTCACTCTACCTAATTCTACACTTCCTTCGACTGCAACAGACATACCCAGTGTCACGGCTCCCACGGATGGAGTAACCGCTTCACTGGTCGAGCTAGCGACCTGCAAGGGATTAAGAACACTAACTAGAGGCCTTATCCCTTGCTTTATATTCATGAGCACCTTTGCAGCTAGCTCTGTTTGCTCATCAGAGCGCGACGATGGTAGCACACTTTTGGAGGGTGTCACAATACCATCACCATGTTCTTGTTCCTCTGAAAAAGAAACTGAAAAACTCGAATTATCTTGCAGTGAGAGCACTGGCATAGGCATCTCACCACCAACAACATACCGTGACACCCGTTTCCAACGTTTGTCATCACAATTCACACATGTAGGACAAGAATCTGCAGGAGTGCATCGACTACAGGCAAGACAACCAGCATGTAAATCTGAGGAAGATTTCCTTGCCTTGTGTTTAGAGCAGTAAGCTTTCATGATTCAATCAAAATAAGTTGATAGTACTCCTACAAACTCCACAATAAATATATGATAAAGATACATAAATAATTGCAATCAAAATCAAAATCGAAAAATTAAATCCAAAACATTTTTCGAAAATTTTGTGAAAAAAGCCTAAGTTCCCAAAGGGAACTTGAACAGCCCAAGGGCATCCCGATAAAGCCTAAATGTGGACAAAATCCCAATTTTCTGAGCTACACTACCGGAATCATAATCAATGTATCTTACAATTATCCTACAGTAATATAATATCTAAATACTACATATATTTAAAGACGTTGCCAATGTAAACAACGTCAAAAGAAAAACCGGAAACAAGACATCAGACACAGAAAAAAGGCCCAAAGTCAGTAACAGATTTTAATGCCACCAGATGTAAAGCTAGATCTTCATACGAAGAAATGAAAGTGTCAATGACACTGTAGCTCAACTTGTTTAAGACATGTACATGTATGGTATGTGACACAGCAAATGACAAACATCTAGGTAATGACCTGATAAGAAAGGTATATGTAAAGTATTGTAACGGTCTGTACATAAATGCTGACCATAGCCTGTAACAAATATATAGGTATAGTATTGTAAAAGTGGGGTGACAGTTAGATGCTAAACTAGAAAAGAAATTTTTGAGTCCCAGAGTGGGTCTGACTGAACCCCAAAATATTTGTTCTCATAGCAGTGTGAGAACAAAGGCACCCCAAAACACTCGTCCCTATCAGAAGGTGATAACAAAGGTACCCCAAGAAGTTTCGTGAAGATCAGTTCATAAATATAGACTCTAGCCCGAGCCATATTGACATGTGCACTTGCAGTGTATAAGTAGCACTGAATAAATCAAAGTTCATCTAATTTGCATAATTTCTGAACGAGAAAAAAATCCGTATTATATGTGATGTATTCCATGTTAATAAACATTCCTACAAAAATTTATTCAAATCAGAACTTTCATACAGAAGTTCTGTACAAAAAACTGATTGCACTAATTTTGGTACAAAAAGGCTGCTGGTGGCCATCTTGAATTTTGGACAGCACTCAAAAACACTCATTCTCATCCAACGGTGATAACAATGGTACCCAAGAAGTTTCGTAAAGATCAGTTCATAAATATGGCCTCTAGCCTGAGCCGTATAGAAGTTGTGTACAAAAAACTGATTGGACCTAATTTTGGTACAAAATGGCCACTGGCAGCCATCTTGAATTTTGGACGACACCCAGAAACACTCGTTCTCATCCCAAGGTGATAATAAAGGTACCCAAGAAGTTTTGTGAAGATCGGTTCATAAATACAGACTCTATTAACATGTGCACTTACTGTGTATAAGTAGCACTGAATAAATCAAAGTTCATCTAATTTGCATAATTTCTGCTCGAGAAAAAAACCTGTATTATATGTGATGTATTCCATGATTCTAAACATTCATACAGAAATTTATTCAAATGAGAACTTTTATACATAAGTTCTGTACAAAAAACTGATTGCACTAATTTTGGTACTAAATGGCCGCCGTCAGCCATCTTGAATTTTGGACTGCACCCAAAAACACTCGCTCTCATCCCAAGGTGATAACAAAGGTACCCAAGAAGTTTCGTAAAGATCGGTTCATAAATACAGCCTCTAGCCCAAGCCGTATTGACATTTGCAGTTACAATGCTGAAAGTAACATTAAACAGATCCAAGTTAGTCTAATTGGCATAATTATGCACGAGAAAAAACCTGTATTATATGTGATGTATCCCGTGGTACTAAACATTCACACAGAAAATTATTCAAATCAGCCCTTTCATATGGAAGTTCTGCGCAAAAATCTGATTGCACTTAATTTTGTACAAAATGGCTGCCACATCCCTCCCTCCTGCATCCTCCAAAAGTTAAAAAATTTATAGTAATTTATATATTTTTTATACTTACCAATGACCCAGACATAGCTGGTGCTAACTCTTAAAATATAGGGCCAAACACAAATTTTGCCCCCCAATCCCCAAAATTTGCATCTAAAACTAAAGAAAACATGTCCTGAAAGGCCCTCCACACTTCGTCCCTACTGCGCATGCGCAGTGTCAAGGACGTTCCGAAATTGGCGCCATTTATCATTCTAATAACCAGTGCCTGGTAAGCGCTATGTACTCAGCGGGGAGGCAAGAGTTCCCAACTCCTGGGAGGGCCATCCCCGTCTGGGTCATTGGTAAGTATAAAAAATATATAAATTACTATAAATTTTTTAACATTTTTATACTGTACCAATGACCCAGACATAGCTGAATAGTAAAAAGGCTGGAGGGCCAAGGACATAGAGCAAAATGGAATACGCTCAATAAAATAAAATAAAGTCATCCCCTGTAGGGAAAAGAAGTAATAGGCCTTACATGTATCTTTCTTATTTATGATAAATTAGAAAGATACAACACCTTCCAAAATTGAGCTTCATACATCCATGTACTCTATTAATATCCAATATAATCCTTATACTAATAATTTTTAAAGTAAGCCAATAATAAAGTAAGTCTAGAGAATAGAGACTCTTATACTCCTAAAAGTGTCTGAGAATTGCATAATCATGTCCGTTGACATATGCAATATTCAAAAGCTATACTTTAAAAACTAAGACTTGAATGAATTTTATAAACTTAAACTTCTCACTAAACAACCATCCCAATAACAGCTCAGAATTACTAACTCCGGAGGAGGTATCCCCTTGTTTTCATAGTAAAACAGGTGACCCAAGGGAACACCCTCCCCCCCCCCCCCTTTTTCTTGCCCTGGGTCAAATAGCCCAGAGCGAAGAGGGCAGCCGAACGGAGACACTGCCGAAACAGACAGCCTACCTAGCTATAGTAGCAACTGTTAAGTGAATGACATTCTGAGCAGTAGATAATAGACCTAACAAAAGAGGCCTCAAGAAATTGACTCGATATTTCTAAGATAAAATTCATGAATGTGGATGGCTGAGCGCAATGAGCGGCCTTCAAAAATCTATAATAGCGACACTATTAATGTAAGCCCAAGAAGTAGAAGAACTCTTACTTCATGAGCCGAAATCTTAAGCACAACTGCTAAGTCAATGATATACCATAAGCAGTACCGATAGTTAATAGAATCCATTAACAATAAAATGGAGCGTAACGTCCTTCTACTAGACATCAAAGACAGAAGAAGCTTACGCCCTTGTAATAAACAGATATCTGTTTATAAATACATAAACTGTACCCGGAAAGAGTAAAGGCCTATGCCCATACGAAGACGGAAGGACCTTAAAATAATAGGTTCCGGATAATAGGAGCCTAACTCTTATGCAACAATCCAACCTAAATAGTAACGGAAGTATTGATTCCGAAACTATGAAAGTGAAAATCATCCATCGATAGTGCATGAAACTCACTGACTCTACAGTAAAAGAGAAACCAACAGAATTACTGTCTAAAAGGTCAGAATTTGAAAACTACTGTTTCCAGAGGCTCAAATGATTACTTAGCTAAATAAGAACCGAAGTTAAAATCCGTATAGGAATTTAATCTAAAGATTCTAAGTCTATTTATCAACAAGTTACTAACTGACTTAGATAAAGAGACAAAAGACTCAATTGTAAACTATCGTAGAGTGCATAGGTATGAGGTAACATAAACCTATAACCTAAATAATAACAGGCTGCAGTAGATCTTGTGAAACAAGTATACTAAAAAATAGCAATGAGTAGTATGGAGGGATCAACAATATGAACATAATGATCCCTACACCATGACGGAAGAGCCTCCACTTTAGTCGCATAGAATAGCGAAGAAGAGGATCTCCTATAGTAAGAAATCGCGTCCAAAGTTCGTCCAGTACAGTGCTTACAATGTAAAACGGACCACACAACGGAATACATGAAGGTTGCGACCTTGCTGGTTGTGATAAAGATGACACGATTTACCCAGTGAAAAAAGATCCTCACATAGAGGAAGATTTCACGTTAAGACCCACAGTAGACAAGAGAGTAAATTACTCATGATCTCTGTGAAGATAGAGATGCTATCAACAGAAATGTATTGTGGTTGTTTATCTTAGCAATACCTGCTAAAACAACAGCGCCGGAGGATATGCGTATCCTATCATTCCGTCCTATAGATCAATAGAGCGTTAACACTATTAGCTCAGAGATCTGGACAAGCCAACACATACGTCTGCAATTGATTAGCAAGCTGTGTCATAAATAAATCATCATTGGGCGCTCCCATAGATAGCAAATCTGATTGAATACTTGTTTGTTGAGAGTCCATTCTGACAGCAACAAGCGACCCGTAAGAGAACGGGAGTCCGATAAAACAATCAGATGACCCGGAATATGACGGACCAAAACTGAACTTGGTGTACTATAACCAACAAACGGATTCTTTCCATTAAATTGAATAACGGAAACGAAAGAGTGCCTCCCTGATTCCGGAGATACGCCACTACTGTCGAATTAAAGGACAGGAATTTGGGCATGCGTTTCTGAATAATGTTCATGCAATGACATAAAGCAAGCCTAAAAAACATTATTCCGCGGAAGTTAAACTGATAGCTAAAAGACTGCGGAACCCAAAGACCCTGGCACTTCGAATCCGTAGGGATCAGTATATATCCCAATCTGTTTGACTGGCAACCGTCATAACAGCCACACTCGGGTCCGGCAACTGCGGCGGCACTCTCTGAGTCAACCACCGAATGTTTGCCCCAGTCTGAATCTCTTGTAACACTAGATAGACAAGAGAACGTATAAATCGAGCAATTCATGGATTGCCGGAAAGTTGCCGTCGAAGAGAAGCTCCTCCGAGAACGAAGCGACTCTGAGAGAGTTCTTAACCTTACTATCCACGCGTGTGGATGTAGCTAGGGCTGCGTCACGTCTAACCAACTCCAATCAGCCACTGAAGGGCGGAGTTATACGTGAACAAACTACTGCCCTCAAAAGAAATTACATTGAGAATAATATCCCGTAAATCTTTTCTTGAAGACGTAATGATAACGCCTCAGTAAGGCGGATTACGTATAATAAAGCGTCTAAGTTAAGTCTACTATACATAATGTCGTTCCCAACATTGAAATTGGAAAAGACATAAACGGCGAAAAAGAATATATGCAGTCTTTAATCACACCGTCTAGACGCATATGAACTCTCGGTATGCCCTGCTCTGCCAAAATAAACTATTTGTAAAAATGATAAAATGGCAGAAATGAGCAACGCGGACAAGAAACTAAACTATCATGCTTAGTAGCAGGCTTGTATATATATATATATATAGCGTCGAAAAATAAAACACATGTTGTAATGACAATATTGGACTGCGTCGGTAAGTCAGGGACAATGTCCCTGTACCGATCGAAAAATCCGAGTCCAATGACGCTATAAGTCTCTTATCCAAGATCGCAGCAATGAAGTCCGAAATAATAATCACTGGAAGAAATGCCAGAAGATATGAAAGGCATCTTCCGATACTACTAAAGGGAAAACTCGAAATCTTTCGAATCCCTTTCGCCATTCTGTCGGACCCTATAAAGCGTTCGGTCGTCCGTAGCTGATGCAACCGCGGACCGCACCGACCCAGCGCCGTCGGATAATTCCTGATTCGACCGAGAAACTGTCAATTGCTGGGATGCTGCGAAACAACTGTGCTAACTCGGATAGCACGTCCGTCACTGAGGCCTGAGGAGAAGCGGTCTTACGAAGCATTGCCGCTGGAAGCTCCGTGATCGTTACCCCGTGCATACTTCCAATATGCGAGTGAACGGAGTGTATAGGCCTCGTGTCCCTTGGCTACCGGATGGCGCGACCTATTCGCTGTGGAATCACTGAATGCCGAAACTGATCGGATACTCGAGGTCACGTAGCCAATGTGCGGTCGTGTGCCCTGCTGTGAGGATGAGGAAGCATTAAAGACAGTCTCTCGGACTGTCAATATAACGGAGCGTCCCGAGCAACGGACATATGCTCCGAATGTAAAATATCTGAACCACAACATGCGGTCCCCTATGTTGTTGGGCGAGAGAGGAACCTCTCTCGCTCACAGCCCAGACGGACCTGGACAAGCCAGGAACCGGACTAACAGGCTTCCTCCGATCTGTCCTCAATCTGCCGTCACTGGGTGAGTACTAAAGTAATTAAAGTGCTCGCATCACCCAAATCTCCTTCCTAGACCGCAACGGACGAACCCGGCAGCCGAACCATTCGATGAATGTACGCTACACCGGGTGAGCTAGCGAATGTCACTCCGTAAGCGATAGACATATTCCATGAGCACTTATTGCTGCTAACTCTTCATTAACTATGACGACAGAGGCACACTTTTGAAAGACATCTCCATAACTCTTCGAACAAGAAACCAGAAATGCTTGGATAGCAAGCATAAAATAATAATATATATAGCGTCGTTCAATAATTCGAAAGTTTGTGTGACATTATTGGACTATGTCGGAACTGAGGGACGATGTCCCTGAACCGAACCAAAAATTTCTAAGTCCACCGACGCTATCAGTTTCTTATCTGGCATCGCAGCATATGTTGTTCCGAAAGGGAAAGCTTGAAATCCTCCGAATCCCTTTCGGTATCCCGTCGGACCGGATGAAACTTTCGGACGTCCGTACCCGCTTCCGCGGAGCTCCCGACCCAGCATCGTCGGATAAAATATATGCGACAGATTCAGTTGATGCTGGGATGCTGCGATAAACTGTGCTATTAAAGAAAGCATGTCCATTCCCGAGGCCTGTGCAGTAGCGGACTTACGATGCATTGCCGCCGGAAGCTCCGTGTATGTTGACTCCCGCACACTTCCTATGCGAACGTCCGGAGTCTGCAGGCCTCGAGTCCCCGGCTACCGACCCAGCGCTGTCGGATAATTCTCGATCCGACACCGTTTCTGTCGGCTGCTGGGATGCTGCGATAAGCTGTGCTATGTGCACAAGAATGTCCGGCGTCAAGACCTGCGGAGGCGCAGTCTATCGCTGCTTCGCCGAGGGCAGCTCCGCATCAGATGGCTCCCGCATACTTTTCCTATGCGAACGTCCGGAGTCCATCGGTCTCGAATCCCTAGCTGCCGGATGGTGTGACCTGGTCGCCGAAGAATCCTTGATCGGCGAAGCTGGTAATATATCGGCGGTCACGCAGCCAAGGTGCGGTCGTGTGCGCTGACGAGAAGAGGAAGCCTTAGCAGTCTCAGCGGACTGCCTATACAACGGAGCGTCCCGAGCGACGGACGTATGCTCCGCTAGCGACACATTTTGTACCACAACATCTGGGGCCAGATGTTGTTGAACGAGAGAGGTGCCTCTCTCGCTTGCCGTCCGGATGGACCGGAACGAGCTATGAACCGGACTAAAAGGCTTCCTCCGTTCTCCCTCCGATCCGCCGTCACTGGGTGTGCATTAAGTTACTTTTATAGTGCTCGCATCACCCCAAAATTCCTTCTAGACCGCAACGGACGAACCCGGCTGCCGAACCATTCGGTGAATGGACGCTACACCGGGCGAGCTAGCGGACGTCAAAGGCCGTCGAACCTACTAGGGTCCTCTTAGGCAATTGGCGTATTACATGAGCACTTTTCCGCTAGCCCTTCATTAATTGTGACGACGGAGGCACACTGTTGGAAGACATCACAGATACATCACCCTAATCTTGATCGTCTGAAATAGAAATTGATAAAGTAGAGTGACCCTGCGGGGAAAGGACCGGAGTGTCCAAATCCCCAACAACATACCGTGACATACGCTTCCCATATTGTCATCGAAATCATACGATACAGAACAGGAGTAAATGCGAGTACACTGACCACATATAGAATGATAATAAAGTCAGAGGAAGACTTCCTCTTAAAACAATTGATCAATATCTTTTCAATGTGAAAAGAAAACAAGTCCTGGTACTCACACTAACCCCTGGCAATCAAAATACATAATAATAATATGATCCATTAATATAGAAAAAATAATTGAAATCAAAATATTTTGAAAAAATATTTTTTCAGAACAGCCCAAGTTTCTGAAAAGTAATGTTGAGCCCCAATGGATCCCAAGCCTAAGTGTGGACAAAAATTTTAAAAATATTTTAAACAATTTATTCAACACTTATGAACAATAATAATGTATCTAGTTATGATTAAAATAACATAAAGATATTATTTTTTAGAAATCCCCCCCTCACACAGAGGGCTGTTGTAAATGTAAACAATGAGTGTAAAAACACTAAAATAAGACTCCAGGCACCCAGGCCCGAAATCAGTTACCAAAAATACACTATCTGATGCAAAACAGAGACTTCCAGGGAAGAAACTGCAGAACATCAGATGGTAGATGCAGAACACAACGCCTAACCACCCGTAGGTGAAGACGTAAACATGGGGAAAGAACAGAATTCATTCTGTTATTCAGCTAAAACTCCCAAGAAATTTTAGTAATAATAATTACAGAAACTATGCCAAAAGCATGGGAGAATAGCAAGGGGGAACTTAAAGGACAGGGAGAGAGGAAAACACTTGAAAAAACAGTGTAACTAAATAATCAGAATGACAACAAAATGGCTGCTGCCTTGAAAATAGGTAACTTAACATAATTTCATTAAAAAATTTTAAGTTACAGCCCTGATAATATTCTGTCACACATTCTTTTCCTCTCCTCCTTCTCTATCCTCCTTAGAATCACCATTTCACTAATATTTATGTGTCTGGCATCACTTAAACTGAGATTTAAAAGCACAAAGATCAGTCAGATGTTAACTGATGAAGGGCCAAACTTAGAATGATAAATGGCGCCAATTTCGGAACGTCCTTGACACTGCGCATGCGCAGTAGGGGCGAAGTGTGGAGGGCCTTTCAGGACATGTTTTCTTTAGTTTTAGATGCAAATTTTGGGGATTGGGGGGCAAAATTTGTGTTTGGCCCTATATTTTAAGAGTTAGCACCAGCTATGTCTGGGTCATTGGTACAGTATAAAAATATGGAGATTTAAAAGCACAGATGTCAGTTCATTGTTGCTGACTTTAGGGCCAAACAAAGAATGATGGTTTACACCAATTTCATTACCTTCCTGGATGCTGCGCATGCACAGATCTCAAAAGTAGGGATGACCATCTAGGGCTTAATTTTTTCGGTTTTGCATGCAAATTTTGGGGATTGGAGGGCAAAATTTGTGAGTTAGCACCAGCTAGTCTGGGCCATTGGCTGTCGTATAAAAATATCTTGTGCTTTATTAATTAAAATTTTGCTGATGATATTTATTACCTGGTAAATCGCTGCCCAAACATGGATTATGACCAGTCCACAACGACTGTACTGTAACTATGTTATAAAAAAAAATGGTGGACAAGACAAAGAAAACAAAGAAGAAAACCCAAAACACAACAAATCAGTATTAGAAACAATCTGGTGGAAGCGGGTTAATAAGAACGAAAAGCTTTTTACAGGGGCCAAAAGAACTTTAACTGAAGACAAATCTTTGAAAAAATGAGGATAGTAAAATATTTGAAAAACATTATTCACCATCTCCTTTCATACGATGCCAGACATCTTTCAACACCCAGACTATTCTTTTCATTTGTAAGAGGAAAGAGAAAATTTTGCTGTATTTGGCCATGCAACTATCTGTAATAACAATATTCAATGGCCATTCAACCTGTAAAAAACAAAAACAAATATTCTTAATTAAGAACACCAATGTAATTTTTTACTAATAAATTAAATTGTCAGTTAGAAATACATAGAGGATACCTTTGGTTTTTGAGCAGTTACCATAATTATTTAAGGAGTGACTAGGTGAAATATAAATTTTTAATGAGTCACTTGCTGAAAATTTAAATTTCATCTGTCAATCACAAATGATATAATTATGGTAACCACTCAAAAAACCATAGGTATTCTTTTTATCATATGCATTGCCTATTCTAAAAAATCTTAACACTTTATTCCTAAATTAATGGAAAGTAACTGCTTCAAAAGCGACAAACATTTCAGTTTAAAAACCATCAGTAGATAGCCAACAATCTGCTTTCAGCAAAGAAATTAGTCGTCCTCAAAACAAAATAGTTTCCCCAACATTTCACTAAAAACCACACAGAAACCTTAATGGACATTAATTTAAAGTCACAAATAACAACTTTTTACTTTGAAATAGTAAACATCTCAAAACATTTTATTTCACATTTGTTTTAACTAGAAACCATTGTGAACCACTAGACTTGTAAGAGTCATCAAAAGAACATAAGGACATTTCTGGTTCCTCTTGAAGTCAAAACAACTAAAAGTAAAAAATCTTTTGCAGAAAACTGAGAATAAAAGAATACCATTTGGAAACTGCATCTATAATATTTTCTAAGATATACTCCAAAAAAGACATCCATGCTTAAGAAATTTAAAATTCAACCTTGAACCAAAATCAAACAAAATGAGAGGCTCAAGTGAGCCTAAAACACTCACCTGGCTGAAGTTGTCAAAAGAGATGAGTGTGTCAGTGACTGGTAGCAAGAGCAATTTTTTGATTCACTATGACACAACCAAAGGCAACTTTTTTGGCCATTCATTTTTGCTTGACCTAAGAAAGCTTCCATGGCAAAAACAAAGCTTTGTTCTGTGAAGTCTCAAAAAAGTGTGCAAACCAAATTTTATTGTTTTTAACTCCTTTGGTTCTCTCCATCCCCCACCCCCCCCCCCCCAAAAAAAAAAACAAAAACAAAAACAAAAAAAAACTAGAGACAGCAGCCAAGGGTGGCATATCCCCTGGAAAAATCACCCTGATACAGTAACCTTGGTAATTGGTAATACATTACATTAAATTAACACAGCCATTGTTGGTATTATTTACTCAAATAATACAGAAAAGATTACCTGTATTTGATGACATGTCAAGTTTGGTTTCGATTGTGACCGATAAAATTTCAAGGTCACTGTGACCTTAACCTTTGGCACAATGATCTAAAAATATATAGGGTTCTTCCTGTCATCATGCACACCCCCTATGCCAAGTTGGGTTTCAATCAAGAATGCATAATTTTAATAATTAAGAGAGCCAAAACCAGCTCAGATCGATAAAATTTCAATTTCAAGATCACTGTGATCTTGACCTTTGGCATTATAACCTCAAAAAGAAATAGGGTTCTTCCTTCCATCTTGCTCAACCCATAGGCCAAGTTTAGTATCGATCGGGTAAGCAAAATTTCAATTAGAGAAACAAACTCTGGTGAATGTTTAAGGCCAAGGACACTGTGACCTTTACCTTTGGCACAATGACCTCAAAATAAATAGGTTCTTCCTCTCATCATGCCTAACTCACATACCAAGTAAGGTTTCAGTTGGCCACGTCAAACTTTAATTACAGAGCAGAAACCAACACTGATAAAACTTAAAGTTCAAGGTCACTGTGACCTGGACCTTTGGAATAATGATCCCAAAATGAATAGGGTTTGTCCTCTCATTATGCCTAAAGCACATGCCAAGTTTGGCTTCAATCGGCCAAGCAGAACTTTAATTACAGAGTGGAAACCAACACTGATAAAAATTGAAGTTCAAGGTCACTGTGACCTGTATCTTTGGCACAATGATCCCAAAATGAATAGGGTTCTTCCTATCATCATGCCTAACCCACATGCCAAATTTGGTTTCAGTTCGCCAAACAGAAGTTTAGTTAGAGAGCGGAAACCAACTCTGTCTACAGACAGACACATGGATGGACGGATGGATGGACAGAGCCACGCTATATCCCACGAAATTTAAATTCCGGGGGGGGAAAAAAAAAAAAATGGGCATAAATGAAGTACTTTTAACCCAGTTATATATACTACAAGACAAATTTGGTGCAAATCTCCCCATTGGTTCTGGAAATAGAAAATTTTTAAGTGAAGCCCAAATGTAGACCTACGGGGTTCCTTTGAAAAAAAGTGAATCTGCATCACTAAAATAAGTTCCATAGCAGAAATCTAAGCATTATTGCAAGTGGCTTATGAGAAGATTTTTAAAACATTTAGGGCTTATGGAGCATTAACCCCACCCCAAGGGGCATAGCTACTTTTGGGGAAAAAAATCAGAAGAGTAAACTCCACCAGCCCAAAAATGGCAGCAGCTTGATCTGAACAAAGTAGAAAGGGTATACTCCTAAGATGGTTTGTGCCATAAATGAATGAATTGGGCCTAGTGGTTTTAACGAAGGAGACAAGTTTCAAATTAGTTGATAGAGTACAAGAAACATGACTCCGCATTTTACCACTGGAAACAGTGTTAAAATGGGCATCCCCATATGACTCCCCATGACAAAATCGATAGCAATTTTTTATCAATCCATCTGATACCACTGGACCTAAGGAAGCCGCATACCAAAAAACAATATTCTCCTCCATGCAGTTTTTGAAATAATAATAATGCACTAAGTCAAACTTTGGGCTCCCATAGAGAGCCCACATATTAAGCCAGGGACTCAATTTGAACAAAACTTGAATCTGACACCCCTAGAGATATCATATACCAAATATGAAGGGATTCTGACAGGTGGATCTGATGAAGAAGATTTTTTAAGAAATTTTCTCATATTGCACTAAGTTAAACAATAGGCTCCAATAAAGAGCCCAAATATTAACATAGGGACCCAATTTGAACAAACTTGAATCTGACCCCCCGAGAGATATTGTACACCAAATGTGAAAGGATTCTGACTGGTGGATCTGAAAAAGAAGATTTTTAAAGAAATTTCCTCATATTGCACTGAGTTAAAATTTGGGCTGCCATAGGGAGCCCAAATATTAACCCAGGAACTCGATTTGAACAAACTTGAATCTGATAACCTCCTCCCCCCCCCCCCCCCCCCCCCCCCCCGCTTGACGAGAGAAATTGTATTCCAAATATCAAAATCAAAAGAATCTGACAGGTGGATCTGAAGAAAAAATTTTTTAAAGATTACTCCCCATGTTGCAATAATTTAAAATTTGGGCTCCACCAGGGAGCCAAAATATTAACCCAGAGACCCGATTTGAACAAACGTGAATCTGACCCCCTGGAGATGTTGTATATCAAATATCAAAAGAATGTGGCTGGTGGATCTGAGGGCCTTGAAAATTGGGATGCAAAATTCAAGTACTTTCAAGGACTTCAAGGATTTGTGCGAACCCGGTCATCAAAATTGGAACTTTGTCCCTAAGGGTTCTTACTATGGACTATTTACTGACTCCACTCACAGGAGTATAACTGTTCTCTCAAATTTCAAGTTATTTGAGAACTAAAAGTTGTTTATCGCAGCAGGTATTCACAAAAATCAAAACAGATTCTCACGAAAATTTTAATTTTATAGTAAATTTCCTTTCTTATTATACCTCCTGCAATTGTTTACTACAGGCTTGCACTACAGTGGAAGACCCTAACTCGGATAAAATACTCTCTATTTTAATCTTTCCAAGAGCTTTGGAAAGAAAAGTGGTGTAAAAACACCACGAAAAAATAAGCCAAAACTGGGTCATGCACCATTGACACACACCCAGTAGGGGGACGCTCTTCTCTTAGTACAATTCCACGACTTCCATTAACCAGTGCGCAAGCAGTAATCAAACCATTCTTTTGAGTCTGCCAACATAGGAGTTATGTGATCAGCGGGGGAGGAAGGATTCTTACCTGAATAAGAAGTCGGGAGGGCCTCCATGTGAACAATTGCAGTAGGTATAATAAGAAAGGAAATTTACTATAAAATTGAAATTTCTTATCAACCTACCTTACAATTGTTTACTACAGGCTGAATAGACAATAGGATGGAGGGAATCACATAACCCACACATAACCCAACTGCACTGGAACTGTGGACAGAGGAAGAGGTCCCTAGGCCTATCAAACCATAGCATCACAAACATCAGTAAAAGACAATGAGAGATGAGGCGTATGGTACTGTGCGACACACAGACAGAAAGGGCAGTAACAGCACAGAGCTGGAACTGACCTTGTAAGCAGCCAAATGGCTGGGATAGACAACAGCCGGAGCAAAAGAGGGCCCGTAGAACAAAGGTTCTCTGCCTATGCCTGCAACTGTCACAGATAAGTGGAGAAAGTAGTATTTCTCCAGTAGGCTGTCAGCATAACATCCGGCAACATGACGGAGTTAGTATAAGCCCCAAGAGGTAGACAATGCACGCACCTTGTGGCAGAAAAACGATTGGTAATACAATCGCCAGTTGCTAGACGTGCAGAAGCTGCATAAAAAGCAAGACAAATCCATCCAGAAATGGATTCAGGACAGATATTCTGTCGACCAGGAATAAGAGACAGAAAATCGATCCTACCCTTCCAAATGAACACAGCAAAGGGTGTTTACCCTCAACAGAAGGAAGAGTCCCGATACAGATAGGAGGCGGAGTAGTTTCCGGTATCTGATTCTTGGCCAGAAAAGATCAACCACTTGTAAACATAACACTGGTGGGAGTGCTCCAGAAAAAGGCCGGGTGACCGAGAGGGCGTGACGCTCACTAACCCATCAAGCTGAGGCAACAGCCATCAGAAAAGGTGTCTTGTATGTGAGAAACCGCATATCCACCTGGGATAAAGGCTCAAATGCCCCCCCCCCCTCCTCCCCCCCCCCCCAAGCAAGATTCTATCTTGGGGTAAACTGCAAAGTCCTAGGCCTTTTCAAGGAAAAGTGATGAACAAGCTTGGAGAGGCATGGAGTAGTGCTGATACGATGCTGTCCCATATACGAAAAGGTCTCCGAAGCAGGGACCTGTACCCATTGATGGAAACAGGCTGGAGACCCCGAGAATCAAACATATACCAGAAACTCCGCAATCTGTGTGATCAAAGGAGGACAGAATCAACAGAGTGATCCGCACATCATGATCCGCACACCATCGACAAGAGACCTTCCACTCAGCCGCAGAGGCTAAACCAGTGGAGTGCCTCCTTGAAGAAGAAAAGCAACTCCACAGAATGTCTCAAAAAAACCACTACGGAGGAGACAGGACCTGACAAAAGACATGTACGAAGGCACAATGAAGTCGGGTCGATGTGAAACCTCCTCGGGTGACCTTGGCAAAGAAGGTCGCGATGTAGAGGGAGACATGCCAGAACTGCCGCTAACAGAGAGTGGAGCAGATTGATCCACACCCACTGAGGCGACAGGGATGCAATCGAAATGATTCGACAACTGCAGGTTCATATCTGGGCTAGAATCTGAGGCAGAATCAGAACCGGCAGGAAGGCGTAGCCGACAAGACCGTTCCAAAGGAGGGACAGAGAGTCCACTGCAAAAGCCAGAGCATCTGGACATGGGGACACGAAAGTGTCCACCTGATGGTTCCAACGAGTCACAAAGAGATTGATGTGGGGAAGACCCCAGAGATCGCAAAGAGACTGGAACACCGCCATGTGGAGCATCCACTTGGTGGAAAAGAACCTGCCCCGTCAGGACAGGGAGTCACCTAGCAGGGCTCGCCTTGAGTAAAATGGTCGGGGCCTAAAAAAAGTGCCCCACATATTGAGGTCCGGGCCTTTTCGATGCTGATTTTCCATTTTGTCCATTATTGTTAGTGCTTTTTTGTGGAAAATGTCGGGGCTTGAAAAAAAAGCCCCCGGCAAGTAATCCTCGGGGCTGATCTCGGGACCTGTGCTGATCAGCCCCGACTCAAGGCAAGCCCTGCCTAGGATGTTCAGACAACCGGGAAAGTGACGAACCTCCACCCCGGTGTTAACATTCTGAGCGAGCAGTAGGAGATCCCGAACCAATTCGGACATGGGAACATAGTGCGTGCCGCCCTGGTTTCGAATGTAAACAACCACTGTCGAATTGTCGGACAATAGAAGGACCTGACAATTCGAAAGGTGGGGGATCCACTGACGGAAAATCAGAAGAAGAGCAAGAAGCTCCTTCTGGTTGACGTAAAGAGCTGCTAGATCCTGGTCCCATGACCCGTGAAGGAAAAAACCTAGAGAATCCGTCACACCCCATCCGAGATCACTGGCGACTGCCGTCAGAACATGATCAGACGTGGGGAAGTCCAACAGAACTCCCTGCATAATCCACTGAACATCTGTCAGGGGAGACGGTGAAGAGGAATAGACTCCGGTAAATGAAGCACCAGATCCAGAGGATCGACATTCGGCCTCCAACGACTGAGCAGAAAGTGTTGGAGAGGTCAGACATGCAGCCGACATAGAGGAATGAGATCCATCACCAAACCGTGGAGACCGAGCAGCCGGGGAAGACTCCTGTTGCGGACGTGGACTGAGACAGAGTCAGGGCAAAAGGCTGAGAAAAGCACAGCCCTTGCCTGGGAAACCGCCACCGTATCCAGCTGAGTACTGAATCCCATCCCAGATGACAAAATGACAGAGAAGGGACCAGGTCCGACTTCTCCCCATTGACTCTGAACCCTAGTGATGTGAGCAGGCTGAACAGTGTGATGACATCCGATTCCAGAAAGGTGGCACTGGAACACCTCTGGAGGATATTGACTAGATATGTCGAAGAAGACACCCTGGACTGTGTGCGATGTAAGACTAACACATGCGACATCAGACGCGTGAAGGCCCAAGGATCCAGGTCGAGGCCAAAGGGCATGGCCTTGAACTGGAAAACATCCTGGGGAATGGAGCGGCGAACCGACCTGAAAGCCTCCATGCTGAACTGAGGAGCAATGATAGACTGGGTCAGAATACTCAGATCGATAACCAGTTTGAGTCAGCCGTCCTTCTTTGGTACCAAGAACAGGCAGGAATAAAATCCCACTGAAAGAATGTTCTAGATAACCTTGATTGCCCCCTTTGACAGGAGATTGCCTATCTCCGTGATCAAAAGTTCCCAACGTGTAACGTTGAAAGGGACTTCTATTGGAAGAGGCACTCTCGACTGAGTGGAATGCCTCAACCTGGGATGAATTTCAGGCGAATACTGCTGATGCCTACTCTTACCCAGTGAGTGAGTAGAAGTGGTGGTAGGAGGATCAGCCCTTAGATTCGCAGAGGAAGCAGAAGGGTACTTGTTAGGCTTTGGATGGCCCCTGCCTCCAACAGAAGGCTGATCAAGGCTGATCAAGATGACGAAGCAGCAGCTGATCTATGGAATGACATACAGTCACCCCGAACCATCGCCACGGAACCATGCAATAGTTGTGGACCCGCCGATAGAGGCAGATCAAAGAGCAGCGCACTGCCCCTCAAGAAGGGAATGGTTTGTGCCTGCAAACTAATTCCAAGTTAGCCGTGTTACAGGCATGTGTGTGAGAAGATGCATGAGCGCCTTGGACAGCACACACAAAAAACCTGTTCGTCGTCAAACTAATCTGGGAGCAGATAAGCATCAAAGCAGAGATGACATGATTGAGGAGAGAAAGCATTCCAGCATCTCTCCCGATAAGCCCAACATGGACTCCAGAGTCTCCATATGAAAAATGGACAACTTGGGAGTTCGGAGTCCCAATCCAAGACCGTCAAAGTCTGGCAGCCTGACGGATTGGCGGAAGGGTAGGAAAGATAACGCACCGGAGACAAAAAAGTGTCAACCCTGATGAAGAACGACGTCTTCATAGCCTTGAACCTTGGAAATGCTTCACCCACCTGTACCGACAGGCACAGTCGAAGGCACCCACAAGCAGGTTGCTCCACAGGGTGTAGGCCCGCGACCGATGATCGGGGCCGGGCTGACACTGTCGGCTGGTTTGACGGTTTGAGATCTGGAAGGAACCCAAACACAAAATCAAGAGCTGCCCCCAAGTCAGAAGACTGTTGGCTCTCGACGTCAGGTATGTCGGACTCATCCCATGAGTTGGAAGACACATAGCCCATCATAGGCAAACCAGCCGACACCTCCCATGGTGTAGGCACACCAGGGGGATCAGAAAGCTGCCTGTTTCCAATCTCGGGAGGTGGTGCCACAGGGGGCACCCGGAAACCACTCGTAGCCTCGCTGGAAGCAACGGAAAAGGCTCTTGGACAGAACCTAAGTGAGCAAGGAGAGGGCCTCCCTAAGCTCACTGACTGTGTCGGAACGGTTCGACGTGGGAACGAATCGACAAAGTGGCTTCACTCCTGACCCATTTTACCAACGAAGGGTCACGATCCTCAAATACACCTGACATGGTTCGACGAGCTGCAGCCAAAACATATGAAGGCAGATGTGTATTGGGGTATGACATACCCCGAGGATCTACAGAGTGGAAGAAGGTCCAGGCTGCACAAAAAGCGTTGCTCCCGCAAAACTGGCCATGGGACCAGAGTGCGTGGACCGAAACGCCACAGAGCTCATGGTGACCCCACCATGAACATCCGGATTCAATGAGAAAATCTGAGGTACTTGACGGCTGAGAGACCACAGTAGAGGGTTCGGCCGGCAGCCCCTTCCAACTTCGCCAAGTTGAAGTCAGGGAAGGCTGAGGCCAATACCCCACGTCTACACTACCAGACATCTCTGCAGACCCCTGCAGGGATAAAACTGCTGTGCTCAATGGTGGAGAGGACACAACAGGGGGTTCGGTCGGCAGCCGCTTCCGACTTAGCCGAGTTGAAGTCAGGGAAGGGTGAGGCCGATACCCCACATCCACACTACAGACATCACTGCAGACCCCTGTAGGGATAAGCCGAGGCTGGCTAAAACGGTGACCGATGACGTAGATGGAACAGCAGTAGCACCAGATATGACGGGAGCTGTTGAAACTGGTGGAAAAGGAGAGAGAGCAACCTAGCTCGGCCTCCAAAGGAGGATTCACAACCCTAGTGACAGCCTCAGATGTCGACTGGAGAGGGCGCATAGTCCCGGAACCAGGCATCTCTTCACCAGACATCCAACAGCTCCCGCAGTATCCACCACAGTAAAAAAAATGCACATCCCCCATGGAGGGGGCATAACTCTCACCAGACGTGGTCGTGTCGGGAGGCCCCGAAACGACAGCGTTCCCCACCCCCAGGTGGTGCGGGAGGAGCTGCACATGCCCGATGGAGGGGGTATAACTTTCACCAGACGTGGTCATGTTGGGAGGCCCCGAAATGACAGCGTTTCCCCTCCCCCCACACAGGTGCGGGAGGAACGGCCATGAGAATACACCAAAAGCGAGGGTAAAAGGCATTGCCCTAAAATAACCGAACTGGACAGAACAGAATTGAGAGCAGTAGAAGAAAAAGGTGAACTCAACAGATACATAAAGAAGAAGAACACCCCCAACTACGAGAGAAAGGTGTCAGAAAAAAGAACTGGCGGGAACACACAGAACCCAGATGGCCGACAGGGACCTAAACAAAAGGCCCAAGGGGCCCTGCGGGCACTCACCGGACATGGTAGTCTAAATATCAAACCAGGGACTTGAATAAGCTGCATACGCCCCTCCTAAGAAAAGCATATACCAACTAGATGAAGCGATTGTGCCCACACAATACACAGGATTTTCCTTCTATTTTCAGTTCCTGCACTTTTACGTCCCAAAATTGAGATAAACGCATAAAAAACAGATTTTTTTCCCAAACTAAATATTTTCATCCTAAATTTTTTTTTTCTTCTTAAAATGCATGAAAAACCAAAAAACTAATTTACAGATTTGGGTCCAAAATTTTCCAAGTCCCACCTGGACCCCAAATTTTCAGTGTAAAAAAAATTAATTTTTTTTGTCTTAAAATTGACCGAACTGCACAAAAAAAAAATTCCGGATTTTGGTCTTAAATTTTCCAAGTCCCACCAGGACCTCAAATTTTCAGTGTAAAAAAAAAAATGGTCTTTTGTCTTAAAATTGACCGAAACACATAAAAAACAAAAAAATTTTTTTTACGGATTTTGGTCCAAAATATTTAAGTTCGCAATGGGACCCCAAATTTTCAGCCTAAATATGAACCCAGGGACTTGGCTTGAACAAACTTGAATCTCACCCGCCCCCCCCCCCCCCCCACCCCCCCAAGGATGCTGCATACCAAATATCAAAAGATTCTTGTTGGTAGATCTGAAGAAGAAGATTTTTAAAAAATTCTCCTCATACTGCATTAATTTAAACATTTGGGCTCCCATAGAGAGCCCAAATATGGACCCAGGGAATTGATTTCAATAAACCTGTGAAACAATCTTCCAAAGATGTTATATGTGAAATTTGAAAGCTTTTGGAGCAGTGGTTTGGGAGAAAAGTAGTCTTATATGTTTTTCCCATTACCCACAGTGTTAAAAAATGCTGACTCAGCACTTTTTCAAAAGTCCCCAAAAAGTACCCCATGATAAAACTCATGGCAATTTTTTTTGACCACTCCATTCTGTTGGTCTTAAGGAAGCTTCACAACAAATAAGAATTTTTTTTTGCATAAATTAAATACTTATGACCCAATAAGCCCTCATATCAAATTTGGTCCAAATTTGCCTCTCGGTTTGGAAAGTTAAAAAATTTATAATAATTTATATATTTTTTATACTTACCAATGACCCAGACATAGCTGGTGCTAACTCTTAAAATATAGGGCCAAACACAAATTTTGCCCCCCAATCCCCAAAATTTGCATCTAAAACCAAAGAAAACATGTCCTGAATGGCCCTCCACACTTCACCTCCACTGCGCATGCGCAGTGTCAAGGACGTTCCGAAATTGGCGCCATTAATCATTCTAATAACCAGTGCCTGGTAAGCGCTATGTACTCAGCGGGGAGGTAATAGTTCCCAACTCCTAGGAGGGCCATCCCCGTCTGGGTCATTGGTAAGTATAAAAAATATATAAATTACTATAAATTTTTTAACATTTTTATACTGTACCAATGACCCAGACATAGCTGAATAGTAAAAAGGCTGGAGGGCCAAGGACATAGAGCAAGATAGAATACGCTCAATTATATAAAATAGAGTCATCCCCTCTTAGGGAAAAAGAAGTATTAGGCCTTACATGTATCTTTCTTATTTATGATAAATTAGAAAGATACAACACCTTTCAAAATTGAGCATCATACATCCATGTACTCTATTAATATCTAGTATAATCCTTATACTAATAATTTTTAAAGTAAGCCAATAAATAAAGTAAGTCTAGAGAATAGAGACTCTTTATACTCCTTAAAAGTGTCTGAGGATTGCATAATCATGTCCGTTGACACGTGCTATATTCAAAAGCTATACTTTAAAAACTAAGACTTGAATGAATTTTCAAAACATAAACTTCTCACTAAACAACCATCCCAATAACAGCTCAGAATTACTAACTCCGGAGGAGGTATCCCCTTGTTTTCATAGTAAAACAGGTGACCCAAGGGAACACCCCCCCCCCCTTTTTCTTGCCCTGGGTCAAATAGCCCAGAGCGAAGAGGGCAGCAGAACGGAGTCACTGCTGAAACAGACAGCCTACCTAGCTATAGTAGCAACTGTTAAGTGAATGACATTCTGAGCAGTAGATAATAGACCTAACAATAGAGGCCTCCAGAAATGGACTCAATATTTCTGAGATAAAAATTCATGAATGTGGATGGCTGAGCGCAATGAGCAGCCTTCAAAAATCTATAATAGCGACACTATTATTGTAAGCCCAAGATGTTGAAAAACTCTTACTTCAAGAGCCGAAATCTCAAACACAACTGCTGAGTCAATGATATACCATAAGCAGTATCGATAGTTAATTGAATCCATTAGCAATAGAATGGAGCGTAACGACCTTCTAATAGGCATCAAAGACAGAAGAAGTTTACGCCCGTAGAAATAAACAGATATCTGTTTATGAATACATAAACTCTAACCGGACAGAGTAAAGGCCTATGCCCGTACGAAGACGGAAGGACCTTAATAACAATAGGTTCCGGAAATTAGGAGCCTAACTCTTATGCAAAAATCCAACCTAAATAGTAAAGGAAGTAGTGATTCCGAAACTACGAAAGTGAAAATCATCCACCGATAGTGCATGAAACTCACTGACTCTTTAGTAAAAGAGAAGCCAACAGAATTACTGTCTAAAAGGTCAGAATTTGAAAACTACTGTTTCCAGAGGCTCAAATGATTACTTAGCTAAATAAGAACCGAAGTTAAATTCCATATAGGAAGTTAATCTAATGATTCTAAGTCTATTTATCAAAAAGTTACTAACTGACTTAGATAAAGAGACATAAGACTCAATTGTAAACTATCATAGAGTGCATAGGTATGAGGTAACATAAACCTATAACCTTAATAATAACAGGCTGCAGTAGATCTTGTCAAACAAGTATACTAAAAAGTTGCAATGAGTAGTATGGAGGGATCAACAATATGAACATAGTGATCCCTTCACCAACGACGGAAGAGCCTCCACTTTAGCCGCATAGAATAGCGAAGAAGAGGATCTCCTATAGTAAGAAATCGCGTCCAAAGCTCGTCCAGTACAATGCTTATAATGCAATACGGACCACACAACGGAATACGTGAAGGTTGCGACCTTGCGGGTTGTGATAAAGATGACACGATTTTACCCAGCGAAAAAAGATCCTCTCATTGAGGAAGATTTCGCGTTAAGTCCCACAGTAGACATCAGAGTAAATTTAACCATGGTCTCTGTGAAGACAGAGATGCTATCAACAGAAATATATAGAGGTTGTTTATCTTAGCAATACTTGCTGAAACAACAGCGCCGGAGGGTACGCATATCCTATCATTCCGTCCTATTAGATCAATAGAGCGTTAACAATATTAGCTCAGAGATCCGGACAAGCAAACACATATGTCTGCAATTGATTAGCAAGCTGTGTCGTAAATAAATTATCATTGGGCGCTCCCATTGATAGCAAATCTGATTGAATACTTGTTTGTTGAGAGTCCATTCTGACGGCAACAAGAGACCCATAAGTGAACGGGAGTCCGGTAAAACAATCAGACGACCCGGAATATGACGGCTTGAAACAGAACTTGGTGTACTATAACAAACAGAAGGATTCTTTCCATTAAATTGAATAACGGAAACGAATGAGTGCCTCCCTGGTTCCGGAGATACGCCACTACTGTCGAATTAACGGACAGGATTTGGACATGCGTTTCTGAATAATGTTCATCCAATGACATAAAGCAAGCCTAAAAAAACATTATTCCGCGGAAGATAAGTGCTTGCTTAGAGACTGCGGAACCCAAAGACCCTGGCACTTCGAATCCGTTGGGACCAATATTATATCCCAACCTGTTTGACTGGCAACTGTCATAATTATAAAACTCGGATCCGGCAACTGCAGTGGCACTCTCTGAGTCAACCACCGAATGTTTGCCCCAGTCTGAATCTCTTGCAACACTAGATAGACAATAGAATGTGTAAATCGAGCAATTCATGGATTGCTGAAAAGTTGCCGTCGAAGAGAAGCTTCTCCGAGAACGAAGCGACTCGAGAGAGTTCTTCACCTTACTACCCACGCGTGTGGATGTAGCTAGGGCTGCGTCATGTCTAACCAACTCCAATCAGCCACTGAAGGGCAGAGTTATACGTGAACAAACTACTGCCCTCAAAAGAAATCACATTGAGGATAATATCCCGTAATTCTTTTCTTGAAGACGTAATGATAACGCCTCAGTAAGGTGGATTACGTATGATAAAGCGTCTAAGTTAAGTCTACTAGACATCATTGTCGTTTCCAACATTGTGGTTGGAAAAGACATAGACGGCGAAAAAGAATATTTCCAGTCTTTAACCACGCCGTCTAGACGCATATGAACTCTCGGTATGCCCTGTTCTGCCAAAATAAATTATTCGTATAAATGATAAAAAGGCAGAAATGAGCATTGCGGACAAGAAACTAAACTATCATGCTTGGTAGCAGGCTTATATGTATATATAGCGTCGATAAATAATACACATGTTCTAATGACATTATTGGACTGTGTCGGTAAGTCAGGGACAATGTCCCTGAACCGATCCAAAATTCCGTGTGCAATGACGCTATAAGTCTCTTATCCAACATCGCAGCAATGTAGTCCGAAATAACAATCACTGGAAGATAATGCCGGAAGATATGAATGGCAGCTTCCGATGCTACGAAAGGGAAAACTCGAAATCTTTCGAATCCCTTTCGCCATCCTGTCGGACCCTATAAAGCGTTCGGTCGTCCGTACCTGATGCAACCGCGGACCGCACCGACCCAGCGCCGTCAGATAATTCCTGATTCGACTAAGAAACTGTCGATTGCTGGGATGCTGCGAAAAAACTGTGCTAACTCGGATAGCACGTCCGTCACTGAGGCCTGTGGAGAAGCGGTCCTACAATGCATTGCCGCTGGAAGCTCCGTGATCGTTACCCCGTGCATACTACTAATATGCGAGCGAACGGAGTGTATAGGCCTCGTGTCCCTTGGCTACCGGATGGCGTGACCTATTCGTCGAGGAATCACTGAATGACGAAACTGATCGGATACTCGAGGTCACGTAGCCAATGTGCAGTCGTGTGCCCTGCTGTGAGGATGAGGAAGCATTATCGACAGTCTCTCGGACTGTCAATATAACGGAGCGTCCCGACCGACGGACATATGCTCCGAATGTAAAATATCTGAACCACAACATTCGGTCCTCTATGTTGTTGGACGAGAGAGGGACCTCTCTCGCTCACAGCCCGGACGGACCTGGACAAGCCAGGAACCGGACTAACAGGCTTCCTCCGATCTGTCCTCAATCCGCCGTCACTGGGTGAGTACTAAAGAAATTATAGTGCTCGCATCACCCAAATCTCCTTCCTAGACCGCAACGGACGAACCCGGCAGCCGAACCATTCGATGAATGTACGCTACACCGGGTGAGCTAGCGAATGTCACTCCGTCGATCCTACAAGGGACCTCTTAGGCGATAGACATATTCCATGAGCACTTATTGCCGCTAGCTCTTCATTAACTATGATGACAGAGGCACACTTTTGAAAGACATCTCCGTAACTTTGCGAACAAGAAACCAGAAATGCTTGGTAATAGCAAGCATATAATAATAATATATATAGCGTCGTTCAATAATTCGAAAGTTTGTGTGACATTATTGGACTATGTCGGAACTGAGGGACGATGTCCCTGAACCGAATCAAAAATTTCTAAGTCCACCGATGCTATCAGTTTCTTATCCGGCATCGCAGCATTCTGGTCCGACGAAAGAACCTGTAGAAGATCAAGTCAGATGACATACACAACAGCATATGTTGTTCCGAAAGGGAAAGCTCGAAATCCTCCGAATCCCTTTCGGTATCCCGTCGGACCGGATGAAATTTTCGGACGTCCGTACCCGCTTCCGCGGAGCGTCCCGACCCAGCATCGTCGGATAAAACATATGCGACAGATTCAGTTGATGCTGGGATGCTGCGATAAGCTGTGCTATTTAGGAAAGCACGTCCGTCCCCGAGGCCTGTGCAGTAGCGGTCTTACGATGCATTGCCGCCGGAAGCTCCGTGTACGTTGACTCCCGCGCACTTTCCTATGCGAACGTCCGGAGTCTGCAGGCCTCGTGTCCCTGGCTACCGGATGGTGTGACCTGGTCGCCGATGATTCTCTGACTGGCGAAGCTGACTGGATATCCGAGGTCACGTAGCCAAGAGCGGTCGTGTGCGCTACCATGAGAATGAGGAAGCCTTATTGACAGTCTCTCCGGACTGACTATATGTCGGAGCGTCCCGAGCGACGGACGTATGCTCCGAATGCGAAACATTTTGTACCACAACATCTGGGGCCAGATGTTGTTGTACGAGAGAGGGGCCTCTCTCGCTCGCCGTCCGGATGGACCAGAACGAGCTATGAACCGGACTAAAAGGCTTCCTCCTTTCTCCCTCTAATCCGCCGTCACTGGGTGTGCATTAGGTTGATTTATAGTGCTCGCATCACCCCAAAACTCCTTCTAGACCGCAACGGACGAACCCGGCTGCCGAACCATTCGATGAATGGACGCTACACCGGGCGAGCCAGCGGACGTCAAAGGCCGTCGAACCTACTAGGGTCCTCTTAGGCAATTGGCGTATTTACATGAGCACTTTTCTGCTAGCCCTTCATTAATTGTGACGACGGAGGCACACTGTTGGAAGACATCACAGATACATCACCCTAATCTTGATCGTCTGAAATAGAAATTGATAAAGTAGAGTGACCCTGTGGGGAAAGGACCGGAATGTCCAATTCCCCACTAACATACCGTGACATATGCTTCCCATGTTGTCATCGAAATCATACGATACAGAACAGGAGTTAATGCGAGTACACTGACCACATATAGAATGATTATAAAAGTCAGAGGAAGACTTCCTCTTATTACAATTGATCAAAATCCTTTCAATGTGAATAGAAAACAAAGTCCTGGTACTCGCACCAACCCCTGGCAATCAAAATACATAACAATAATATGATCCATTAATATAGAAAAAATAATTGAAATCAAAATATTTTGAAAAAATATTTTTTCAGAACAGCCCAAGTTTCTGAAAAGTAACGTTGAGTCCCAATGGATCCCAAGCCTAAGTGTGGACAAAAATTTTAAAAATATTTTAAACAATTTATTCAACACTTACGAACAATAATAATGTATCTAGTTATGATTAAAATAACATCAAGATATTATTTTCCAGAAATCCCCCCCTCACACAGAGGGCTGTTGTAAATGTAAACAATGAGTGTAAAAACACTAAAATAAGACTCCAGGCACCCAGGCCCGGAATCAGTTACCAAAAATGCACCATCTGATGCAAAACAGAGACTTCCAGGGAAGAAACTGCAGAACATCAGATGGTAGATGCAGAACACAACGCCTAACCACCCGTAGGTGAAGACGTAAACATGGGGAAAAGAACAGAATTCATTCTGTTATTCAGCTAAAACTCCCAAGAAATTT
Organism: Pictodentalium vernedei; assembly: GCA_031216915.1. Lineage (NCBI taxonomy): Eukaryota > Metazoa > Mollusca > Scaphopoda > Dentaliida > Dentaliidae > Pictodentalium > Pictodentalium vernedei. The sequence continues at coordinate 232,726,828 of CM062296.1, forward strand.
TAGTAATAATAATTACAGAAACTATGCCAAAAGCATGGGAGAATAGCAAGAGGGGACTTAAAGGAAAGGGAGAGAGGAAAACACTGAAAAGTTAAAAAATTTATAGTAATTTATATATTTTTTATACTTACCAATGACCCAGACTTAGCTGGTGCTAACTCCAACAAAACCAGGGCCAAACACAAATTTTGCCCCACAATCCCCAAAATTTGCATCCAAAACAAAAAGAAATCATGTCCTAAAGGACCTCCATACTACGCCTCTACTGCGCATGCGCAGTGACGCAGTCGTCCCGAAATTGGCGCCAATTATCATTCTTACTGGCAGTGCCTGGTCAGCGCTATGTACTCAGCGGGGAGGCAAGAGTTCCCAACTCCAGGGAGGGCCATCCCCGTCTGGGTCATTGGTAAGTATAAAAAATATATAAATTACTATAAATTTTTTAACATTTTTATACTGTACCAATGACCCAGACTTAGCTGAATAGTAAACAGGCTGGAGGGCCTAGGACATAGAGGAAAATCCAATAAGCTCAACTATATAGTAAAGAGGTAACCCCTTAAGGAGAAAAGGAGTATTAGGCTTTACATGTATCTTTCTTATTTAATATTAAATTAGAAAGATACACTACCCTTAATAATTGAGCACAATAACATTCATGTTCTCTATTAACATCCAGTATAACCCTTATACTAATTATTTTTAAAGCAAGCCAATAAATAAAGTAGTCCAGAGAATTGAGACTCTTTATAATCATTTAAAAGTGTCCGAGTATTGTATATTAAAGCCCGTTTGACACTTGACATATACAAATGCTTCACACCGAGCTACACTTTAAAAATAAGACATGAATGAATTTAAACATTAATATTACACTTTAAAACCATCCCGGAAGCGACTCAGAAATACTGACTTGGAGGAGGCATTCCCTTGCTTTTCACTATAAAGCAGGTGACCTAAGGGAACACCCGCCCCCCCCCCCCCCTTCCCCTTGCCCTGGGTCAAATAGCCCAGAGCGAAGAGGGCAGCCGGACGGAATCACTGCCGGAACAGAAAGCCTGCATAACTATAGTTGCAACTGTTTAGTGGACGACATTCTGAGCAACAGATAACGGACCTAAACAATGCAGGTCTCCAGAAATGGACTCAATATTTCTGAGATAAAAATTCGTAAATGTGGATGGCTGAGACCAATAAGCAGCCTTCATTAAATCTGTAATAGCAACACTATTAGCATAAGCCCAGGAAGTAGAAAGAGCTCTTACTTCATGAGCAGAAATCTTAAGCACAGACTGCTGAGAAGAAGATAAATCTTCATAAGCAGTACGGATAGTTAACTGAATCCATCTAGCAATAGAATGGACTGAAATGTCCTTTCTATTAGGCATCAAAGACAGAAAGAAACGTTTCCGTCCCTTTCTGATAAACTGAGATCTCTGTTTATAGATACGTAGTGCTCTAACAGGACAGAGTAAAGGCCTACGCCCGTCTGAAGACGGAAGAGCCTTAATAAGAATAGGTTCCGGATATTTATTAGGAGCCTGATTCTTAGCTAAAAAACCCACATTAGTAGTGAAGGTGATAGTGTTCCCAACACTACGATAATGAGAATCATCCACCGATAGTGCATGAAGCTCACTGACTCTTCTGGCAGAAGAGAACGCTAAGAGAAAAGCTGTCTTATAAGATAAGAATTTGAAATCTACTGTCCCAAGAGGTTCAAATGGCTTTTCCTTCAATTTAAGGAGAACCCAAGCTAAATTCCACTTAGGAATTAATCTAAGAGTTCTGGGTCTATTTATCGAAAAGTTTCTAACCAACTTCGATAAAGAGACATTAGATCCAATTTGTAAACTATCATGATGTGCATAGTTATCAGATAACATAGATCTATAACCCTTTATAGTAACAGGCTGCAGTTTGATTTCGTCAAACAAGTATACTAGAAAGTTTGCAATGTCTGGTATAGAGGGATCAAATATATCTACAGAATGATCCCTACAACAACGACGAAAAACCTTCCACTTAGCCGCATAGTTTAGCGAAGAGGAGGTCCTCCTACAGTTAGAAATCGCATCCACTGCTCGTCCTGTAAAGTGCTTGCCATGCAAGAAGGACCGCACAACGGAAAAACGTGAAGGTTGAGACCTTGCGGGTTGTGATGGAGTTGGCGCGATTTCCCCTGCGAAAGAAGATCCTCTCGTGGAGGAAGCTTCCGCGGTAGGTCCCACAACAGACACCTGAGTAGATTTATCCACGGTCTCTGTGGCGACAGAGATGCTACCAACAGAATCTTGCATTGAGATTGTTTTATCTTTAGCAATACTTGTTGAATTAACGGCGCTGGAGGATACGCATATCCTATCATTCCGTCCCAAGGGATCGACAGAGCGTCTACTGCAAATGCTCTTGGATCCGGACACGGAGACACATACGTCTGCAACTGATTGTTGAGATGTGTCGCAAATAAGTCTATCATTGGCCGTTCCCATTGGTAGCAAATCTGATTGAATACTTGTTTGTTGAGAGTCCACTCCGATGGCAACAAGCGACCCTTTCGTGAAAGGGAGTCTGCTAGCACATTCAGACGACCCGGTATGTGACGGACCGAAAGAAGAACATGATGTTCTAACACAAACAGAAGGATTCTTTCCGTTAGATTGAACAACGGAACTGAATGAGTGCCTCCCTGATTCCTTATATACGCCACTACTGTCGTATTGTCGGATAGGATTTGGACATGAGCATCGTGAATAATGTCCATCCAGTGACGTAACGCAAGCCAAATTGACATCATTTCCTTGATGTTTATGTGCTTGCACAGGAATTGCGGATCCCAAAGACCCTGGCATCTCGAATCCGTTGGGATTAATGATGCACCCCAACCTGTTTGACTGGCATCCGTCATAACGGTAAAACTCGGATCCGGCAACTGCAGCGGAACTCCTTGAGTTAACCACTGAATGTTTGCCCAAGTCTGAATCTCTTGTTTCACTTGATCTGACAAGAGAACGTCTACATAGAGCGAATGAATTTTCACACTCCAATTCTGAGTCAGGAAAATTTGAAGAGGACGTGTGCGTAGCCGCTCCATCGGAATGAGATCTGCGGCGGCTCCGCACAGACCTATCAGTCTCATAAATTCTCTCGCCGTGACTTTGTCTGCGTGCAGACAATAGCGAGCGTAACAACTGACTAATTTCGCTCTGGTTAACGGCAGACGAACGAGATTGTTGTGCGTCTCGAAGCTCATTCCCAGATGAGTGAATGACTTGGACGGCACCAGATCCGACTTCTCCTCGTTTACTATAAAACCGAGACGTCGGAGCAATAGAAGAAGATTCTGAACATCGTTCTGAAGCGTTAACTCGTTGCCGTACCTCTGAAGAATGTCGTCCAGGTAGGCCGACGTTACCGCAGACGAATGAGCTCGGAAGTAGATCATTACCGAGTTCATTACCCGAGTGAAAGCCCAGGGTGCTAGATTCAATCCGAAGCACATCGCCCGGAATTGATACACCACTCCCAGGACTGCAAAGCGTAGATACTTTTGGAATGTCGGATGTACCATGATGTGAAAGTACGCATCTTTGAGATCTATGCTCGTTGCATAATCGTTCACCCGAATACTCGCTCTGACCGATCGAATCGTCTCCATATAAAACTTCGGAGCGACGATCAACTTGTTTATCCAGCTCAAATCTATGACTGGACGGAACGAGCCGTCTGGTTTCGGAACCAGAAACAGATGGCTGTAGAATCCCAGAGATTCCTGGTTTTCTACGACCTCTACCGCGTTCTTCATTAAAAGAGACTGCACCTCTGATAACAGAGCGTCTCTTTTCTGTGGATTTGACGGAAGATGAGTCCACTTTGGACTTCCGAGTTAATGGAGGCTTTCGTTTGAAGGATATCTTTAGACCTTCCGAAGTCACTCCTCTCACCCAAGGGTCGTCCGTAATCGACGCCCACTCTTGTGAAAAACTCGACAACCTTCCGCCAACCGGAACGCGATAGAGGTTTAAGCCATCACCTCCTGGACCTGCGAGGCCTGCGGTAGGAGAAACCACGTCTTCCATGACCCGCACCTCGCCTCGTCGACCTCGGGGCGTCCGACCGATTGTCCCGGCCTGAAGGACGTCCCGAACGAGAGTCGCTATCCTGACGGTCTCTCGAATAAGACCAAGAGGACGCACCGGAACCTCTATAGGAACCTCTCTTGGGCGCATTAGACCCAGAAGTGTCTGTCTTATTCGTGTCTGCTGTATCCGACTTCTTAGGAGCCGATCTGAACAACAGAGAATCATTAGCTTTCTTTTTAATTTTATCATAAATAGCGGAAAGCTTGCCGTCAAAGAGAAGTTCTCCTGAGACCGAAGCGACTCTAAGAGAGTTCTTCACCTCAGAATCCACTAGCGTGGATGTAGCTAGGGCTGCGTCACGTCTAACCAACTCCAGATTTGCCACTGAAAGGGCGGAATGACACGTGGAATAAGCTACTGCCCTTGAAAGAAGTCTTAAAGAGGATTGTATATCCTGAAACTCTTCCCCTTGAAGGCGCAGTGATAACGCCTTAGTAAGGTGATCTGCGTAAGATAAGGCATCTAAATTGGCTCTGTTAGACGCAATAGCTGTTTCCAACACCGCGGTTGGAATAGAAGCTGACGACGGTAATGATAGCTCTAAGTCTTCCGCCTCGTCGTCCATACGCAGAGGAACTCTCGGTATACCCTGTCCTGCCGTATCGAATTTATTCCTTGCATTAATGAAAGGCAGGTTGAGAGTATTAGCGGACAAGAAACCTGCTTTCCCCGTCCTGGAAGCAAGTTTAAATATAGCGTCGTTCAATAATTCAAATGTTCTAGCAACATTATTGGACTGCGACGGAAACTCGGGAGCGATGTCCCTGAACCGCTCAAAAAATTCAGAGTCCAATGACGCTATAATTCTCTTGTCCGGAAGCGCAGCAGTCTGGCCCGACGGAACAACTTGAGGGAGAAAGTGCCGGATGAAGTCCACGGCAGCTTTATGTTGTTCCGAAAGGGATAGCTCCAAGTCATCCGTATCCCTTTCACCATCCGGTCGGACCTCACGATGTTCCCGATCGTCCGCCCCCGATGCTTCGGCGGAGCGTACCGACCCAGCGCCATCGGATAATTCACGATCCGACACCGTTTCTGTCGGCTGCTGGGATGCTGCGATAAGCTGTGCTATCTGCACAAGAATGTCCGGCGTCGAGACCTGCGGAGGCGCAGTCTTTCGCTGCTTCGCCGAGGGCAGCTCCGCATCAGATGGCTCCCGCATACTTTTCCTATGCGAACGTCCGGAGTCCATCGGTCTCGAATCCCTGGCTGCCGGATGGTGTGACCTGGTCGCCGAAGAATCCTTCATCGGCGAAGCTGGTAATATATCGGCGGTCACGCAGCCAAGGTGCGGTCGTGTGCGCTGACGAGAAGAGGAAGCCTTAACAGTCTCCGCGGACTGCTTATACAACGGAGCGTCCCGAGCGACGGACGTATGCTCCGCTAAAGACACATTTTGTACCACAACATCTGGTCCCAGATGTTGTTGTACGAGAGAGGGACCTCTCTCGCTCGCGGCCCCGCTGGACCTGGACGAGCTAGGAACCGGACTAAAAGGCTTCCTCCGTTCTCGCTTACTATCCGCCATCACTGGGTGTGCATCTATTATGTTTATAGTGCTCGCATCACCCAAAATTTCCTCTTGGACCGCATCGGACGAACCCGGCTGCCGAACCATTCAGTGAATGGACGCTACACCGGGCGACCTAGCGGACGACATTTGTCTAATCTCCATGAGCACTTTTGCCGCTAGCTCTGAATTCATTTGTGACGACGGACGCACACTTGAAGAAGATAACATGGAAACATCACCCTGTTCTGGTTCCTCTGAAATAGAAACTGAGAGAGTGGAGTGGGAGAAAGAGCCGGCATCGCTCATTCTCCAGAAACAACATATCGTGACACACGTTTCCAATGTTTCTCATCCCAATGTTCACATATAGGACAGGGATTAATGCGAGAACACTGACTACAATTAATACAATGATCATGAAAGTCAGAGGAAGATTTCTTCCTATTACAATTTGAACAACGTCCCTTCATTGTGAAAGAACAACAATAAGTCCTAGTTACTCGCAAAAACCCCTGACACAAAGATACATAATAACATGATCCATTAATAAATGAAAAAACAATTGCAAAACAAAATAATTTTGAAAAAATATTTTTTCAGAGAAGCCCAAGTTGCTGAAAAGTAACGTTGAGCCCCAATGGATCCGATGGCAAAGTGTGGTCAAAAATTTTAAATTTATATAAAATAATTAATGAGACACTTTCGGATAATATAAATGTATCTTATAATGAGATAAACTACCACAAAGGCAAACAGCCCCCCTCAAAAAAGGCTGTTGCCAATGAAAACAAACAGTGTAAACACACTAGAAAACATGACTCCAGGCACTGAAAAAACTGGCCCGGAATCAGTCATCAATTACACTCTATCTGATGCAAAACAGAGACTCCCAGGGGAGAATCTGCAGAACATCAGATGGAAGATGCAGAACACAAACGTTATACACCCATGGGTGAAAACGTAACTATGGGGAAAATAACAGAAAACATTCTGTAACCAAGCAACTCTCCCAGGAAATTTTAGAAATGAAATTTCTCAAAAATATGCCAAAAGCATGGGAGAATTGCCAGGGGGGACTTTAGAAGGCTAGGGGAGAGGAAACACTGAATAAGCAGTGCAACAATTAGCAAGAATGACAACAAGAGGCCCATGCCTCGAAAATAGGCAACTTAACATAATTTCATCAAAAAATTTTAAGTACAGCCCTGATTATTTTTTGCCACTTCTTTTTCCTCTCCTCCTTCTATCCTCCTTAGAATCACATTTTCTCCAAAAATTACGTGTCTGGCATCCTTTAAACTGAGATTTACAAGCACAAAGATCAGTGAGATGTTGACTGATGAAGGGCCAAACAGAGAATGATAATTGGCGCCAATTTCGGGACGACTGCGTCACTGCGCATGCGCAGTAGAGGCGTAGTATGGAGGTCCTTTAGGACATGATTTCTTTTTGTTTTGGATGCAAATTTTGGGGATTGGGGGGCAAAATTTGTGTTTGGCCCTGGTTTTGTTGGAGTTAGCACCAGCTAAGTCTGGGTCATTGGTACAGTATAAAAATATCAGTGTAACTAAATAACCAGAATGACAACAAAATGGCTGCTGTCTCGAAAATAGGTAACTTAACATAATTTCATTAAAAAATTTTAAGTTACAGCCCTGATAATATTCTGTCACACATTTTTCCTCTCCTCCTTCTCTATCCTCCTTAGAATCACCATTTCACTAATATTTATGTGTCTGGCATCATTTAAACTGAGATTTACAAGCACAAAGATCAGTCAGATGTTAACTGATGAAGGGCCAAACTTAGAATGATTAATGGTGCCAATTTCGGAACGTCCTTGACACTGCGCATGCGCAGTAGAGGTGAAGTGTGGACGGCCATTCAGGACATGTTTTCTTTGGTTTTAGATGCAAATTTTGGGGATTGGGGGGCAAAATTTGTGTTTGGCCCTATATTTTAAGAGTTAGCACCAGCTATGTCTGGGTCATTGGTACAGTATAAAAATACAGAAATTTTGGGAGGGGCAAATATTCTTGCCCCTCCCATTACGACGCCAAATATAGCCCCACAAACTTCTCCTGAACAAATCTGAGTCTACACCTCAAAAGGAAGCTGCACACCACATATGAAGTCTCTGCTACTGCTGGTTCATGAGAAGAAGATTTTTTAAGATTTCAGCACACTTTTTGGGTGTGGTCCTACCAATGGGCGAGGCAACTTGATTTGAACAAAATCAAATTGCGATGTTATAACAAACTATTATCTCAAATATCAATTAAATTGGTTCAGAGGTTTGAGAGGAGAAAATGCAAACACCATGTTCACGGACGACGGACGTTGAGTGATCACTATAGCTCTCCTGACTGAAAGTCAGGTGAGCTAAAAGTTAAAAAATTTATAGTAATTTATATATTTTTTATACTTACCAATGACCCAGACTTAGCTGGTGCTAACTCTAACAAAACCAGGGCCAAACACAAATTTTGCCCCCCAATCCCCAAAATTTGCATCCAAAACAAAAAGAAATCATGTCCTAAAGGACCTCCATACTACGCCTCTACTGCGCATGCGCAGTGACGCAGTCGTCCCGAAATTGGCGCCAATTATCATTCTTACTGGCAGTGCCTGGTCAGCGCTATGTACTCAGCGGGGAGGCAAGAGTTCCCAACTCCAGGGAGGGCCATCCCCGTCTGGGTCATTGGTAAGTATAAAAAATATATAAATTACTATAAATTTTTTAACATTTTTATACTGTACCAATGACCCAGACTTAGCTGAATAGTAAACAGGCTGGAGGGCCTAGGACATAGAGGAAAATCCAATAAGCTCAACTATATAGTAAAGAGGTAACCCCTTAAGGAGAAAAGGAGTATTAGGCTTTACATGTATCTTTCTTATTTAATATTAAATTAGAAAGATACACTACCCTTAATAATTGAGCACAATAACATTCATGTTCTCTATTAACATCCAGTATAACCCTTATACTAATTATTTTTAAAGCAAGCCAATAAATAAAGTAGTCCAGAGAATTGAGACTCTTTATAATCATTTAAAAGTGTCCGAGTATTGTATATTAAAGTCCGTTTGACACTTGACATATACAAATGCTTCACACCGAGCTACACTTTAAAAATAAGACATGAATGAATTTAAACATTAATATTACACTTTAAAACCATCCCGGAAGCGACTCAGAAATACTGACTTGGAGGAGGCATTCCCTTGCTTTTCACTATAAAGCAGGTGACCTAAGGGAACACCCGCCCCCCCCCCCCCCCCCCCCCCTTCCCCTTGCCCTGGGTCAAATAGCCCAGAGCGAAGAGGGCAGCCGGACGTAGTCACTGCCGGAACAGAAAGCCTGCATAACTATAGTTGCAACTGTTTAGTGGACGACATTCTGAGCAACAGATAACGGACCTAAACAATGCAGGTCTCCAGAAATGGACTCAATATTTCTGAGATAAAAATTCGTAAATGTGGATGGCTGAGACCAATAAGCAGCCTTCATTAAATCTGTAATAGCAACACTATTAGCATAAGCCCAGGAAGTAGAAAGAGCTCTTACTTCATGAGCAGAAATCTTAAGCACAGACTGCTGAGAAGAAGATAAATCTTCATAAGCAGTACGGATAGTTAACTGAATCCATCTAGCAATAGAATGGACTGAAATGTCCTTTCTATTAGGCATCAAAGACAGAAAGAAACGTTTCCGTCCCTTTCTGATAAACTGAGATCTCTGTTTATAGATACGTAGTGCTCTAACAGGACAGAGTAAAGGCCTGCGCCCGTCTGAAGACGGAAGAGCCTTAATAACAATAGGTTCTGGATATTTATTAGGAGCCTGATTCTTAGCTAAAAAGTTATCATTCTTACTGGCAGTGCCTGGTCAGCGCTATGTACTCAGCGGGGAGGCAAGAGTTCCCAACTCCAGGGAGGGCCATCCCCGTCTGGGTCATTGGTAAGTATAAAAAATATATAAATTACTATAAATTTTTTAACATTTTTATACTGTACCAATGACCCAGACTTAGCTGAATAGTAAACAGGCTGGAGGGCCTAGGACATAGAGGAAAATCCAATAAGCTCAACTATATAGTAAAGAGGTAACCCCTTAAGGAGAAAAGGAGTATTAGGCTTTACATGTATCTTTCTTATTTAATATTAAATTAGAAAGATACACTACCCTTAATAATTGAGCACAATAACATTCATGTTCTCTATTAACATCCAGTATAACCCTTATACTAATTATTTTTAAAGCAAGCCAATAAATAAAGTAGTCCAGAGAATTGAGACTCTTTATAATCATTTAAAAGTGTCCGAGTATTGTATATTAAAGCCCGTTTGACACTTGACATATACAAATGCTTCACACCGAGCTACACTTTAAAAATAAGACATGAATGAATTTAAACATTAATATTACACTTTAAAACCATCCCGGAAGCGACTCAGAAATACTGACTTGGAGGAGGCATTCCCTTGCTTTTCACTATAAAGCAGGTGACCTAAGGGAACACCCGCCCCCGCCCCCCCCCCCCCCCCCCCTTCCCCTTGCCCTGGGTCAAATAGCCCAGAGCGAAGAGGGCAGCCGGACGGAATCACTGCCGGAACAGAAAGCCTGCATAACTATAGTTGCAACTGTTTAGTGGACGACATTCTGAGCAACAGATAACGGACCTAAACAATGCAGGTCTCCAGAAATGGACTCAATATTTCTGAGATAAAAATTCGTAAATGTGGATGGCTGAGACCAATAAGCAGCCTTCATTAAATCTGTAATAGCAACACTATTAGCATAAGCCCAGGAAGTAGAAAGAGCTCTTACTTCATGAGCAGAAATCTTAAGCACAGACTGCTGAGAAGAAGATAAATCTTCATAAGCAGTACGGATAGTTAACTGAATCCATCTAGCAATAGAATGGACTGAAATGTCCTTTCTATTAGGCATCAAAGACAGAAAGAAACGTTTCCGTCCCTTTCTGATAAACTGAGATCTCTGTTTAAAGATACGTAGTGCTCTAACAGGACAGAGTAAAGGCCTACGCCCGTCTGAAGACGGAAGAGCCTTAATAACAATAGGTTCCGGATATTTATTAGGAGCCTGATTCTTAGCTAAAAAACCCACATTAGTAGTGAAGGTGATAGTGTTCCCAACACTATGATAATGAGAATCATCCACCGATAGTGCATGAAGCTCACTGACTCTTCTGGCAGAAGAGAAAGCTAAGAGAAAAGCTGTCTTATAAGATAAGAATTTGAAATCTACTGTCCCAAGAGGTTCAAATGGCTTTTCCTTCAATTTAAGGAGAACCCAAGCTAAATTCCACTTAGGAATTAATCTAAGAGTTCTGGGTCTATTTATCGAAAAGTTTCTAACCAACTTCGATAAAGAGACATTAGATCCAATTTGTAAACTATCATGATGTGCATAGGTATCAGATAACATAGATCTATAACCCTTTATAGTAACAGGCTGCAGTTTGATTTCGTCAAACAAGTATACTAGAAAGTTTGCAATGTCTGGTATAGAGGGATCAAATATATCTACAGAATGATCCCTACACCAACGACGAAAAACCTTCCACTTTGCCGCATAGTTTAGCGAAGAGGAGGTCCTCCTACAGTTAGAAATCGCGTCCACTGCTCGTCCTGTAAAGTGCTTGCCATGCAAGAAGGACCGCACAACGGAAAAACGTGAAGGTTGAGACCTTGCGGGTTGTGATGGAGTTGGCGCGATTTCCCCTGCGAAAGAAGATCCTCGTGGAGGAAGCTTCCGCGGTAGGTCCCACAACAGACACCTGAGTAGATTTATCCACGGTCTCTGTGGCGACAGAGATGCTACCAACAGAATCTTGCATTGAGATTGTTTTATCTTTAGCAATACTTGTTGAATTAACGGCGCTGGAGGATACGCATATCCTATCATTCCGTCCCAAGGGATCGACAGAGCGTCTACTGCAAATGCTCTTGGATCCGGACACGGAGACACATACGTCTGCAACTGATTGTTGAGATGTGTCGCAAATAAGTCTATCATTGGCCGTTCCCATTGGTAGCAAATCTGATTGAATACTTGTTTGTTGAGAGTCCACTCCGATGGCAACAAGCGACCCTTTCGTGAAAGGGAGTCTGCTAGCACATTCAGACGACCCGGTATGTGACGGACCGAAAGAAGAACGTGATGTTCTAACACAAACAGAAGGATTCTTTCCGTTAGATTGAACAACAGAACTGAATGAGTGCCTCCCTGATTCCGTATATACGCCACTACTGTCGTATTGTCGGATAGGATTTGGACATGAGCATCGTGAATAATGTCCATCCAGTGACGTAACGCAAGCCAAATTGACATCATTTCCTTGATGTTTAGGTGCTTGCACAGGAATTGCGGATCCCAAAGACCCTGGCATCTCGAATCCGTTGGGATTAATGATGCACCCCAACCTGTTTGACTGGCATCCGTCATAACGGTAAAACTCGGATCCGGCAACTGCAGCGGAACTCCTTGAGTTAACCACTGAATGTTTGCCCAAGTCTGAATCTCTTGTTTCACTTGATCTGACAAGAGAACGTCTACATCGAGCGAATGAATTTTCACACTCCAATTCTGAGTCAGGAAAATTTGAAGAGGACGTGTGCGTAGCCGCCCCATCGGAATGAGATCCGCGGCGGCTCCGCACAGACCTATCAGTCTCATAAATTCTCTCGCCGTGACTTTGTCTGCGTGCAGACAATAGCGAGCGTAACAACTGACTAATTTTGCTCTGGTTAACGGCAGACGAACGAGATTGTTGTGCGTCTCGAAGCTCATTCCCAGATGAGTGAATGACTTGGACGGCACCAGATCCGACTTCTCCTCGTTTACTATAAAACCGAGACGTCGGAGCAATAGAAGAAGATTCTGAACATCGTTCTGAAGCGTTAACTCGTTGCTGTACCTCTGAAGAATGTCGTCCAGGTAGGCCGTCGTTACCGCAGACGAATGAGCTCGGAAGTAGATCATTACCGAGTTCATTACCCGAGTGAAAGCCCAGGGTGCTAGATTCAATCCGAAGCACATCGCCCGGAATTGATACACCACTCCCAGGACTGCAAAGCGTAGATACTTTTGGAATGTCGGATGTACCATGACGTGAAAGTACGCATCTTTGAGATCTATGCTCGATGCATAATCGTTCACCCGAATACTCGCTCTGACCGATCGAATCGTCTCCATATAAAACTTCGGAGCGACGATCAGCTTGTTTATCCAGCTCAAATCTATGACTGGACGGAACGAGCCGTCTGGTTTCGGAACCAGAAACAGATGGCTGTAGAATCCCAGAGATTCCTGGTTTTCTACGACCTCTACCGCGTTCTTCATTAAAAGAGACTGCACCTCTGATAACAGAGCGTCTCTTTTCTGTGGATTTGACGGAAGATGAGTCCACTTTGGACTTCGAGTTAATGGAGGCTTTCGTTTGAAGGTTATCTTTAGACCTTCCGAAGTCACTCCTCTCACCCAAGGGTCGTCCGTAATCGACGCCCACTCTTGTGAAAAACTCGACAACCTTCCGCCAACCGGAACGCGATAGAGGTTTAAGCCATCACCTCCCGGACCTGCGAGGCCTGCGGTAGGAGAAACCACATCTTCCACGACCCGCACCTCGCCTCGTCGACCTCGGGGCGTCCGACCGATTGTCCCGGCCAGAAGGACGTCCCGAACGAGAGTCGCTATCCTGACGGTCTCTCGAATAAGACCAAGAGGACGCACCGGAACCTCTATAGGAACCTCTCTTGGGCGCATTAGACCCAGAAGTGCCTGTCTTATTCGTGTCTGCTGTATCCGACTTCTTAGGAGCCGATCTGAACAACAGAGAATCATTAGCTTTCTTTTTAATTTTATCATAAATAGCGGAAAGCTTGCCGTCAAAGAGAAGTTCTCCTGAGACCGAAGCGACTCTAAGAGAGTTCTTCACCTTAGAATCCACTAGTGTGGATGTAGCTAGGGCTGCGTCACGTCTAACCAACTCCAGATTTGCCACTGAAAGGGCGGAGTTACACGTGGAATAAGCTACTGCCCTTGAAAGAAGTCTTAAAGAGGATTGTATATCCTGAAACTCTTCCCCTTGAAGGCGCAGTGATAACGCCTTAGTAAGGTGATCTGCGTAAGATAAGGCATCTAAATTGGCTCTGTTAGACGCAATAGCTGTTTCCAACACCGCGGTTGGAATAGAAGCTGACGACGGTAATGATAGCTCTAAGTCTTCCGCCAAGTCGTCCATACGCAGAGGAACTCTCGGTATACCCTGTCCTGCCGTATCGAATTTATTCCTTGCATTAATGAAAGGCAGGTTGAGAGTATTAGCGGACAAGAAACCTGCTTTCCCCGTCCTGGAAGCAAGTTTAAATATAGCGTCGTTCAATAATTCAAATGTTCTAGCAACATTATTGGACTGCGACGGAAACTCGGGAGCGATGTCCCTGAACCGCTCAAAAAATTCAGAGTCCAATGACGCTATAATTCTCTTGTCCGGAAGCGCAGCAGTCTGGCCCGACGGAACAACTTGAGGGAGAAAGTGCCGGATGAAGTCCACAGCAGCTTTATGTTGTTCCGAAAGGGATAGCTCCAAGTCATCCGTATCCCTTTCACCATCCGGTCGGACCTCACGATGTTCCCGGTCGTCTGCCCCCGATGCTTCGGCGGAGCGTACCGACCCAGCGCCGTCGGATAATTCTCAATCCGACACCGTTTCTGTCGGCTGCTGGGATGCTGCGATAAGCTGTGCTATCTGCACAAGAATGTCCGGCGTCGAGACCTGCGGAGGCGCAGTCTTTCGCTGCTTTGCCGAGGGCAGCTCCGCATCAGATGGCTCCCGCATACTTTTCCTATGCGAACGTCCGGAGTCCATCGGTCTCGAATCCCTGGCTGCCGGATGGTGTGACCTGGTCGCCGAAGAATCCTTCATCGGCGAAGCTGGTAATATATCGGCGGTCACGCAGCCAAGGTGCGGTCGTGTGCGCTGATGAGAAGAAGAAGCCTTAACAGTCTCTGCGGACTGCTTATACAACGGAGCGTCCCGAGCAACGGACGTATGCTCCGCTAAAGACACATTTTGTACCACAACATCTGGTCCCAGATGTTGTTGTACGAGAGAGGGACCTCTCTCGCTCGCGGCCCGGCTGGACCTGGATGAGCTAGGAACCGGACTAAAAGGCTTCCTCCGTTCTCGCTTACTATCCGCCGTCACTGGGTGTGCATCTATTATGTTTATAGTGCTCGCATCACCCAAAATTTCCTCTTGGACCGCATCGGACGAACCCGGCTGCCGAACCATTCGGTGAATGGACGCTACACCGGGCGAGCTAGCGGACGACATTTGTCTAATCTCCATGAGCACTTTTGACGCTAGCTCTGAATTCATTTGTGACGACGGACGCACACTTGAAGAAGATAACATGGAAACATCACCCTGTTCTGGTTCCTCTGAAATAGAAACTGAGAGAGTAGAGTGACCTTGCGGAGAAAGAGCCGGCATCGCTCTTTCTCCAGAAACAACATATCGTGACACACGTTTCCAATGTTTCTCATCCCAATGTTCACATATAGGACAGGGATTAATGCGAGAACACTGACTACAATTAATACAATGATCATGAAAGTCAGAGGAAGATTTCTTCCTATTACAATTTGAACAACGTCCCTTCATTGTGAAAGAACAACAATAAGTCCTAGTTACTCGCAAAAACCCCTGACACAAAGATACATAATAACATGATCCATTAATAAATGAAAAAACAATTGCAAAACAAAATAATTTTGAAAAAATATTTTTTCAGAGAAGCCCAAGTTGCTGAAAAGTAACGTTGAGCCCCGATGGATCCGATGGCAAAGTGTGGTCAAAAATTTTAAATTTATATAAAATAATTAATGAGACACTTTCGGATAATATAAATGTATCTTATAATGAGATAAACTACCACAAAGGCAAACAGCCCCCCTCAAAAAAGGCTGTTGCCAATGAAAACAAACAGTGTAAACACACTAGAAAACATGACTCCAGGCACTGAAAAAACTGGCCCGGAATCAGTCATCAATTACACTCTATCTGATGCAAAACAGAGACTCCCAGGGGAGAATCTGCAGAACATCAGATGGAAGATGCAGAACACAAACGTTATACACCCATGGGTGAAAACGTAACTATGGGGAAAATAACAGAAAACATTCTGTAACCAAGCAACTCTCCCAGGAAATTTTAGAAATGAAATTTCTCAAAAATATGCCAAAAGCATGGGAGAATTGCCAGGGGGGACTTTAGAAGGCTAGGGGAGAGGAAACACTGAATAAGCAGTGCAACAATTAGCAAGAATGACAACAAGAGGCCCATGCCTCGAAAATAGGCAACTTAACATAATTTCATCAAAAAATTTTAAGTACAGCCCTGATTATTTTTTGCCACTTCTTTTTCCTCTCCTCCTTCTATCCTCCTTAGAATCACATTTTCTCCAAAAATTACGTGTCTGGCATCCTTTAAACTGAGATTTACAAGCACAAAGATCAGTGAGATGTTGACTGATGAAGGGCCAAACAGAGAATGATAATTGGCGCCAATTTCGGGACGACTGCGTCACTGCGCATGCGCAGTAGAGGCGTAGTATGGAGGTCCTTTAGGACATGATTTCTTTTTGTTTTGGATGCAAATTTTGGGGATTGGGGGGCAAAATTTGTGTTTGGCCCTGGTTTTGTTAGAGTTAGCACCAGCTAAGTCTGGGTCATTGGTACAGTATAAAAATACAGAAATTCAGCCCTCAACAGAGGGAAGAAATCCTGTCCATACAGTCCCTCATTGACACCTAACTCCAATAATAATAATAAAATTTATCAACCGAGAAACTTTATGTCCGAAAATCGCACGCGACATCGGAAAATATATATAAAATTTAATGAAAAGGTGGTTGAAAATATTAACGAGAATATATAAAACACAGTCCTGTTATTATACGATCCTCAGATCCATAATTCCAGTCACAGGAAACCATTATCGACGAGTTGAATTATCACTGTTTCTTAATGCATATGGCGGCACGTCCTTCACGTGCAGCAGACAAAAAAAGAATGGTTTAATGACTGCTTGCGCACTGGTTAACAGAAGTCGTGGAATTGTACTAAGAGAAGAGCATTCCCTACTGGGTGTGCACCGATGGCGCTCGACCCAGTTTTGGCTTATTTTTTCGGGTTGTTTTTACACGACTTTTCTTTCCCAAATCTCTTGGGAAAGATTAAAATAGAGAGTATTTTATCCAAGTTAGGGTCTTCCACTGTAGTGCAAGCCTGCAGTAAACAATTGTAAGGTAGGCTGATAAGAAACCAATACTGATTCTCGCAAATGGGACAAATTTTAAAGCCTGAATTCTGCAGTTCATATCTTCAGTGGGTTACAAACAAACTTCTGTATAAGCCTGTATGGAATGAAAGTGTCAATGACACTGTAGCTCAACTGGACAAACTTGAACTTGGTAAGTTATAAATGAAATGGCAAAATTGAAGATCATTGGTACCAATGTTATTTGATGAAATTTCAACATAACAGCATTGTGTGTGCACAACGTCAGAGTAATCCATGCATTTTTAAATGTAAACTGTAAGGCTGGCTGAAGGAAGAATGTTGATACACAAATGCAGTATGTTCAGAGGTTATTGTAAATGGCAACTTTTTTCACAGAAATGAATGCTAATCAATAGCTCTTGTCTAAAGGTCTTGCCTAATGAGCACACCAGGTTAAAAAATAATCCTATGATAAATGTGGCCTGTAGGCCATCTCAAAGAAGAATGTTGATACACAAATGCAATAAATTCAAAGATTGTTGCTAACAGCAACAGTTTTTGATGGAAATGAAAAGAAAATCAATAGCTCCAATCCTTGTCATCTGCATAAGCATACAGTTTCAAAACATCCTGATAATGAAGTAGAAGGTCATTGCTTGTGGCAATGTCTTTTTTGTATGGAAATTCATAAATATACCCTGCAGAGAGTGCAAAAAGGATAAGTTGATGCACAAATGCAGTAAGTTCAAAGGCTTGTAATAACGACAATAAGTTTTTATGGAAATGAAAAAAAGCAATAATAATAATAATAATAATAATAATAATAATAATAATAATAATAATATGGTTTAGAGCCGAGCTCACCCCGAACACACATACCACGTTTCAAAGTGATCCGATCATAAATGTGCCCTGAAGGGTGTGTTAAAGGGAAATATTGAGGTCTGACTAAGTTCAAAAGTCAAGCGGCAACATTTTTTGACAGAAATGGAAGAAAACTGACAGCTCCATAATAGATGTCAACCCCACACAAGCACACCAAGTTTGTAAGCGATCCAATCATAAATGTGCCCTGCAGGGTGTGTCAAAGGGAAATATTGATGCTTAACTGCACTAAGTTTTTACTAAGTTCATCAGAGGTTGTTGCCAATGAAACTACTTTTGACGGAAATGGAAGAAAATTGATAGCTCCCATCTAGAGGTAACCCCAAACAAACAAACCAAGTTTCAAACCATCCTGATTATAAATGTGCCCTGTAGGGCATGCCAAAGGAATATGTTGATCCTTGACTGAACTAAGTTCAAAGGTCGTTGCCAGAGGCAACATTTTTTGACGGAAAATGGCGGAAAATCAATAGCTCCCATGTAGAGGTCACCCCAAACAAGCATGCCAGGTTTCAAAACAATTCAATCATAAATGTGCCCTGTAGGGTGTGACAAAGGGAAATATTGAGGTCTGACTAAACTAAGTTCTAAGAATGTCGCCAGTGGCAACATTTTTTGATGGAAATGGAAGAAAATCGACAGCTCCCATCTAGAGCTCACCCCAAACAAGCATACCAAGTTTCAAAGTGATCTGGTCAAAACTGTGCACTAGAGGGTGTGCCAAAAGCGAAATATTGATGCATAACTGCACTAAGTTCATCGAAGGTCATTGCCAGTGGCAACATTTTTCGATGGAAATCGAAGAAAATCGATAGCTCCCATCTAGAGGTAACCCCAAATAAGCATACAAAGTTTCAAACCGATCTGATCATAAATGTGCCCTGTAGGGCATGCCAAAGGAATATATTGATGCCTGACTAAACTATGTTCAAAGGTCGTTGCAAGCGGCAACATTTTTTGATGGAAATAGACGAAAGTTAAAAAATTTATAGTAATTTATATATTTTTTATACTTACCAATGACCCAGACTTAGCTGGTGTTAACTCCTTAAATTCTAGGGCCAAACACAAATTTTGCCCCCCAATCCCCAAAATTTGCATCAAAGTCCGAAATTTCAATGTCCTATGAGGTCCTCCATACTTTTTATCCACTGTGCATGCGCAGTGTCAGGGAGGTCTCGAAATTGGTGCCAAATGTCATTCTTACAACCAGTGCCTGGTAAGCGTTATGTAATCAGCAGGGAGGTATGAGTTCCCAACTCATGGGAGAGCCATCCCCGTCTGGGTCATTGGTAAGTATAAAAAATATATAAATTACTATAAATTTTTTAACATTTTTATACTGTACCAATGACCCAGACTAAGCTGAATAGAAAAAAGGCTGGAGGGCCTAGGACATAAAGAAAAATCCAATAGGCTCAAATACATGTAAACAGAATTATCCCCTCAAGGAGAAAAGGAGAAACAGGCTTTACATGTATCTTTCTTATTTGTATCAAAAAAGAAAGACACAATACCATTCTGTAATTGAGCACAATGACATCAATGATCTCTATTAACATCCAGTATAACCTGTTACACTAATCTTTTAAAAGGAAAGCCAATAAATAAAGGAAGTCCAGAGAATGAGACTCTTTATACTCATTAAAAGTGTCCGAGGATTGTATATTAAAGATCGTATGACACGTGGCATATACAAATGCTTCACACCGAGCTATACTTTAAAAATATTACATGAATGAGTTAAACATTAGCTTTACACTTTAAAACCATCCCGGTACCGACTCGGAATTACTGACTCCAGAGGAGGTATTCCCTTGCTTTTCACTATAAAGCAGGTGACCTTAGGGAACACCATTCCCCCCCCCCCTTCCCCTTGCCCTGGGTCAAATACCCCAGAGCAAAGAGGGCAGCAGGACAGAGTCACTGCCGGAACAGAAAGCCTGCATAACTATAGTTGCAACTGTTTAGTGGACGACATTCTGAGCAACAGATAACGGACCTAAACAATGCAGGTCTCCAGAAATGGACTCAATATTTCTAAGATAAAAATTCGTGAATGTGGAAGGCTGAGACCAATATGCAGCCTTCATCAAATCTGTAACAGCAACACTATTAGCATAAGCCCAAGATGTAGATAGAGCTCTTACTTCATGCGCCGAAATCTTAAGCACAGACTGCTGAGTTGAAGATAATTTTTCATAAGCAGTACGGATAGTTAATTGAATCCACCTTGCAATAGAATGGACCGTAATGTCCCTTCTATTAGGTAGCAGAGACAGAAAGAAATGTTTACGTCCCTTCTGATAAACTCAGATCTACGTTTGTAAATCTGTATAGCTCTAACAGGACAGAGTGAAGGCCTATGACAGTCTGAAGACGGAAGAGCCTTAATAAAAATAGGTTCCGGATACTTATTAGGAGCCTGATTCTTAGCCAAAAATCCTACATTAGTAGTCAAGGTAATAGTATTACCTACACTACGATAGTGAGAATCATCAACATATAGTGCATGAAGCTCACTAACTCTTCTAGCCAAAGAGAAGGCCAAGAGAAAAGTTGTCTTATAAGATAAGAATTTGAAGTCCACCTTGTCAAGAGGCTCAAATGGCACTTCTTTTAGCTTAAGAAGAACCCAAGCTAAATTCCACTTAGGAATTAATCTAAGGGTTCTAGATCTATTTATCGAAAAGTTTTTCACTAACTTAGATAAAGAGACATTAGATCCAATCTGTAAACTATCATGATGTGCATACGTATCAGATAGCATAGACCTATAACCCTTAATGGTAACAGGCTGCAGTTTGATCTCATCAAACAGGTAGACTAGAAAATTAGCAATGTCTGGAATGGAGGGATCATAAATACAATAGAATGATCCCTACACCACTGATAAAAAACCTTCCACTTAGCAGCATAATTTAGCGAAGAGGAGGTCCTCCTACAGTTAGAAATTGCGACCACTGCTCGTCCTGTAAATTGCTTGCCCTGCAAGAAGGACCGCACAATGGAAATACGTGAAGGTTGAGACCTTGCGGGTTGTGATGCAGTGTGCGACTTCCCCTGCGAAAGAAGATCCTCCTGTGGAGGAAGCTTCCGCGGCATGTCCCATAACAGAAACCTGAGTAGATTTATCCATGGTCTCTGGGGTGACAGAGATGCTACCAACAGAATTTTGCAGTGAGATTGTTTTATCTTGAGCAATATCTGCTGAATCAATGGCTCTGGAGGATACACGTATCCTATCATTCCGTCTCAAGAGATCGAGAGAGCGTCTACTGCAAACGCTCGAGGATCTGGACATGGCGACACATACGTCTGCAACTGATTGTTGAGATGCGTCGCAAATAAGTCTGTCATCGGACGCTCCCATTGGTAGCAAATCTGATTGAATACTCGTTTGTTGAGAGTCCATTCTGACGGCAACATGCGACCCCTCCGAGAAAGGGAGTCTGCCAAAACGTTCAGACAACCCGGAATATGACGGACCGATAGGAGAACTTGATGCTCTAGGACAAACAGAAGGATTCTTTCCGTTAAGTTGAATAACGGAATGGAATGAGTGCCTCCCTGGTTCCGAATATATGCTACAACCGTCGAATTGTCGGACAGAATTTGCACATGTGAATTCTGAATAATGTTCATCCAATGACGTAGCGCAAGCCAAATTGACATCATTTCTTTGATGTTTATGTGCTTGTTTAGGAACTGCGGATCCCAAAGACCCTGGCACTTTGAATCTGTTGGGCTCAATGTTGTGCCCCAACCTGTCTGACTGGCATCCGTCATAATTGTAAAACTCGGATCCGGCAATTGCAGTGGAACTCCTTGAGTTAACCACTGAATATCTGCCCAAGTCTGAATCTCTTGTTTCACTTGATTTGACAAGACGATGTTCGTATCGAGCGAATGAATCTGCACACTCCAATTCTGAGTCAGAAAGATTTGGAGTGGCCGAATAAGATCCGCGGCGGCTCCGCACAAACCTACCAGTCGCATGAATTCTCTTGCTGTAACTATGTCAGAGTGAAGACAAAAGCAAGTGTAACAACTGATTAATTTCGCTCTGGTTAACGGCAGACGAACGAGATTGTTGTGCGTCTCGAAACTCATTCCCAGGTGGGTGAATGACTTGGATGGCACCAGATCCGACTTCTTCTCGTTTACTATAAAACCGAGACGTTGGAGCAGTTGAAGCAGATTCTGAACATCGTTCTGAAGCGTTAACTCGTTGCCATACCTCTGAAGAATGTCGTCCAGGTAGGCCAACGTTACCACAGACAAATGAGCTCGGAAATGAGTCATTACAGAGTTCATTATTCAAGTGAAAGCCCAGGGCGCTAGATTCAGACCGAAGCACATTGCTTGGAACTGATAAACGACTCCTAAGACAGCGAAGCGAAGATATTTTCTGAACGCCGGATGTACCATGACGTGAAAGTACGCATCCTTGAGATCTATGCTCGCAGCATAGTCGTTCACTCGAATGCTTGCTCTGACTGATCGAATAGTCTCCATATAAAATTTTGGGGCCACGATCAGCTTGTTTATCCAGCTCAGATCTATGACTGGACAAAATGAGCCGTCTGGTTTCAGAACCAGAAATAGATGGCTGTAGTAACCTGGAGATTCCTGGTTTTCTACGACCTCTATCGCGTTCTTCTCCAGAAGAGAGAGATTGGACTTCTAATCGAAGCGAACCTCTCTTCTGAGTATTTGACGGAATCTGAGTCCATCTTGGACTTCGAGTTAACGGAGGTTTTCTTTTGAAGGACAGTTTTAGCCCTTCTGAAATCACCCCTCGAACCCAAGGGTCGTCCGTAATCGACAACCAATTGGTTAAGAAACTCGATAGCCTTCTGCCCACTGGAACACGATAGAGGTTTACACCATCACCTCCTGGATCTGCGAGGCTTGCGGGAGGAGAAACCACATCCCCCACGACCCGCACCTCGCCCCATCGATCTATGGGCGTCTGGCTGGTTGTCTCGGCCAGTATTACAGCCCCTACCTGAGCCGTTACCTTGACGTCTCTGGAGTAAGACCTAGAGGACTTATAAGAACCTCTATAGGAACTTCCCTTGGACGTACTCGCCCCAGAAGTGCCTGTCTTACTCTTCTCCGCTGAATCCGACTTTTTAGAAGCGGACTTGAACAGCAGAGAGTCTGAAGCTTTCTTAGTAATCTGATCATAAATTAAGGAAAGCTTGCCGTCGAAGAGAAGCTCTCCGGAGACCGGAGCGACTCGATGAGAGTTTTTCATCTTACGATCCACCCGAGTGGATGCAGCCAAGTCAGCATCATGTTTAACAAACTCCAGATTAGCCACTGAAAGGGCGGAGTTATACGTAGAGTATGCTATGGCCCTCGAAAGAACTCTTAAGGAAGTCTGAACATCCTGGAATTCTTTTCCTTCGAGACATAATGATAACGCTCTAGTAAGGTGATCTGCATACGATAATGCATCTATGCTGATCCTGTTAGACGAGATTGTCATTTCCAACGTAGTGGCTGGAATAGACATAGACAACGGCAAAGACAATTCTAGGTCTTCAGCCTGGTCGTCCAGACGCAAAGGAACTCTCGGAATGCCCTGTCCTGCCATTTCAAATTTATTCCTTGAATAGATGAAAGGCAGCTGTAGAGCATTGGCTGCTAAGAAACCAGACTTGCCTGTCTTGGAGGCAAGTTTGAATATAGCGTCATTCAAAAGTTCAAATGTCCGTGAGACATTTCTGGACTGGGTCGGAAACTCAGGAACGGTGTCCCTATTCTGGACTAAAAAAGTCTGTGTCCAGTGATGCTATCAGTCTCTTATCCGGCAACGCAGCTTTCTGGTCCGGAGGAACAACATCAGGAAGGTATTGCCGGATGAAATCTACGGCTACCTTATGTTGCTCCAAAAGGGAAAATTCCAGCTCCTCTGAATCCCTTTCGCCATCCAGCTGGACCCCTTGATAATCTCGGTCATCCCTTCCTGACTCTGCAGTGGAACGAACCAGCCCAGCTTCCTCAGACAATTCCTGATCCAAAACAGTTTCTGACGGCTGCTGGGATGCTGCGTTGAGATGAGCTATCTGTGATAGCAAGTCCGTTGCGGAGGCCTGTGGAGCCGTGGTCTTACGTGATTTAGCCGTTGGAAGCTCCTGGGACGATGAATCCTGCATACTTCTTTTATGCGAACGTCCTGAATGTAAAGGCCTCGTATCCCTGGCTACTGGATGGCGTGACCTGGTCGATGTGGAATCCCTGGTCGGCGAAGCAGGCTGGATATCAGCGGTCATGTAGCCAAGGTGCGGTCGTGTGTGCTGCCGTGAGGATGAGGAAGCCGATAGTAGTCTCTCCAGACTGTCTATGCAACGGAGCTTCCCGAGCAGGTGGAGTGGACGTATGCTCCGACTGACGAACGTTAAGTACAACACCATCTGGGCCCAGATGTTGCTGTAAGAGAGAGGGGCCTCTCTCGCTCGCGGTCTGGGTAGACCTGGACGAGCTAGCTACCGGACTGACAGGTTTCCTCCGTACTATCCTCGGATCCGTCATCGCTGGGTGTGCACGTTCAATGTTTATAGTGCTCGCATCACACAAACTGCTTCCCTGGACCGCAACGGACAAACCCGGCTGCCGAGCCATTCGATGAATGGTCGCTTCACCGGGCGAGCTAGTGGATGACAATGCCGTCAATCCGACTTGGAACCTCTTAGGCAATTGTCGTATTTCCATGAGCACTTTAGCCGCTAGCTCTTCGTTAGACTGCAACGACAGAGGCACACTTCTTGAAGACATCACGGAAACATCACCCTGTTCTTGTTCCTCTGAAAAAGAGACTGAAAAACTAGTGACCTAGCGGAGAGAGGACCGGCATGGACCCCTCACCGCTAACAATATACCGTGACACACGTCTTCAACGTTTGTCATTCCAATTGACACACACTGAGCAAGAATTAGTGCGAGTACATTGACTACAAGAAACACAATGAACATGAGAATCAGATGAAGACTTCCTCGCATTACAATTTGAACAATATTCTTTCATCATGAAAAAATATAAACAGTCATAGTACTCACACTAACTCTTGAAAACAAAGATACATAATGTAATATAAACCATTATAACATTTCGAAAAAATAATTCAAAAGAAAAAAAAAAATTTAGAAAAATTTCAGAAGAGCCCAAGTTCCCAATGGGAACAATGAGCCCAAATGGATCCCAAAAAAGCCTAAGTGTGGACAAAAATTTTAAAACATATTTAAAAATTAATGTAACACTTATGGACAATACTAATGTATCTGGCTATGAGCAGAACTAAACAGAAGACATGTAATCACTATCAGAAGTAACCGTTGTCAACGTAAACAAAAGTGAACAAAAACCGGAAACATGACTCCAGGCACTGTAAACATGGCCCAAAATCAGTTACCAATTTAAACACTATCTGAAGTAAAACAGAGATTTCCAGAGAAGAAACTGCAGTACATCGGATGGTAGATGCAGTCACAATGCCTAACCACCCAAGGGTGAGGACGTAAGCATGGGGAAAAACAGAATAATTATTCTGTTACCAAACCAAAACTCCCAAGAAATTTTAGTAAAAAAAAAAAAATTACAAAAATTATGCCAAAAGCATGGGAGAATAGCAAGGGGGGAATAAAGGAAAGGGAGAGAGGAAACACTGAACAAACAATGGCAAATTCATAGCAAGAATGATAACATCAGGCCCATGCCCCGAAACTAGGGAACATGAAATAATTTCGTAAAAAAATTATAAGTTACAGCCCTGAACACATCCTGCCACTGTTTCTTCCTCACATCCTTTATTTCCTCCTTAGATCCACCATTTCTTCCATAATTATGTGTCTGGCATCATTTAAACTGAGATTAACAAGCACAAATATCAGAGAGATGTTACTCAATTTAGGGCCAAACAAAGAATGACATTTGCCGCCAATTTCGAGACCTCCTTGACACTGCACATGCGCAGTGGATAAAAAGTAAGGAGGACCACATAGGACATTGAAATTTCGGATTCTGATGCAAATTTTAGGGATTGGGGGGCAAAATTTGTGTTTGGCCCTTGAATTTAAGGAGTTAGCACCAGCTAAGTCTGGGCCATTGGTACAGTATAGAAATATCAATGGCTCCCATCTAGAGGTCACTCCAAACAAGCATGCCAGATTTCAAAGCAATCCAATCATAAATGTGCCCTGTTGGGTGTGCCAAAGGGAAATATTGAAGTCTAACTAAACTAAGTTCTAAGAACGTTGGCCGCGGCAACATTTTTTGACGGAAATGGAAGAAAATCGAGAGCTCCCATCTAAAGGTCACCCCAAACAAGCATACCAAGTTTCAAAGTGATCCAATAATAAATGTGCCCTGCAGGGTGTGCCAAGTGGAAATTTTGATGCATAACTGCACTAAGTTCATCAAACGTCGTTGCCAACGGCAACATTTATTGGCAGATATAGAAGAAAATCGATAGCTCCCATCTAGAGGTAACCCCAAACAAGCATACCAAGTTTCAAATTGATCTGATCAAAAATGTGCTCTGTACGTCGTGTCAAAGGAGTATATTGATGCCTGACTAAACTGAGTTCAAAGATCGTTGCCAGCGGCAACATTTTTTGAAGGACAGAAATGGAATAAAATCAATAGCTCCCATCTAGAGGTCAAAGCAATCCGATCATAAATGTGCCCTGTAGGGTGTGCCAAAGGAAATATTGAGGTCTGACTAAACTAAGTTGTAAGAACATTGGCCGCAGCAACATTTTTTAATGGAAATTGAAGAAAATCGATAGCTCCCATCTAGAGGTCACCCCAAACAAGCATAGGAAGTTTCAAAGCGATCTGATCACAAATGTGACCTGCGAGGTGTGCAAAAGGAAATTGTGGACATACGTACGTATGGACGAGAAGTGATGGAAATACCTCAGCTTGACTTTGTCAAGTTGAGCTAAAAATGCAAGATCAAATTTAAACCTTGAAAACTTCAGAAAAAAACTATTCCTAAATGTAAATACTAAATGGAACAACTAGACATAAGTATCTTCAATGGTTTCAAAGAAATATGCTCTGAAAACAAACCTTTTGGAAATGTGTCTGAAAAAGTTTGTGTCAAAAATACAACCCCCAAAAATACTGAAAAAAAATTCCATAGCTAGAAATGATAAAAATAAACCAAATTTGGAGTCTGCATCTATAATGGTTTTGCAGATATTGTCAGTAAACTAAATGTGGACAGATGGATGGACATGGCCATGACTATAACCCTCTGCATTTTATACAAGTGGTAACATTGTAAGTTACTGTGAAGAATTGACAGTAACATGTTCTGAGATTTGCAGATCAGAGCTTATGTTCAACCGAAAGCGCCAAGGTTAAAGTTACGTTCCAAGCCACAAATCTCAGACCATGTCACCGTCAATTCATCACAATAACATGTATGTTTCAATAAGACCCCACCCATAGCCCAAAACCCACATCGTAAAATGAATAATGCAACTTTTAACAATCACAAGTTTAGTAAATACACCTCCTGTGTACCCCACAAGTTACTAGCCAAATCATTAATAAATAATAAAGGGCGAGGTAACTCCATCATACTTCAAATTGTCAACTGATATGTAATTTAAACAGCACTTCATTCGGAACATCGTCTGCTGCACACATGAAAAAGCTAGAAAAAATGAAGCAGTTTGCAAGTCACTCCACTGATGAAATAATAATGGAACATGCAATGCCGTTTTAAATACTTTGGTTGGTGATATCAGATGGTAACATATGCTACTGGAGCCATAAACAGAAGAAACTATGTGAGGAGGATTTTAGTTTTGTTGGAACATAATGGAAATTTTGACAAACTGTCCAGTTCTTCAAGGTCAATTTCAAGTCAAACAAAAACAAATGTTACAGTTGTTCAGTTTTATGCGCATAAGTATAGACATATTTGAAAAATAAATACCTTGTAGCTCAGTCCTAAACAGTCAAGAATATTGTGTGCTGAAACACAAAAAAAAAATAATTCAAATGAACTTTTGATTATTTGAAGGTAAGAATGTTTAGGTTTTAGTTTTTAAACCCTAGTAAACTGAAATGAATTAATGGACCACCATGCTGATTTGAAAAAATTGACCATATTAAGTTTTGTAAATTATGATTTTTTTTTTCAACTTAGAAAGTTATCAGGTTAATACTTTTACTATTGTAACCAACTTTATCGTGGGATCAATCCCAGGGTTCCCACTGATAACAGAAAATCAAATTTACACACTATTTAAGCTCTCTTCAAGGACTCTGACCATGATTTTCAAGGACTGTTATAATTTTGATATGAACTTACAACACCAATGCAACACAAGGAATTTCAGTCTTGAGGACCTATCTCTGGAAAACCCAACTAGCTAGATATATATCATTCCTTGAGTTAAACAAGGAGCCATCTAAAGCATTGCAGATGATGCCTTGTTGCCCTCAAGGGACAATATGGAGGTCAAATAAATGTGATTCCTGACTGATTTTGTGACATCACATACAGGGGAGGCTTATCATAAGACTTATTTTCTCTGAGATTATAGGTAAACTGAATTTAAGTACTTTTCAACGGGAGTGATAGAAAATCAAGTACTTTTCAAGGCTAAAAACAATTTCAAGCACTTTTCAAGGAAGGTGGCAAAATTCAAGGACTTTTCATTTGAGTGTGAACCCTGAATCATTGAAGGCAACTGATAACAAAAATACCTGTTCCATAAATCCTTCACTGTCGAGGCCTTTTTAGCATCCCAGACAACTACCTCTCATTACTGAATTATTTTAAACATTTTATCATTCACTCAACTGGCTGAGTACTAGAAGCCACTATTTGGGTGCCACTGAAAAGTGCTGAGAGTCACTTTAGTGGCTTTACACTGTATTCATTACCTCATTTGCTCTGCAGTTGAAACACATAAAATGTATAAACAAAATTGTTTTATTACAATTTATTGGAGAGTACCAAGAGCCACTCTCCGATAAATTGTAATAAAACCACTGTTTATGAATAAATTCTTACTAAACTGGGGCTCCTTTTGCTTATAGATTGGTAGCTTTGAAAAAAATACCAATGTTACAAATCACCTTTGAATAAATAATTTAGTTTTAACAATATTTATTCAATGAATATGCTATACGTTACTGAACTGAACACCAAAAAAGTAACAGTACAGGGAACAGCAGCTCACAATATAACATACATTTAACAATAAACAAATTGCAAAGTAATGGATGGAATTGACAGAAAGCTTGGAGCTCATGTAAGTCATCTCTTTAATCACCTTTGAAAAAATAATTTAGCACTCTACCAGTTAATGAATGGGTTATGCCTAGCATTATTAAGGTTGAACAGTTCTGAAAAAAAAAATTCCATGACTTTCCATGGGAATTTTCAATGAATATGACCTCTGAGTAAAATTTATTCAAATTATCGGTCAAGTCTGAGACACTCCAGCTGGAAATTCTTTTTACACGTGACACACTAATTGAAGGCATTCAAAGAGTATTTTTTAAAGCAAGTTACATAACCCCATACCATCAGCAAATGAACTAAGCCTCTGTAAGGCTATTAAAAAAACTACTTGTTTCTCAAGCCATTTTCCCAGAATATTTTGAGGTTTTTTTTTCCCTTCCTCAACCCTTAAAGGTCTGTAAATTTTTATACATTTCTCGTACACTCTGACAGCCCATATTGGTTGGCTTTGCAGTTGCTTTCTAGGCAAGTCTTGTCTGCCTATATAGGCAGACAAGACTTGGCAAGAAAGAACAGATAAAGTATTAGAATGTAACTTGTGAGTTTGACATCATATTTATTACACATCAAAGTTTGAAAAGCACAGGTTTTATTTAGCCAGTGTTGATTTTGGCAGGATAGAAGTTAAACTGGAAAAAGTTTGTTTCTGTTTTTGCAGAATTTTAATGACAAGGGAGTTTTTGGGTAGAATCTTTACCCCTTCGCTGCTGAACAATTTGGTAATATCTACCCTGTGCTGAATGTAATATTGTGAAAAAAGGGTTTAAAGAGAAACGAAAGAAAAGCACCAGGAATGTACAGCTATTTATAATTATAAATTGTTAGGGCATATTTTAGCAGTATGTGGCAGTCTCATTCAGGAACTCAGCGATGAAATGGTTAAACAATATTGTTGCCTGATGCGCTGCTCCCGCTCCCCCCCCCCCCCCAAAAAAAAAAATCTCATTAGAGAAGACATCTGCTCCAGGTGCCTTAGCACTTAAATTTAAATCCCCCCCGCCCCCTCCCCCCCAATCCCCAATCAACTTTTTCGAGAAGATGCCATGCCAAATATTCTTTTAACCCTTAAAAGTCTATTTCTGACCTCAGAACAGGTGGCGTTAATATGCTATTATCAGGATTACCTGTCATCAATAGACAAATTACCTGAGCAGTGATTTCTAGTTAAATCGTGGATGCCGGACTAGAAATCACCGCCAAGCCACTGGATGTTTACAGGCTGTGGTCAGGTGTGATTTCGAGACAATTGTACAGGCCCTTAAGGATTTTAAACAATGTTATTTAATAGCATTTTAGGGAGAGTCATTCATTTCCCTGATTCATTTAAGCATCTTTTTTCAGATTTTGAATCAAGTGATAAATAGAATCTTCAACTCATTCCCTGTTTATAATGAAATTTACAAAACTTGTCCACTAAATTAGGTCTGAACCACACCAAAGGCTTGGTCATGACCCAATTTACTGAAATTGTTCTACAAATTTCACTACAAACTGGAGACATGTTGGAGATCCCCTATATATCAAGTCGCTCCTCATAATTACACAACAATAAAACATCATCTGATGAGGGGACACTGCACAATTTACCATCAGCACACTGATGTCTAAATACCAAAATGTTAATGCAAGTAGAAGTTTAACTGGTGGAGAGATGGAAGCCCATATTTGGCCTTTATTCTGAAGTATAGGTATTGCATCTCAAAGACTTAATATTCACTAGAAGTGCTTCATATTATCTTTGAAGTGAATCTATTTAGTCTGTAAGGATTTACCTTGTTACAATTTATGGGAGAGTGCCAAAAGGCACTCTAACATAAATTGTAACAAGGCAAAGATATGTGAACAAATTATGATAATCAAAAATAATTTAACACTCTACCAGTTAACCAACTCAATTTTGTCTGACACAACTGAATCAAGAATATCAAAATTTCAAGCTGCAATTTTTTCCCCATAACGCAACTAAGAAGTTAACCAATTACATCTTGTTGACTTAGTTCACTGAGTTCTGTCAAACAAGATTGAATTGGTTCAAGTTCTAGTTCCATTGTGGGAAAGATTTTCTGCTTAAAATTTCAGTATTTTGATATCAGTGTTCAGTTGGTTAAAAGGGGTTTAAAAAATAGGCTGATGAAATCGTCAGATGTGTACCCATACGCGCAACTAGTAGAAAGCTGTATGATGGAGGGCCACCACGGATGCCAACATTATGTACACCATACATGGTATGGGTACATAATTGAAATGGATTGGAGGAGTGTCTAATTTGATGGATAAAGGGTTAATATCTCCGGATCAAATTATCAGATTTACATAAAAAACTATACAGCACAGCACATCAGTAACCTGAATAATATATAAAGTAACATGACAACCGGATTGATATTTTTTAAGTTATCTCATGCCAAAGGGATTGTAGGAATTTTCAATTTGATGGATAAAGGGTTAATATCTCAGGATCAAATTATAAGATTTACACCAAAAACTATACAGCTTGGCACATCAGTAACCTGAACACAAATATAAAGTAACTTGACAATCCAAGCAATATTTTTCAAGCTATCGAATGCCAAAGGGATTGGAGGAATTTTCAATTTGAAGGATAAAGGGTTAATATCTCAGGATCAAAATAACAGATTTACACCAAAAACTATACAGCTCGGTACATCAGTAACCTGAACACAAATGTAAAGTAACTTGACAATCCATGCAATATTTTTCAAGTTATCGAATGCCAAAGGGATTGGAGGAATTTTCAATTTGAAGGATAAAGGGTTAATATCTCAGGATTAAATTATCAGATTTACACCAAAAACTATACAACTCGGCACATCAGTAACCTGAACACAAATAAAAAGAAATTTGACAATCCAAGCAATATTTTTCAAGTTATCACATGCCAAAGGGATTGGAGGAATTCTCAATTTGAAGGATAAAGGGTTAATATCTCAGGAGCAAAATAACAGATTTACACCAAAAACTATACAGCTTGGCACATCAGTAACCCGAACACAAATATAAAGTAACTTGACAATCCAAGCAATATTTGTCAAGTTATTGAATGCCAAAGAAATGGATACAGACGCTGGACGGACAGATGGACTGAGAGAAGGACAGACGGACAGACGGATGGACAAAGGATGGACGAACGATGGATGGCCACCCCGGATGCCGGCATTATGTGTACCATACATAGTATGGGTACACATAAAAAGGACTTTCTTTATCAGGAGAAAAATTGAAGTCAGAACACTGGTTTATACATACCATAGAAATTGAAGCGGGTAGGAAGGCTTCCTATAGAAAAACTGAGGTTCTCAGAATTGTTGTCATCTACATGGACTGAACATCTCTGTGCCTTTGTCAAAATACTATTCAGGAAGACTGGATTGAGTATCTCATGTGGATGTGGATTTTTTGAAAGCTGAAAAAAACCCATAAAACCTGATAACAATTACATCTAATTCTACCTAAAAGTTCTCTGTTACACCAATGAATTGAGACTACAGCTTTTCAGTACATGGAGGCTTTACAGGACATAGCTTTTGACATATAAACTTAATTTTTATAATTTTCACACAAATTTGGTTCTAATTTGTGTTTGCCTCATAAAGCACTTGTGTTATCTATCACAAATAAGCTTGTGGCTTGACTCTGCCCCAGCCCCAACTAACTCACAAGACATTTGTAATCATAGCAACAAACTCCAATCTTTATTTTTTTCTTTTTCACACTGCCATAGAGCACCATGTGTGGATGACAGGCTACAAAATTATATTATTAGTCCCCCACAAAGTAGATCGTCTGTTTCTCAGACCATTTTTTGTAAAATTGCATGAGGGAGGGAGGCTTTTTATTTTATTCTTTTATTTTAGTAATTATTTCTTTGCCATCAAAAGTTCATGTTCTTGGTTTGTTTTATGTTTTAGGCCTCATAATCTACAGAATAGTATGGGTGGTGGTGTATTTCTTCCCTTGAGAGCAAGAAGGCTTTGCAATGCGAAAGCATTGCAAAACCTTGTTGCACTCAAGGGACAAATTTATCAATTTTATTATCTAGGGTAATATATCAGACAAAAACCATTTAACTGTTATTTTTTTTAAAGTCTGCATTGGTTACAGAAAGAGAGCATGCAGCAGCCAAAAGGACCATATGGGAGGGCCTGAGAAACAGATTTTTTACATTTTTAAACTGGCATCACAAATGGAGTGTCAGACAGACAATTCTACATTCTTTTATTTTTTTGTCCAGTCTTGACTGTCTATTTTAGGAGACAAGACCTGAAAGGAAAATGCTGCAAAACCATATCTAGCTTACAGATTGAACTAGAGAAAAATATTATGAATCAATTGCCTAAAAACAATTGCTTTAAAGTAAATTCACTATGTGGTTGATAAAACACAAGTCAAAATACCTCAACAGTGATTTCTTGTGAAGTACTGACTGCTTACTTCTGGGTGTGGTGGCATTGCGGTAATTGGTTCACATAAAACCGAAGTTAAGCAATGTCAAGCCCGGTTAGTCCTTGGATGGGTGACCGTCTGAGCGATCGATTCAAACTCCCGCGTTGTGTCCTTGGGCAAGGCACTTAACCCTGATTGTCCACATGGGAGCACGATGACGCCGTGAACTAAGGCGTATTGCATGTCGATGGTGCGCATGTCTTCAACAAATCTAACAGTGCCTGTGCTGCAGTGTGGAGTTACGATGTTGGGGAGCTGGCAGCTGCTCATCATTGCTCAGTGGTTCTCTCTGGGTACTCCAGCTTCCTCCACCCATGTAAAACTGTCACCGACATGATATGACCTTGGCTGTTCAGGAGCTGTCAAACCTTAATACACTAGAGTGACTGCTTACTTAGGAAAGCAAGAGAAGACTGAAATTTCTTTAGATGAGTGTTTAAAAAGGTTATCATCAATTGGAAAATACACTTTAACTGGTTGAGTGCTGGAAGCCCATATTTAGGCTTTACAATGAAGTGCAGGTGCCCCAGTTTGAAAGGTTCATATTCACTGAAAATGTATCATATTATCTTTGAAATGAATTTATTTACTCTGTATGGATTTGTATTGTTACAGTTTATGGGAGAGCGCCTCTCCCATAAATTGTAACAAAGCAAAGGCATATGAACAAACTTTGACGGCAAAAAATATTTTAGCACTCTACAAGTTAAGAAGGTTGATCACTTCTTCAAACACTAAACTTGAGTTGAAACTGTAATTACCTTTTCCAGAAGAAGATCACTAAGAATCTGTGCAAAATCACCATCTCCCATCATAAGATATCGATGCAAAGATACAAAGTGGCTTCGCACATCCAAGTCAGCTTCAAAGTAGTTTACAATGCTCTCATTTACCAGCTGTGCTCTGTAGTAAAAAAAATTCATTATTTTATAGTTTTGCCAACATAAGGTTTTTATGAAGATAAGACCTGATTGGTATAGCTAACAATCGAAAATGGGTGACAAAATGTGAGTATATTTAAATAATTATATATTATAAATTATCAAAAGTCACTTCTCTAAGTAGACGAGGTGATAAGAATCACTCCACAAGTTACTTTATGTAATATCCACAATTTCCATACAGTATCCAGCTTTGCATTGCTCAAAACTGCCATTAAATCTTTTAATTTTGTAGAGCTATGAAAAATTTAATATCCATCATGGCTGTTGAAAAACAAGAGCAATGAGAAGCATGACATATGCACTGAATTGGCAGGCTGGACCAAAATCGAAAGAAAGCATTGTCTAGTCACCCACAAGTAAACCCTAAAATTATGATTTTATCAAATAAGCAGTTCTTTAGTTATTGGACGGAAACCAAAAGTTAATGGATGGATGGACGGACAGACATGGTGAAAACATACCGGTAATGACCCCCGAGAGGCTTGGGGTATAATAAGGAATTGAAGCTTTCTGCACATGTCCAGTGGGAGATGGGACAATGAGGTGTACTCCAGTGGAGAGGAAGAACAGGACATTGGGACCTGAACAGAAACTGAATGGGCCAGTTTGGACCATTCTTGGGTCCTTTTGACTTTTTCCAGGGTTTGTCCTTGATAAAATGCTCAAATTGCTATTTTTAAGAAAAGAGGCTAAGGAGCAAGGCATATTGTAGTGGTGTGGTAGGTTAAATGGAGAAAACAAAGTTTGGTGTTCAAAAGTTATAGGATAAAAATGAAAACTTCATAAATTTCAAAGTCTATTTTTGGCCCTAAAATCTGGACAAATCTCAATATCAAACTTCACCTAATGTTGTATCATTATAAAAGTATTGATTTTAAATTGTCATTCAAAGATTACTGGACAGATATAAAAAGTTCTTACAATTTCCCAGACCAATTTGGCAGAAAGCTAAGAAAAAAGGTAAGTTATAGTTCAAGCTCAAACTTGACATCAAAATCACTCAATTCTGCTGTTCAAGTTATTATACTGAAACAAAAATTTCAAGGTCCACTTTGGTTGAAAAATGAAAAAATTTAAAGTAATTTATATATTTTTTATACTTACCAATGGCCCAGACTTAGCTGTTGCTAACTCTTAAATATTCAGGGCCAAACACAAATTTTGCCCCCCAAATCCCCCAAATTTGCATCCAAAACCAAAAAACTAATGTCCTATATGGTCCTCCATACTTTTGTCTACTGCGCATGCGCAGTGTCAAGGAAGTACCGAAATTGGCGCCAAGCCTCATTCTTACAACCAGTGCCTGCTAAATGTATATAATCAGTGGGGCGGTATGAGTTCCCAACTCATGGGAGGGCCATCCCCGTCTGGGCTATTGGTAAGTATAAAAAAATATATAAATTACTTTAAATTTCTTCATATTTTTATACTGTAAACCAATGGCCCAGACTTAGCTGAATAGAAAAAAAGGCTGGAGGGCCAAGGACATAAAGGAAAATCCAATAAGCTCAATTATATATACAGGAATATCCCCTCAAGGAGAAAAGGAGAGAAAGGATTTACATATGTCTTTCTTATTTATTAGAAATAAGAAAGACACAATACCAATAATTGAGCAGTATATCATCTACAATTCTCTATTAACATCCAGTATAACCCATTATACTAATTTAATAAAGGAAGCCAATAAATAAAGATAGTCCAGAGAAAGAGACTCTTTGTACTCATTTAAAAGTGTGCGAGGATTGTATATTAACGCTCGTATGACACATGACATATACAAATGCTTCACACCGAGCTACACTTTAAAAATATTACATAAATGAGATATATATTAGCTTTACACTTTAAAACCATTCCAGTACCGATTCGGAATTACTGACATCAGAGGAGGAATTCCCTTGCTTTTGACTATAAAGCCGGTGATATAAGGGAAAACCGCCACCCCCCCCCCCCCCCCCCCCCCAAGCCCTTCCCCTTGCTCTGGGTCAAATCACCACAGAACGAAGTGTGCAGCAGGACAGAGTCACTGCTGGAACAGAAAACCTACATCACTATAGCTGTAATCGTTTAGTGGATGACATTCTGAGTAACAGATAACGGAACTAAACATCTAAGGTCACCTGAAATAGACTCTATATTTCTAAGATAAAACTTTGTAAAGGTAGAAGGCTGTGTCCAGTAAGCAGACTTCATGAGATCAGTAATGGCAATACTGTTAGAATGAGCTCAAGATGTGGACAGCGCAC
The DNA here is from genome assembly GCA_031216915.1 of Pictodentalium vernedei. Taxonomy (NCBI): domain Eukaryota; kingdom Metazoa; phylum Mollusca; class Scaphopoda; order Dentaliida; family Dentaliidae; genus Pictodentalium; species Pictodentalium vernedei. Next base: position 232,763,622 of record CM062296.1, read on the forward strand.
TAACTTCATGTGCTGAAATCTTAAGCACCGACTGCTGATTAGAAGATAAACTTTCATAAGCAGTGCGAATTGCTAATTGAATCCATCTAGCAATAGAATGAACAGAAATGTCCTTTTTATTGGGAATTAATGATAAAAAGCATTTTCTTCCTTTTCTGATAAACTCTGATCTGTGTTTATAAATGCGCATAGATTTTACTGGACACAGCAAAGGTCTATGGCTATCTGATGATGGAAGAGCCTTAATGATAATAGGCTCAGGATATTTATTTGGAGCCTGATTCTTAGCCAAAAATCCCACATTAGTAGTTAAAGTAATAGTATTACCAACACTACTATAATGAGAATCATCAATAGATGAAGCATGATGTTCACGAACTCTTCTTGCGGACGCAAAGGCTGAGAGAAAAGCTGTTTTATATGTCAAGAATTTGAACTCTACAGCATCCAACGGCTCAAATGGAGCTTCTTTAAGCTTCAACAGAATCTAAGCTAATTCCACTTAGGAATTAATCTAAGGGTTCCAGGCCTATTGATCGAAAAGTTTTCAACTAATTTAGATAAAGAAACTTTAGACCCAATTTCTTAGCTATCACGATGAGCATAAGTGTCTGATAGCATAGACCTATAACCCTTAATTGTGACTGGCTGCAGTTTGAGAACGTCAAACAAGTAGACCAGAAAGTTTGCAATGTCTGGAATGGATGGATCATAAACGTCTATCGACTGATCCTTACACCAGTGAAAGAAAACCTTCCACTTTGCCGCATAGTTTAGCAAAGAGGAGGCCCTCCTACAGTTAGAAATTGCATCCACTGCTCATCCTGTAAAGCACTTCCCGTGCAAGAAGGACTGCACAACGGAAATACGTGAAGATTGAGACCTTGCGGGTTGTGATGCAGTGTGCGCGATTTCCCTTGAAAGAGAAGGTCCTCCCTTGGAAGAAGCTTCTGGAGAACGTCCCATAACAGACACCCAAGTAGATTTATCCATGGTTTCTGAGACGACAGAGATGCTACCAGCAGTATCTTGCACTGCGATTACTTGATCTTTAACAAGATCGGTTGAATCAATGGAGTTGGAGGATATGCATATCCTATCATCCTGTCCCAAGAAATTGAGAGAGCGTCTACAGCGTACGCTCGAGGATCTGGGTATGGCGATACATATGTCTGCAATTGATTGTTGAGATGAGTCGCGAATAAGTCTATCAATGGCCAATCCCATTGGTAGCAAATCTGCCTGAATACTCGCTTGTTGAGAGTCCATTCCGAAGGCAACATGCGACCTTTCCAAGAGAGCGAGTCTGCTAGAACATTCAGATGACCCGGTATATGATGGACCAATAGATCAACGAGACATACAGAAGAATTCTCTCTGTTTGTTCGTATAACGGAATCGAATGTGTGCCTCCTTGGTTCCGAATATACGCTACTACTGTCGAGTTGTCTGACAGTATTTGAACATGTGAATTCTGTATTATGTTCATCCAATGACGTAGCGCTAGAGATATTGACATCATTTCTTTGATGTTTATATGTTTGTCCAGGAACACAGGGTCCCAAAGACCCTGACATTTCGAGTCTGTTGGGCTCAGGGTCGTGCCCCAACCTGCTTGACACGCATCTGTCATAATTGTAAAAACTGGATCTGGCAGCTGCAGTGGAACTCCCTGAGTTAACCACTGAATGTCTGCCCAAATCTGAACTTTTTGTTTTACTTTGTCCGTTAAAACAATACTGGTCTTGAGCGAATGCGTCTTCACACTCCAGTTCTGAGTAAAGAAGATCTGGAGTGGAACTGTGTGTAACCGACACATCGGAATGAGATCTGCAGCCACTCTGCACAGCCCCATCAGTCGCATAAATTCCCTCACTGTTAATGCGTCTGAGTGTAGACAAAAGCGAGCATAACAACTGACTAATTTCAACGACGAACCAGATTGTTGTGAGTCTCGAAGCTCATTCCCAAGTGTATGAACGACTTGGAGCTAGATCCAACTTCTTTTCGTTTACAATGAAACCGAGACGTCGGAGCAATTGTAGCAGACTCTGAACATCATTTTGAAGAACCGTTTTGTTGCCGTATCTCTGAAGAATGTCGTCCAAATAGGCCGACGTTACAGCAGAAGAATGAGCCCGGAAATATGCCATTATCGAGTGAATGCCCAGGGTGCTAGATTGAGTCCGAAGCACATTGCTCGGAACTGATTAATGACCCTTAGGACGGCGAACCGTAGGTACTTTCTGAATGCTGGATTTACCATGACATGAAAGTACGCATCCTTTAGATCTACGCTTGATGCATAGTCATTCGCCCGAATGCTCACTCTTACTGATCGAATGGTCTCCATATAAAATTTTGGAGCCACGATCAGTATGTTTATCCAGCTCAAATCTATTACTGGACGGAACGAGCCGTCTGGCTTCGGCACCAAGAACAGGTGACTGTAAAAACCCAGTGAATCCTGGTTTTCTACCACTATTGCGTCTTTCTCCAAAAGAGATTTTACCTCGGATAGAAGGGAATCTCTTTTTTGAGGGTTGGTCGGAAGCTGAGTCCAGCGCGGACTTCGTGTTAATGGAGGTTTCTCTCGGAATGATAGCCTTAGGCCTTCCGAGATAACCCCTCTGACCCAGAGGTCGTCTGTAATTGGAATCCAATTTACCAGAAACCTTGACAGTCTTCCGCCAACAGGACCACAATCAAGTTCCTGACCATCACCTCCTGGACCTTCAAGGCCTACGGGAAGAGAAACTACGTCCTCCCCATGCAGCGCCTCGGCCCGTCGACCTGGGGACGTCCGACCGGTAGTCTCGGCCAGACCCACATCCCCTACCTGAGTTGCTACTTTGACGATCTCTAGGGTAACTGAGGTTTTCTTGTATCCTCTATAGGAGCTTCTTTTGGACATATTTTGTCCTGAAGCTCCTTTACCCTTCTCTGCTGTACCAATTTTACTTGAAACTGATTTCAAAAGCAGAGTTTCAGATTCTCTCTTAGTGACCTGATCATAGATCAACGAAAGCTTGCCATCAAAGAGAAGGTCACCAGATACTGGAGCGACTCGAGAGTTTTTCACCTTAACATCCACCAGGGATGATGACGCTAAGGCATCACATCTAACTAACTCTAAATAAATAAGCCACTGATAAGGCAGAGTTATACATGGAATAAGCTATAGCCCTACAAAGAACTCTTAATGAGGTACGAACGTCCTCGATTTCTTCTCCACTGAGACAGTCTGCTAATGCTCTAGTAAGGTGATCTGCATAAGATAAAGCATCTGGATTCGCTCTATTGGAGAATAACATTGTATCCATAGCATCCGAGCGAACAGATAAAGATGAGGGTAAGGACAAATCTAAGTCCTCAGCCTGTTCGTCCAAACGCAGAGGAACTCTCAATATACCCTGAGCTGCCATTTTAAATTTATTTCTATTATTGATAAATGGCAGATCTAGAGCACGTGTAGATAAAAACTGCTTTTCCTCGGTCCAAAGGATAGATTGAGTATAGCGTCATTAATCAGCTCAAAAGTCCGAGACACATTACAGGACTGAACCGGGTAAACTGGTGCATTTTCCTTAACCAGGCCGAAAAAATTGGAGTCCAATGACACTAGCTGTTTTTTATTCTTTGTCGCATCATTCTGATCCGGAGGAACAAATTCTGGAAGGTATTGCTGAATAAAATTCATCACTACCTTGTGTTACTCCGAAAGGGAAAATTCTAATTCACTGAATTCCCTTTCACCATCCGACTGGACCAGATTTGAGTCTCGGTCATCACCATCTGAATGAGCAGAGGAATGTACCGATCCAGCTTCATCCGACAGTTCAACATCGGTAACTGTCATAGGAAGTACCGTAGCTTGCTGGGATGCTGTGATGAGCTGTGCTATTTGCGACAGCAAGTCTGTACTCGATGCCATAGGAGCAGCGGATCTTTGTAGCTTAGCCGCTGTATGCTCCTGGGATGGCATATCCGACATACTCCTCTTATGCGGACGTCCCAATTCATTTGGCCTCGTTTCCTTGGGTACTGGATGGCGTGACTTTCTCGAATCCTTCTTCGGCGGTGCAGGCTGTATCTCTGTAGTCACTTAGCCAAGATGCGATCATGTGTGCTTTGAAGATGAACTGGAAGCCGATAGACCAGCCGATCCCGGCAGCCTATTTGACAGAGCGTCCCGGACAGGAGGTGTGGATGTAAGCTCCGACTGACGATCGTTCTGAACAACAACATCTGGTCCCAGATGTTGTTGCAAGAGAGAGGGACCTCTCTCGCTCGCGGTCCGGGAAGACCTGGACGAGCCGACCGCAGAACTAACTGGCTTCCTCTGTTCCGTCGTCGCAGGGTGAGCATGATATTATAGTGCTCGCAACACCCTTTTTCCTTTCCTTGACCGCTACGGACTTACCCGGTGTCATAACACCCATATTCTAAGTGAGAGAAGAGCTAGCTGGCAACAAGGACGTAAATCCCATGATCAGTGATCTAGGCCCTTGTCTAATTTCCTTGAGCACTTTTGCCACTAGCTCTGTGTTAGATTGCGATGACGGTAGCACACTTCCTGACGGTATCACCAATACATCGCCATGTTTTTGTTCCGCTAAAAAAGAAAATGACATACTAGAGTGACCTTGTGGTGAGAGAACAGGCATGGATCTCTCACCACTAACAACATATCGTGACACACATCTCCAACGTTTGTCATCCCAATTGGCACAAACAGAACAAGTGTTAGTGCGAGAACAATGACTACAGCAAACACAATAAACATGAGAGTCGGAGGAATTTTTCCTCGACTTACAATTTGAGCAATATTCTTTCATTATGCCAAAAATTAAAAGCCCATAGTTCTCGCATTAACCCTCCTCATAATATGGCAAAGATACATAACAACACAATCCAATACAAAAATTTCGAAATATAATTCATAAAAAAATTTTCGAAACATTTTGATATGAGCCCAAGTTCCCAAAGGGAACGATGAGCCCAAATGGATCCCAAAAAAGCCTAAGTGTGGACAATTCTTTTTTACATGATTCTAAAAAATTAATGCTACACTTCCGGAGTATATAATGTATCTGATTAAAGACCTAACATCAAAATGACAAGGAAATTACTTACAGAAAGTAACCGTTGTCAATGTAAACAAAATGCTATAAAAACCAGAAACACGACTCCAGGCACTGAACAACATGGCCCGAATTTAGTAACAGATTTTTTAAACTATCCGATGTAAGACAGAATCTTCATCAGAAGAAACTGCGATACATCAGATGATAGATGCAAGACCAAAAACGCCTAAACACCCAAAGGGTGAGGATGTAACCATGGGGTTATACAGAATAAACATTCTGTAACCAAGTTAAACTCCCATGAAATTTTTAACAAAAAAATTTCAAAAAAGGTCCAAAAAGTATGGGAGCTTAACAGGGGGGTATCAAGGAAGGAGAGGGAGAAAACACTTAAAAAACAGTGGCAATTTCATAGCAAGAATGATAACATCAGGCCCATGTCCCAAAATTAGGGAACTAATTTTCAATAAAAATTATAAATTACAGCCCTGAACACATCCAACCACCGTTTTTTCCTCTCATCCTCTTAATGCATCCTTTGATCCACCAAAATCACCATTACTTTGTGTCTGGCATAAAAAAAAATGAGATTTACAAGCTCAGACGTCAGTTAGTTGTTACTGACAGAAGGGCCAAACAAAGAAAGAGGCTTGGCGCCAATTTCGGAACTTCCTTGACACTGCACATGCGCAGCAGACAAAAGTATGGAGGACCATATAGGACATTAGTTTTTTGGTTTTGGATGCAAATTTTGGGGATTTGGGGGGGTGCCGTTGTTCACTAAAGAACTTGCTGCCTTAGGAAATTGGGGGTTAATGTTTTGCGCTATTTTGTTGGCGAGTTCAAATAAAATTGACCGACTACCTTAAAAGCTATGTGCCCTGCTGGCTTGAAGGGTTCTGCATGATTTCCAAAACTCGTAATGAACTTGATTTGAGTCGAGCGTCAGTTTTTGCACGAGAAAGTTAAAAAATTTATAGTAATTTATATATTTTTTATACTTACCAATGACCCAGACATAGCTGGTGCTAACTCTTAAAATATAGGGCCAAACACAAATTTTGCCCCCCCAATCCCCAAAATTTGCATCTAAAACCAAAGAAAACATGTCCTGAATGGCCCTCCACACTTCACCTCTACTGCTCATGCGCAGTGTCAAGGACGTTCCGAAATTGGCGCCATTAATCATTCTAATAACCAGTGCCTGGTAAGCGCTATGTACTCAGCGGGGAGGTAAGAGTTCCCAACTCCTGGGAGGGCCATCCCCGTCTGGGTCATTGGTAAGTATAAAAAATATATAAATTACTATAAATTTGTTAACATTTTTATACTGTACCAATGACCCAGACATAGCTGAATAGTAAAAAGGCTGGAGGGCCAAGGACATAGAGCAAGATGGAATACGCTCAATTATATAAAATAGAGTCATCCCCTCTAGGGAAAAAGAAGCATTAGGCCTTACATGTATCTTTCTTATTTATGATAAATTAGAAAGATACAACACCTTCCAAAATTGAGCATCATACATCCATGTACTCTATTAATATCTAGTATAATCCTTATACTAATAATTTTTAAAGTAAGCCAATAAATAAAGTAAGTCTAGAGAATAGAGACTCTTATACTCCTTAAAAGTGTCTGAGGATTGTATAATAATGTCCGTTGACACGTGCTATATTCAAAAGCTATACTTTAAAAACTAAGACCTGAATGAATTTTTAAAACAAAAACTTCTCACTAAACAACCATCCCAATAACAGCTCAGAATTACTAACTCCGGAGGAGGTATCCCCTTGTTTTCATAGTAAAACAGGTGACCCAAGGGAACACCCTCCCCCCCCCCCTTTTTCTTGCCCTGGGTCAAATAGCCCAGAGCGAAGAGGGCAGCAGAACGGAGTCACTGCCGAAACAGACAGCCTACCTAGCTATAGTAGCAACTGTTAAGTGAATGACATTCTGAGCAGTAGATAATAGACCTAACAATAGAGGCCTCCAGAAATGGACTCAATATTTCTGAGATAAAAATTCATGAATGAGGATGGCTGAGCGCAATGAGCAGCCTTCAAAAATCTATAATAGCGACACTATTAATGTAAGCCCAAGATGTAGAAGAACTCTTACTTCATGAGCCGAAATCTCAAACACAACTGCTGAGTCAATGATATACCATAAGCAGTATCGATAGTTAATTGAATCCATAAGCAATAGAATGGAGCGTAACGTCCTTCTATTAGGCATCAAAGACAGAAGAAGCTTACACCCGTAGTAATAAACAGATATCTGTTTATAAATACATAAACTCTAACCGGACAGAGTAAAGGCCTATACCGTACGAAGACGGAAGGACCTTAATAACAATAGGTTCCGGATATTAATTAGGAGCCTGACTCTTATGCAAAAATCCAACCTAAATAGTAAAGGAAGTAGTGATTACGAAACTACGAAAGTGAAAATCATCCACTAGTATAGCGAAGAAGAGGTTCTCCTATAGTAAGAAATCGCGTCCAAAGCTCGTCCAGTACAATACAAAGGACCACACAACGGAATACGTGAAGATTGAAACCTTGCGGGTTGTGATAAAGATGACACGATTTTACCCAGCGAAAAAAGATCCTCTCATGGAGGAAGATTTCGCGTTAAGTCCCATAGTAGACATCAGAGTAAATTTACCCACAGTCTCTGTGAAGACAAAGATGCTATCAACAGAAATGTATTGTGGTTGTTTATCTTAGCAATACTTGCTGAAACAACAGCGCAGGAGGATACGCATATCCTATCATTCCGTCCTATTAGATCAATAGACCGTTAACAACATAAGCTCAGAGATCCGGACAAGCAAACACATACGTCTGCAATTTACAAGCAAGTTGTTTCGTAAATAAATTATCATTGGGCACTCCCATTGATAGCAAATCTGATTGAATACTTGTTTGTTGAGAGTCCATTCTGACGGCAACAAGCGACCCATAAGTGAACAGGAGTCCGGTAATACAATCAGACGACCCGGAATATGACGGACCGAAGCAGAACTTGGTGTACTATAACAAACAAAAGGATTCTTTCCATTAAATTGAATAACGGAAACGAATGAGTGCCTCCCTGGTTCCGGAGATACGCCACTACTGTCGAATTAACGGACAGGATTTGGACATGCGTTTCTGAATAATGTTCATCCAATGACATAAAGCAAGCCTAAAAAAAAACATTATTCAGTGGAAGATAAGTGCTTGCTTAGAGACTGCGGAACCCAAAGACCCTGGCACTTCGAATCCGTTGGGATCAATATTATATCCCAACCTGTTTGACTGGCAACCGTCATAATTATAAAACTCGGATCCGGCAACTGCAGTGGCACTCTCTGAGTCAACCACCGAATGTTTGCCCCAGTCTGAATCTCTTGCTACACTAGATAGACAAGAGAACGTGTAAATCGAGCAATTCATGGATTGCTGAAAAGTTGCCGTCGAAGAGAAACTTCTCCGAGAACGAAGCGACTCTGAGAGAGTTCTTCACCTTACTATCCACGTGCGTGGATGTAGCTAGGGCTGCGTCACGTCTAACCAACTCCAAGCAGCCACTGAAGGGCGGAGTTATACGTGAACAAACTACTGCCCTCAAAAGAAATCACATTGAGGATTATATCCCGGAACTCTTTCTCTTGAAGACGTAATGATAACGCCTCAGTAAGGTGGATTACGTATGATAAAGCGTCTAAGTTAAGTCTATTAGACATCATTGTCGTTTCCAACATTGTGGTTGGAAAAGACATAGACGGCGAAAAAGATTATTTCCAGTCTTTAACCACGCCGTCTAGACGCATATGAACTCTCGGTATGCCCTGTTCTGCCAAAATAAATTATTCGTATAAATGATAAAAGGCAGAAATGAGCATTGCGGACAAGAAACTAAACTATCATGCTTGGTAGCAGGTTTATATATATATATAGCGTCGATAAATAATGTCCCTGAACCGATCCAAAATTCTGTGTCCAATGACGCTATAAGTCTCTTATCCAACATCGCAGCAATGTAGTCCGAAATAACAATCACTGGAAGATAATGCCGGAAGATATGTATGGCAGCTTCCGATGCTACGAAAGGGAAAACTCGAAATCTTTCGAATCCCTTTCGCCATCCTGTCGGACCCTATAAAGCGTTCGGTCGTACGTACCTGATGCAACCGCGGACCGCACCGACTCAGCGCCGTCAGATAATTCCTGATTCGACCAAGAAACTGTCGATTGCTGGGATGCTGCGAAAAAACTGTGCTAACTCGGATAGCAAGTCCGTCACTGAGGCCTGTGGAGAAGCGGTCCTACGATGCATTGCCGCTGGAAGCTCCGTGATCGTTACCCCGTGCATACTACTAATATGCGAGCGAACGGAGTGTATAGGCCTCATGTCCCTTGGCTACCGGATGGCGTGACCTGTTCGCCGTGGAATCACTGAATGACGAAACTGATTGGATATTCGAGGTCACGTAGCCAATGTGCGGTCGTGTGCACTGCTGTGAGGATGAGGAAGCATTATCGACAGTCTCTCGGACTGTCAATATAACGGAGCGTCCCGAGCGACGGACATATGCTCCGAATGTAAAATATCTGAACCACAACATGCGGTCCCCTATGTTGTTGGACGAGAGAGGGACCTCTCTCGCTCACAGCCCGGACGGACCTGGACAAGCCAGGAACCGGACTAACAGGCTTCCTCCGATCTGTCCTCAATCCGCCGTCACTGGGTGAGTACTAAAGTAATTATAGTGCTCGCATCACCCAAATCTCCTTCCTAGACCGCAACGGACGAACCCGGCAGCCGAACCATTCGATGAATGTACGCTACACCGGGTGAGCTAGCGAATGTCACTCCGTCGATCCTACAAGGGACCTCTTAGGTGATAGACATATTCCATGAGCACTTATTGCCGCTAGCTCTTCATTAACTATGACGACAGAGGCACACTTTTGAAAGACATCTGCGTAACTTTGCGAACAAGAAACCAGAAATGCTTGGTAATAGAACCGAACCAAAAATTTCTAAGTCCACCGACGCTATCAGTTTCTTATCCGGCATCGCAGCATTCTGGTCCGACGAAAGAACCTGTAGAAGATCAAGTCAGATGACATACACAACAGCATATGTTGTTCCGAAAGGGAAAGCTCGAAATCCTCCGAATCCCTTTCGGTATCCCGTCGGACCGGATGAAATTTTCGGACGTCCGTACCCGCTTCCGTGGAGCGTCCCGACCCAGCATCGTCGGATAAAACATTATGCGACAGATTCAGTTGTTGCTGGGATGCTGCGATAAGCTGTGCTATTCAGGATAGCACGTCCGTCCCCGAGGCCTGTGCAGTAGCGGTCTTACGATGCATTGCCGCCGGAAGCTCCGTGTACGTTGACTCCCGCACACTTTCCTATGCGAACGTCCGGAGTCTGCAGGCCTCGTGTCCCTGGCTACCGGATGGTGTGACCTGGTCGCCGATGATTCTCTGACTGGCGAAGCTGACTGGATATCCGAGGTCACGTAGCCAAGAGCGGTCGTGTGCGCTACCATGAGAATGAGGAAGCCTTATTGACAGTCTCTCCGGACTGACTATATGTCGGAGCATCCCGAGCGGCGGACGTATGCTCCGAATGCAAAACATTTTGTACCACAACATCTGGGGCCAGATGTTGTTGTACGAGAGAGGGGCCTCTCTCGCTCGCCGTCCGGATGGACCAGAACGAGCTATGAACCAGACTAAAAGGCTTCCTCCGTTCTCCCTCTAATCCGCCGTCACTGGGTGTGCATTTGGTTGATTTATAGTGCTCGCATCACCCCAAAACTCCTTCTAGACCGCAACGGACGAACCCGGCCGCCGAACCATTCGATGAATGGACACTACACCGGGCGAGCTAGCGGACGTCAAAGGCCGTCGAACCTACTAGGGTCCTCTTAGGCAATTGGCATATTTACATGAGCACTTTTCCGCTAGCCCTTCATTAATTGTGACGACGGAGGCACACTGTTGGAAGACATCACAGATACATCACCCTAATCTTGATCGTCTGAAATAGAAATTGATAAAGTAGAGTGACCCTGCGGGGAAAGGACCGGAATGTCCAATTCCCCACTAACATACCGTGACATACGCTTCCCATGTTGTCATCGAAATCATCAGATACAGAACAGGAGTTAATGCGAGTACACTGACCACATATAGAATGATTATAAAAGTCAGAGGAAGACTTCCTCTTATTACAATTGATCAAAATCCTTTCAATGTGAAAAGAAAACAAGTCCTGGTACTCGCACCAACCCCTGACAATCAAAATACATAATAATAATATGATCCATTAACATAGAAAAAATAATTGAAATCAAAATATTTTGAAAAAATATTTTTTCAGAACAGCCCAAGTTTCTGAAAAGTAACATTGAGCCCCAATGGATCCCAAGCCTAAGTGTGGACAAAAAATTTAAAAATATTTTAAACAATTTATGCAACACTTACGAACAATAATAATGTATCTAGTTATGATTAAATTAACATCAAGATATTATTTTCAAGAAATCCCCCCCTCACACAAAGGGCTGTTGTAAATGTAAACAATGAGTGTAAAAACACTAAAATAAGACTCCAGGCACCCAGGCCCGAAATCAGTTACCAAAAATACACTATCTGATGCAAAATAGAGACTTCCAGGGAAGAAACTGCAGAACATCAGATGGTAGATGCAGAACACAACGCCTAACCACCCATAGGTGAAGACGTAAACATGGGGAAAAGAACAGAATTCATTCTGTTATTCAGCTAAAACTCCCAAGAAATTTTAGTAATAATAATTACAGAAACTATGCCAAAAGCATGGGAGAATAGCAAGAGGGGACTTAAAGGAAAGGGAGAGAGGAAAACACTGAAAAATCAGTGTAACTAAATAACAAGAATGACAACAAAATGGCTGCTGCCTCGAAAATAGGTAACTTAACATAATTTCATTAAAAAATTTTAAGTTACAGCCCTGATAATATTCTGTCACACATTTTTCCTCTCCTCCTTCTCTATCCTCCTTAGAATCACCATTTCACTAATATTTATGTGTCTGGCATCATTTAAACTGAGATTTACAAGCACAAAGATCAGTCAGATGTTAACTGATGAAGGGCCAAACTTAGAATGATTAATGGTGCCAATTTCGGAACGTCCTTGACACTGCGCATGTGCAGTAGAGGTGAAGTGTGGAGGGCCATTCAGGACATGTTTTCTTTGGTTTTAGATGCAAATTTTGGGGATTGGGGGGCAAAATTTGTGTTTGGCCCTATATTTTAAGAGTTAGCACCAGCTATGTCTGGGTCATTGGTACAGTATAAAAATATCACTCAGCATGGAGAGTTAACCTGGGAAGGTTTTGATCAACAAACAAGTCAGTTCAGGATTGGATCTTCTCGAGGTAGGACATATTTAGATTGGAAAAATTATTGCGGATGAGTGGGCTGGCCAAGTTGAATTAAGTTTGTGATTCTGTTGTGGAAATATGACGTGAAGTTCCCTGATTCACATCATTCGATGAATGTGGAGGGGGTTTAACAGGAATTCTTTTCATGATGTCGAGTGATTGGAATCAGAGGTAAGTTGCGGTACAATTTCTATTCATGACCGAATCCATGGATACCGATATATATATATATTTTTTTTATTCATTCAGTGAGCTGATAGCTATAGTATTATTGTTGGATTTTTCGTGGTTTCTCTACGGAAAGTTGAAGTGGCCATTATATAATATTTGAGGGAATTCTCAGTTGGCGAACTTTGGTCCGTCAACTGCGAATCCTGTCCACATTTATGAAGGATTCTTGTTGAATTATTGGCCCCGGTGTTGGAAATGTGGCCTGGCGAGTTACACAAGTAAATATTCGGTGGAATTCTCAGTGGCGAATTTCGATCCGACAGCTGCAAATTCTTCCATTATCAGTAGATAGTATTTGCTATTTTCACCTTGGCTTGGCATTTGGTATGATCCTGGAAATATTATCATTTATCTGATTTTTTGTGGTCTCTCTACGGAAAGTTGAAGAGGCCATAACATATTATTTGAGTTGAATTCTCAGTTGGCGAACTCTGGTCTGTCAACTGCGAATTCTTTCCACATTTATGAAGGCTTCTTGTTTAATTATTGGCCTGGTGTTGGAAATGCGGCCTGGCGAGTTACAGGAGTAAATATTTGGTTGAATTCTGTTTCCGAATATCAATTCGACAGCTGTGAATTCTTCTATTATCAGTAGATAGTATTTGCTATTTTCGCCTTAGCTTAGCATTTGGTATGTTCCTGGGTATGTTATCATTTATTTGATGTTTCGTGGTTTCTCTACAGAAAGTTGAAGTGGCCATAATATAATATTTGAGGGAATTCTCAGTTGGCAAACTTTGGTCCGTCAACTGCGAATTCTTTCCATAGTTGCGGGGATTCTTGTTGAGATATTGGCCTGGTATTGGAAATGTGGCCTGGTATTGGAAATGTGGCCCGGCAAAATTCACTAACAGAATTACATAAACATTGTGGCTTACGAATTGCGATTGGCCCCCTGCACTTAGTACATTCATGGGTTATTGTGTACTTTAAAATCCCATATCTTTTGAGATTGTATGATGCTGTCACACTGAAGGAGGACCCTAGTTGTCTGATACAAATTATAAAGGAATTTCTTGGCAACAAGCTTATGTTTGTTGCCTGGAAATTCTTATCTTGTTGGCTTAAATTTCTTCAGAGGTTCATTCAGTGGATATTTTACTGATGCCCTGGCATCGTTGTTTATAAATAAAATATATATTTACAGCTTATTTAAGGGTTACTTGTGTGTGTTATCCAAGCCCTACAGAAAGTTTGGCTGCGATTGTCGGGTTGTCTGCCTGTGCCTCTCACAGGCATCATCTTGAGCTTCGTGGGGTTCCAACCAGCCCACCAAAACTGTGATTCACCGTTCTTGTGTATTAAGCCCGGTCGAAAATATTTTGTTGTGTATATTTTTATCGGAAATATCTCAATCACCCGGTGTGATGTGATTCCTTAAATCGCACCACAGCGGATGATTGAGCTATTCTGTTCAATATAATAATCTTTTTCAAACATGATGTTGGGCTGAGGTGGGGATTCGTCACAGGGGCAAAATTTGTGTTTGGCCCTGAATATTTAAGAGTTAGCACCAGCTAAGTCTGGGCCATTGGTTTACAGTATAAAAATAAAAAAACATGTCATAACAGTTCAAAATCACACTTTACACAGATATTAAAGATGTGTAGAAGTTTGCCAAAAATCATTTGATTCTTAGAAGATGTTCAAAGTTACTAGATGAGAAACAAAGGTGCCTGTTCAAACATTAACAGGCTGTTGAAAGGCTGCACCTACCAGCTGTGAACAGTACACCCTGAACTCTTCAATTGGAGGGAAGTAGAAACCATGTTAAACTAGCTGCTTGCATGTGGGAACTATTCAATTAACCCTTTGAGACTTTAATTATCCTGACGTTTAAACGTCACTGGGAATTCAGTTTCTTTGTTTTTCAAAATGGGACATCGAATGTTGGAAAGGACAAATAACAAGATATTTTTCACATTAGTAATTATCTGGTTGAGGGCTAGATTATTTTTGGTGGTCTGAATTTGTTATTCAAAACTTGTTTTATTACAAATTATTTGAGTGCCCACAGGCACTCTCCAATAATTTGTAATAAAACAATTAATATAAACAAAATATTTGTGTTTGACTCCATATGAAATATAAGCAAGGAAAGTGTTGGCTTTTGCTCTGGTATCCTCATTTTTTGAAAGCCCTGGTAGTGGTTTCTTGCACTCAACCTGTTAAGAAGTCTTGACAGCAGGATTATATTAATATTTTAAACTGCGATCACATTTGGTTAAATGGTTGTCACTGAGCACTATTTGAGAGAAAATAGGAATTGAGGTTAAAACTTTAAATAATCGAAAAATTATAAATTCATAGTAATTTGTATATTTTTTATACTTACCAATGGCCCAGACTAGCTGGTGCTAACTCAAAAATTTCTAGGGCCAAACACAAATTTTGCTCCCCAAATCCCCCAAATTTGCATGCAAAACCGAAAATTAAAAGTCCTATCTGGCCCTCCATACATTTACTCTCTGCGCATGCGTAGATGTCAGGAAGTAACCGGAATTGGCGCCAACATCATTCTTTGTAGAAGAGAGTACTACATAATAATTCAGCGGGGAGGTATGAGTGCCCACTCAAGGGAGGGCCATCTCTGTCTGGGCCATTGGTAAGTATAAAAAATATACAAATTACTATGAATTTATATTTTTATACTATAACCCAATGGCCCAGACTAGCTGAATCATAAAAAGGTGGAGGGCCAAGGACTTCATAATTAGTAGATCAACACAGTTCCAATCCTGTAATCCAAGATGAAAGGAAATTAAAATTATTAAGAATTACATGTATGTCTCTCTATACAGTGATACAGGAGACATATTCTAAATAAGGAGCTCAATGTAAGTAATTCCTTATTCTAAGCATGAGGACTATGCTAATTAGGATGTAACGAGTTCCTAATTTTTAAGGCTAGTCAGGACTAAGCCCAAAAAAATTAGAATGGCGTATCTGAGAATGAGAGAAAATCCCCCACAAACATATGCCATACACAAAACTCCAGCTGTATGCAGAATATAATTACAGACAACACAGCTTCCTTCATAGTTACATACCTATCAAGCCAGAGGAGAGGTAAAAATCCCCCCCACCTTTCTTTTGAAGGAATCTTCAAAAGAAAGAGGGGAGAGCTCTGGAATCAGAAAGACTGGTACCAAAACACAACATAAATAATCGTCGAATAGGCACTCGGGTATTAATCCAAAATTAATAAATGGTGCTTAATGCCACTTCAGAAGTTCAGGCTATAGCGACGATCCTGGTAATTAATATTGCCCTCTATATAACGTACACCGCAGACTGCGTACACAGATGTGTGGAAAACCGGTGATATAAAATATAACATACACATATCCAATCGAATCACACTGAACGATATATGGAGAGAAAACACACTTCCGAGGTAACCCACAGGCGACCTCAATCAGGTGTACAATAAATTCCAGTAACAACACCCTCCAACATGTACTATCCGATATCTATGACCATATACACGTGTGAATATGCGATTTGAGTACTGACATTAATAGAAACCAAGGTCTAGAGATGGAAGTAGCTATGATTAACAGGCTCCGACATGGACCGCCCCTGAAATAAATCATAATTTCAAAGGTCCATAATATACAATAAAGCGTAAGCCTAATAATTATAATGCGCGAGAGCATTAAAATCCAGCATATAATCATCTGAATACCAGTAAACTGGTTATGCAGCCTCTGAGTTATCAAAAGACTAGCAATTTAATTATGATCAAATATGTGCTCATATATAACTAATCAGCAAATAATCACAGGAAACTAATCCAACTAAAAAGCTGATGTGCCCATGAGGTCGGCGTAGAACACGACCCAAATGCATAGTATGTATGTATTAAACTATACGAGGCTTGCGGGAAGAAAACTACGTCTTGCCCAGTAATTGCCTCTAAACACATAGGCAGTGTGTGTGTTGGGGGAGGGATTCAAAGTCCTATCAAAATCTCCTCACCTGAATTACTAAATCGTTCCTGTGTTAGTCATCAAATAATATAGGAACCACGATGGTTCCCCTCACGTCTAACCGACTCCATAATGCCACTATGGGCGGAAAAGGACGTGAAGAACAAAAACTTCCCTTAATAAAGAAGGTCCTCTCATGGAGGAAGCTTCTGGGGAGCGTCCCATAACAGACACTTGAGAAAACTGATCTAAGGTTTCTGTGACGACAGAGGTGCTACTATTCAGATTCACAATGAGGCTGTTTGATCTTAAACATAATCTTCTGAATCAAATGAAATGGAGGATACGCGTATTCTATCATCTATCCCCATGAGATCGACAGAGCGTCTACTTCATGCGCTCAATGGTCTGGGCATGGCGACACAAACGACGGTAACTGATTGTTCCGGTGTGTCGCAAACTGCTCTATCATGGGGCGATCCCACTGGTAGCAAAACTGTCCAAATACTCGTTTGTTGAACATCCATTCCAATTGCAACAGGCGACCTTTCTGAGGAGCGAGTCTGATAGTACGTTCAGATGACCCGGTATATGACGGATAGAAAGATGAACATGATGATACATGACATAATAGGAAAATCTTATCCGTTAGTTGGCATAACGGAAATGAATGGGTGCCGCTCTGGTTCCTGATGTACGCTACCACTGTCGAGTTGTACGACAATATCTGAACATGCACGTCTGCTGTAATGAACCTTTGTTGTAGCGCTAACCAAATTAACATCATTTCTTTGACGTTGCTGTGCTTCTCCAGGAACCGAAGGTCCCAAAGACCCTGGCTTTTCGAGTCTGTCAGGCTCAGGGTCGCGTCCCAACCTGTTGACTCGCATCCGTCATAATCGTGAAAGGCGGATCCGGAAGCTGCAGCAGAACTCCCTGAGTTAATCTCTAGACATCTGCCCAAATCTGGACCTTTTGTTTACTAGATCCATTAAAACAATACTGGTCTCAAGCGAATGCGTCTTCACACTCCAGTTGTGGTTAAAGAATATCTGAAGGGGACGTGTGCATAAGCGACTCATCGGAATAAGATCCGCAGCCGCTCCGCACAACCCCATCAGTCGCTGTTAATGCATCTGAGAGTAGACAAAAGCGAGCATAACAACTGGCAAATTTCGCTCTGGGTAACGGCACTACGAACCAGACTGTTGTGAGTCTTGAAGCTCATTCCCAAAGGAATGAACAACTTGGACGGAGCTAGCTCCAACTTCTTTTCATTACTATGAAGCCAAGACGTCGGAGCAAGAGAAGCAAACTCTGAACATCGTTCTGAAGAGTAGTTGATGCTGTATCTCTGAAGAATGTTGTCCAAGTAAGCCAACGTTACCGCAGACGAATGAGCTCAGAAGTGAGACATTACCGAGATCAATATTCAAGTGAACGCCCAGGGTGCTAGATTCAGACCGAAGCACATCGCTTGGAACTGATATACTATCCCTTGAACGGCGAACCATAGGTACTTTCTGAATGCCGGATATACCAGGACATGAAAGTACGGATCCTTAGAACTATGCTTGCAGCATAGTCGATCACTCGAAAGCTCGCTTTTACCGACTGAATGATTACCATAAATAAACTTTTAGAGCCATGATAAACTTGTTATCCAGCTCAAGTCTATTACCGGTCGGAACGTGCTATTTGGCTTCAGTATGAGGAACAGGTGACTGTAGAATCCTAGAGAATCTTGACTCTCGATGACCTTTATTGCTTCCTTTGCCAAGAGAGCCCTTACCTCTGATTGGAAAGACTCTCTTATGCAAGGATTGACGCATATTTCTCATCGCGGACATCATGTTAGTGGTGGTTTCGCTTGGAAAGATAGCCATAGGCCGTCCGAGACCACACTTCTCGCCTACTGGTCTTCCATAATAGTTATCCAGTTTGATGCGGATCTTGATAACCTTCCACCAACTGCCAAGCAATAAAGGTCCAGACCATCACCTGTAGTACCTGCGAGGCTTATGGGAGGAGAAACCATGTCCCCCTCACAAAGAGCCTCGACCCGCCGGCTTAGGGGCGTCTGATCGGTAGTCTTGATCAGACCTACGCCCCCTTCCTGGGTCGCTGTATTGACGATCCCTCGAGTAATTATAGAAGGGTTTCCTATACCCTCGCGAGGAGTCCCCTTTAGGCGATTTCTGTCTAGGACGCCTCCCTTACTCCTTTCTTCTGCTGCAGGTTGATTAGACGTCGACTTAAGGATCAGGGTATTGATGCTTTCTTTGTAACTTGGTCATAAACCAATGAAAGCTTATCGTCAAAAACTTAAGTGTCCAGATTCTGGAGGGACCCCGTAGAGAGTTTTTCAGCCTGTCATCTATTAAAGATGACGACGCAAGGGCTCCATCACGTCTGATTAACTCCAAATTAGCCACTGTTAAGGCAGAGTTATACGTGATAAACATAACAGCCCTGAAAAGGAATCTTAAAGAGGTACGAACGTCCTCGAATTCCTTTCCGTTGAGACATTGCGCCACAGCTCTTGAAGGTGATCTGCTTAAGACAATGCGTCTAAATTCACACTGATTGAAGAAATTGCTGTCTACATTGTGTCCGAGCGAATAGTAAATGATGAAGGTAAGGACATGACTAGGTCCTCAGCCTGCTCATCCAACCGCAGAGGAACTCTCTGTACATCTTCCCGACCGTTTTTAAATGAACATAGGCCACCAAACGGTAAAATTATGGAAGATGATGACAAGAAACCGCCTTTCTTCTTCCCACTGGAAAGTTTGAATATGGCGTCATCTAAATGGCCGAAGGCCTGCAACACCTGACTAGACTGAACCGGAAAAAGCAGGATCTCCTTCTTTCTCCGGATAAAGTCAGCGGTTTCTGCCTAGTAGTCGCAGCATTCTTATTCACTGAAACAAATTCAGGGTAGTGTTGATGGATTAAATCCATCGCAACTATGTATTGTTCCGAAAGGGAAGGGTAATCTGCCTCCGTATCCCTTTCACCATCCGACTGAATCATTTGAAATTCACGGTCAGCGGCATCTCAACTTGCAGATGACTGGACAGACCCAGCACCATCTGACAGCTCAGGTACTGAGACTGCTGTCGGCTGCTTCTGCACTTGCTGGGATGCTGCGATGAGCTGCGCAATCTGCGACAGCAAGTCCATTACAGAGGCCTGAGGAGCAGTGGTCTTCTGTTTTCTGGCCGCCGACTGCTCCCGGGAGTGTGTCCGAGACAGCTCTTTTCTCCGGATATCCCGGTAAATGAGGCCTCGTCTCCTT
Source organism: Pictodentalium vernedei (assembly GCA_031216915.1). NCBI lineage: Eukaryota > Metazoa > Mollusca > Scaphopoda > Dentaliida > Dentaliidae > Pictodentalium > Pictodentalium vernedei. The sequence goes on from CM062296.1 coordinate 232,783,607, forward strand.
AGCTACCGGATGGTCCGACTTCTTGATGATGAGTGGTCCCTTCTCGGTGATATAGGCTGGATACCTGAAGTCGTGTGTGCTTGGAAGATGCCGATGCAGAAGCCATAACTATAGCCGATGCGGCTGTGAACTGAACGGAGCGTCCCGGAAAAGAGGTGCGGACGTATGCTCCGACTGACGCAAGTTCCTAATCACCACATCTGGCCCCAGATGTTGTTGGGAAAGAGAGGGGGCTCTCTCGCTCGCGGTCCTTTCAGACCTTGCCAAGCTTCCCAATGAACTTGCCGGCTTCTTCTGTTCCGTTGTCTCTGGGTGAGCCTGTTTATATTTTAAGGTGCTCACTCTACCCAATCCACCTCTAAGACTGCAATGGACACACCCAGTGTCACGGTACCCATGGATGGAGTAACGCTTCACCGGTTGAGCTTGCTGGTGCCAGGGAACTGAAACCACTGGTTTGTGGTTTATAGCCCTGTCCAATATTCATGAGCACCTTTGCCGCTAGCTCTGTTTAATTATCTGAATGTGACAACGGCAACACACTGTTTCTAGGCATCACGTAAACATCACGATGACCTTGTTCCTTTGAAATAGAAACTAAGAAACAAGAATGACTCTTTGGAGAGAGGACCGGCAGTGGCCTCTCGCCGCTAACAACGTACCGTGACACCCGTCTTCACCGTTTATCATCCCATCCAACACATGTTGAGCAAGAATTAGTGGGAGTACATCGACTACAAGCAAGGCAATGAACAAGTAAATCAGAGGAAAGGCTTCCTCGCCTTGCATTTTGAGCAATATGTTTTTCTAATGAAGCAAAATAAAGTCGATCGTACTCCGACCAACTCCACATTAAATATTAGAAAAAGATGCATAAGGCCTAAAAAAATAAAAAATCTGTTTCTCAGGCCCTCCCGCATGGTCCTTTTGGCTGCCGCATGCTCTCTTTTTATTACCAATTTAAACTTAGAAAAAATTAAAATTAAATGGTTTATGTCTGATATTTTACCCAAGTTAAAAAAATTGATGAATTTGTCCCTTGAGTGCAAGAAGGCTTTGCAATGCTTTAGCATTGCAAAGACTTCTTGCATTCAAGGGATGAAATACACCACCACCCATGCTATTCTGTAGATTATGGGGTCTAAAACTTGAACCAAGAACATGAACTTTTGATGGCAAAGAAGTAATTACTGAAATAAAAAATAAAATAAAAAACCGCTCGCCCGCATGCAATTTCACAAATAATGGCCGGAGAAACAGAAGATCTACTTTGTGTGGTCTAATAAATAACATTCAAAATATAAATCGAAAAATAATTTATATAAAAAAATTTTCCGAAAAATTTTGACAAGAGCCCAAGTCCCCTTAGGGAACGATGAGCCCAAATGTATCCCAACAACGTCAGTAGAAAAACCGGAAACAAGACTCCAGGCATAATAAAAAGGCCCGAAGTCAGTAACAGATTTTGAACTATCCGATGTAAAGCAAGATCTTCATCAGAAGGAAAACCGATACATCGGATGTATGATGCATGACCAAAAACGCCTAAACACCCCTAGGGTGAGGACGTAACCATGAGGATATACAGAATAAACATTCTGTGTAACACATAAAACTCCCAAGAAATTTATAAAAAAATTTCAATAAAACAAGTCAAAAAGCTTGGGAGTTTAACTGGGGAGCTTCAGGGGAGGATGGTGAAGGAATACTTAACAAACAGTGGAAAAATCATTATGAAGAATGATGATGTCAGGCCCATGTCCCGAAAATGGGGAACACGAAATAATTTTTATAAAAATTATAAAGTTACAGCCCTGAACATTTCAAACCAACGTTTCTTCCTGCCTTCATCCAGTTGTGTCCTTGGATCCACCAAATTAACCATCGATTTGTGTCTGGCATCATTAAAACTGAGATTTAAAAGCACAGATGTCAGTTTGTTGTTATCTGACTGAGGGCCAAACAAAGAATGATGTTGGCGCCAATTCCGGTCACTTCCTGACGTCTGCGCATGTGTGGAGAGTAACTGTATGGAGGGCCAGATAGGACTACTTTTAATTTTCGGTTTTGCGTGCAAATTTTGGGGATTGGGGGGGCAAAATTTGTGTTTGGCCCCAGAAATTTTTTAGTTAGCACCAGCTAGTCTGGGCCATTGGGTTCTAGTATAAAAATATAATAACAAAACAAATGACAACAAAGTATCAACGTGCTGTTTGATTTCATACGTCACAAGACGTACAAAAGTATCAAAGGGTTAACAGGAATTTGGTCATTTTTCTACATTTTAGAGATAAACTGAGCACTTATTCTCTTATATCTTATTTCACAGTGCTCAAAAGCTGGAATAGATTAAAAACCTATACTGGATGTATTGAGGCCAAATAGGTCTATATTACATAAAGAATTCAGTGGCTGTCATGGTCATTCTTCAGTTATACACTTATAAATGTATGTACTCACTGAATTAATAATGGCTGTTTGACAGAACGGTTTATGAGAGAAGGTAGAGTTATATATTTGTAAACATCAATATCATCATTAGTGCTGATACCAAAATCACCATATCCACCATAAATTTTGTCAGACAGGCCAAACATTAAATCTACAACTGGTGGATCACCTGCAATAAAATAAAGAATCCATTACAGTGGAACCCTGTTCATTGAATAGCCATTTTGCCAATAATGAAAGTGTCAATGACACTGTAGCTCAACTTGACAAACTTGAACTTGGTAAGTTATAAATGAAATGGCAAAATTGAAGATCATTGGGACCAATGTCAGTTTTTTTGCCAGTGGCAACATTTTTTGACAGAAACCAAAGAAAATCGATAGCTCCCATCTAGAGGCCTCCCCAAACAAGCATGCCAGGTTTCAAAGCAATCCGATCATAAATGTGCCCTGTAGGGTGTACAAAAGGGAAATATTGTGGTCTAACTAGACTAAATTCTAAGAACGTTGGCCATGGCAACATTTTTTGACGGAAATGGAAGAAAATCGATAGCTCCCATCTAGAGGTCACCGTAAATAAGCATACCAGGTTTCAAAGCAATCTAATCATAAATGAGCCCTGTTGGGTGAGCCAAAGGGAAATATTGTGGTCTGACTAAACTAAGTTCTAAGAATGTTGGCTGCGGCAACATTTTTTGATGGAAATTGAAGAAAATCGATAGCTCCCATCTAGAGGTCACCCCAAACAAGCATGAAAGGTTTCAAAGCAATCCGATCATAAATGTGCCCTGTAGGGTGTGCCAAAGGGAAATATCGAGTCTTCTGACTAAACCAAGTTCTAAGAACGTTGGCCACGGCAACATTTTTTGATGGAAATTGAAGAAAATCGATAGCTCCCATCTAGAGGTCTCCCCAAACAAGCATACCAGGTTTCAAAGCAATCAAATCATAAATGTGCCCTGTAGGGTGTGCCAAAGGGAAATATTGTGGTCTGACTAAACTGAGTTCTAAAAACATTGGCCGCGGCAACATTTTTGGACGGAAATTGAAGAAAATCGATAGCTCCCATCTAGATGTCACCCCAAACAAGCATGCCAGGTTTCAAAGCAATCCGATCATAACTGTACCCTGTAGGGTGTGCCAAAGGGAAATATTGAGTCTTCTGAATAAACTAAGTTCTAAGAACGTTGGCCGCGGCAACACTTTTTGACAGAAATTGAAGAAAATCGATAGCTCCCATCTAGAGGTCACCCTAAATAAGCATACCACGTTTCAAAGCAATCAAATCATAAATGTGCCCTGTAGGGTGTGCCAAAGGGAAACATTGTGGTTTGACTAAACTAAGTTCTAAGAACGTTGGCCACGGCAACATTTTTTGACAGAAATTGAAGAAAATCGATAGCTCCCATTTAGAGGTCACCCCAAACAAGCATGCCAGGTTTCAAAGCAATCCGATCATAAATGTACCCTGTAGGGTGTGCCAAAGGGAAATATTGAGTCTTCTGACTAAACTAAGTTCTAAGAACGTTGACCGCGGCAACATTTTTTGACAGAAATTGAAGAAAATCGATAGCTCCCATCTAGAGGTCTCCCCAAACAAGCATACCAGGTTTCAAAGCAATCTGATCGTAAATGTACCCTGTAGGGTGTGCCAAAGGGAAATATTGAGGTCTGACTAAACTAAGTTCTAAGAACATTGGCCGTGGCAACATTTTTTGCCGGAACTTAAAAAATTTATAGTAGTTTATATATTTTTTATACTTACCAATGACCCAGACATAGCTGGTGCTAACTCTTAAAAATATAGGGCCAAACACAAATTTTGCCCCCCAATCCCCAAAATTTGCATCTAAAACCAAAGAAAACATGTCCTGAATGGCCCTCCATACTTCACCTCTACTGCGCATGCACAGTGTCAAGGACGTCCCGAAATTGGCGCCATTAATCATTCTTACCAACAGTGCCTGGTAAGCGCTATGTCCTCAGCGGGGAGGTATGAGTTCCCAACTCCTGGGAGGGCCATCCCCGTCTGGGTCATTGGTAAGTATAAAAAATATATAAATTACTATAAATTTTTTAAGATTTTTATACTGTACCAATGACCCAGACATAGCTGAATAGTAAAAAGGCTGGAGGGCCCAGGACATAGAGGAAAATCCAATAAGCTCAACTATATAAATAGAGTCATCTCCTGTAGGAGAAAAGGAGAAATAGGCTTCACGTGTATCTTTCTTATTTATGACCAATTAGAAAGACACAATACCTTTTATAATTGAGCATGATAACATCCATGTTCTCTATTAATATCCAGTATAATTCGTATACTAATTATATTTAAAGTAAGCCAATAAATAAAGTTAGTCCAAAGAATTGAGACTCTTTATACTCTTTTAAAAGTGTCCGAGGATAGTATAATAACATCCGTTTGACACATGACATATACAAATGCTATACTTTAAAACTATGACATGAATGAATTTAAAAACATAACTTTCACTTAAGAAACCATCCCAGTAACAGCTCAGAAATACTAACTCCGGAGGAGGTATCCCCCTGTTTTCATAATAAAAACAGGTGACCCAAGGGAACACCCTCCCCCCCCCCCCCTTTTTCTTGCCCTGGGTCAAATAGCCCAGAGCGAAGAGGGTAGCAGGACGGAGTCACTGCCGGAACATAAAGCCTACATAGCTATAGTTGCAATTGTTAAGTGATTGACTTTCTGAGCAGCTGATAATGGACCTAAACAATGCAGGTCTCCAGAAATGGATACAATATTTCTGAGATAAAAATTCGTGAATGTGGATGGTTGAGACCAATATGCAGCCCATTAATCTATAATAGCAAAACTATACGTCAGCCCAAGATGTAGAAGAGCTCTTACTTCATGAGACGAAATCTTAAGCACAGACTGCTGAGTTAAGGATAGATTATCCTAAGCAGTACCGATAGTTAACTGAATGCATTAAGTAATAGAATGGACCGTAATGACCCTTCTATTAGGCATCAGAGCCAGAAGAAGCTTTACGTCCTACTGATAAACTGAGATCTGTTAATAAATACATAAAGGTCTATCCGGACAGAGTAAAGGCCTATGCCCGCTCGAAGACGGAAGGACCTAAAAAACAATAGGTTCCGGATATCATTAGGAGCCTGATTCTTAACCAAAAATACAACATTAGTAGTAAAGGTAATAGAGTTCCCGATACTACGAAAGTGAGAATCGTCCACCGATAGTGCATGAAGCTCACTGGCTCTTCAGCAGAAGAGAAGGCTAAGAGAATCGCTGCCTTAAAAGACCAGAATTGAAACTGCTGTCTCAAGGATTCAAATGGTTGCTTTAGTTAATAAGAACCCAAGCTAAATTCCGAATAGGAATTAATCTAAGGATTCTAGGTCTCTTATCGAAAAGTTACAAACTAACTTAGATAAAGAGACATTAGGCTCCATTGTAAACTATCATGGTGTGCATAGGTATCAGATAACATAGACCTATAACCTATAAAAGTAACTGGCTGCAGTTGATCTCGTCAAACAAGTATACTAGAAAGTTGCAATGTCTGGTATGGAGGAATCAAAAATATCAACATAAAGATCCCTACACCAATGACGGAAGACCCTCCACTTTAGCCGCATAGTATAGCGAAGAGGAGGTCCTTCTACAGTTAGGAATCGCGTCCACTGCTGGTCCTATACAGTGCTTGCTATGCAAGAAGGACCGCACAACGGAATACATGAAGGTTGAGACCTTGCGGGTTGTTATAGAGTTGACACGATTTCCCCAGCGAAAAAAAGATCCTCTCGTGGAGGAAGTTTCCGCGGTAAGTCCCACAGTAGACATCTAAGTAAATTTATCCACCGTCTCTGTGGGACAGAGATGCTACCAACAGAATTGAATTGTGAATGAATAATTCTAGCAATACTTGCTGAATCAACAGCGATGGAGGATACGCATATCCTATCATAGCGTCCTACTAGATCGATAGAGTATTAACTACATATGCTCAGGGATCCGGACACGGTGACACAAACGTCTACAATTGATTGGAGAGTTGTGTCGCAAATAAATTATCACTGGGCGCTCCCATTGATAGCAAATCTGATTGAATACTTGTTTGTTGATATTCCATTCCGACGGCAACAAACGACCCTTACGTGAAAGGGAGTCTGCTAATACGATCCGACGACCGAGAATATGACGAACTGAAACAGAACTTGGTGTTCTATAACAAACAGAAGGATTCTTTCCGTTAAAATTAATAATGGAACCGAATGAGTGCCTCCCTGGTTCCGGATATACGCAACTACTGTCGTATTATCGGACAGGATTGAACATGCGTTTCTGAATAAAATTCATCCAATGACGTAGTGCAAGCCAACATAATATTCTTCCTTGGAAGTAAGGAGCTTGCCTAAAAACTGCGGAACCCAAAGACCCTGGCACTTCGAATCCGTTGGGATCAAAATTGTGTCCCAACCTGTTTGACTGACATCCGTCATAATCGAAAAACTCGGATCCGGCAACTACAGTGGAACTCTCTGAGTCAACCACCGAATGTATGCCCACGTCTGAATCTCTTGTTACACTTGATAAACAAGAGAACGTGTATATCAAGCAATTCAAGATTGCTGAAAGGTTGCCGTCGAAGAGAAGCTTCTCGAGACCGAAGCGACTCTGAGAGAGTTCTTCACCTTACTATCCATGCGTGTGGATGTAGCTAGGGCTGCGTCACGTCTAACCAACTCCAGGTTGCCACTGAAGGGCGGAGTTATACGTGGAAAAACTACTGCTCCTGAAAGAAATCTCATTGAGGATCATATCCTGGAATTCTTTCTGTTGAAGACGTAATGATAAACGTCTCAGTAAGGTGGTATATGTATGATAAAGCGTCTAAGTTAAGTCTATTATACATCATTGTCGTTTCCAACATCGTGGTTGGAATTGACATAGACGGCAAAAAAGATAATTAGCAGTCTTCAGTCTCGCCGTCTTAGATGCAAAGGAACTCTCGGTAAGCCCAGTTCTGCCAATAAACAATTATTTCCTAGAATTCACGAAAGGCAGAATAGAGCATTGCGGACAAGAAACTATACTAGCATGTTGATAGCAAGCTTATATATATATAGCGTCGTTCAATAATTCAAATGTTCTAAGACATTGTTGGACTGCGTCGGCAACTCAGGGACAATGTCCCTGAACCGATCCAAAACTCCGTGTCCAATGACGCTATAGTCTCTTATCCAGCATCGCAGCAATGTAGTCCGATGGAACAACCTCTGGAAGATAATGCCGGAAGAAATGTATGGCAGCTTCTGTTGTTCCGAAAGGGAAAGCTCGCAATCATCCGAATCCCTTTCGCCATCCTGTCGGACCCTATGAAATATTCGGTCGTCCGTACCTGATGCAACAGCGGAGCGTACCGACCCAGCACTGTCGGATTATTCCTGATCTGACCGAGAATCTGTCGTTTGCTGGGATGCTACGATAAGCTGTGCTATTTTGGATAGCACGTCCGTGACTGAGGCCTGTGGAGAAGCGGTCTTACGATGCATTGCCGCTGGAAGCTCCATGTTCGTTACCCCGTGCATACTTCTATTATGCGAGCGACCGGAGTGTGCAGGCCTCGTGTCATTTGGCTACCGGATGGCGTGACCTGTTCACCATGGAATCACTGAATGCCGAAGCTGGCCGGATATTCAAGGTCACGTAGCCAATGTGCGGTCATGTGCGCTGATGTGAGGATGAGGAAGCATTATCGACAGTCACTCGGACTGTCTATATAACGGAGCGTCCAGAGTGGCGGACATACGCTCCGAAGGTGAAATGTCTGTACCACAACATCCGGTCCCATATGTTGTTGCACGAGAGAGGGACCTCTCTCGCTCGCCACCCGGACGGACCGGACGAGCTAGGAACCGGACTAACAGGCTTCCTCCGATCTCTCCTCTAATCCTTCGTCACTGGGTGTGTACTAAAGTCTATTATAGTGCTCGCATCACCCAAATCTCCATCCTAGACCGCAACGGACGAACCCGACTGCCGAACCATTCGATGAATGGACGCTACACCGGGTGAGCTAGCGAATGTCAACTCCGTCGATCCTACTAGGGACCTCTTAGGAGATTGACGTAATCCATGAGCACTAATTGCCGCTAGCTCTTCATTAACTATGACGACAGAGGCACACTTTTGAAAAACATCTCAGTAATTTTGCGAACAAGAAACCAGATATGCTTGTACATAGCAAGCATATAAAAAATATATATAGCGTCGTTCAATAAATCGAACGTATCTGAGACATTAATGGACTGTGTCGGAACTGAGGGACAATGTCCCTGAACCGAACCAAAAATTTCTAAGTCCACCGACGCTATCAGTTTCTTATCCGGTATCGCAGCATTCTGGTCCAACGAAGAACCTCTAGAAGAAGAAGTCGGATGACATATACAGCAGCTTATGTTGTTCCGAAAGGGAAAGCTCAAAGACCTCCGAATCCCTTTCGGCATCCCGTCGGACCGTATGAAATTTTCGGACGTCCGCACCTGATGCTTCCGCGGAGCGTCCCGACCCAGCGCCGTCGGATATTATATTATGCGACAGAGATTCTGTCGTTGCTGGGATGCTGCGATAAGTTGTGCTATTTGGGATAGCACGTCCGCCACCGAGGCCTGTGCAGAAGCGGTCTTACGATGCTTTGCCGCTGGAAGCTCCATGTACGTTGACTCCCGCATACTTTCTTATGCGAACGTCCGGAGTCTGCAGGCCTCGTGTCCCTGACTATCGGATGGCGTGACCTGGTCGCCGAGGATTCTCTATTGGCGAAGTTGACTGGATATCGGAGGTCACGTAGCCAATGTGCGGTCGTGTGCGCTGTCATGAGAATGAGGAAGCCTTATTGACAGTCTCTCCGGACTGTCTATATAACGGAGCGTCCCGAGCGGCGGACGTATGCTCCGAATGCGATACATTTTGTACCACAACATCTGGGGCCAGATGTTGATGTACGAGAGAGGGGCCTCTCTCGCTCGCAGCCCGGATGGGCCTGGACGAGCTATGAACCGGACTAAAAGGCTTCCTCTGTTCTCCCCTCTAATCCGCCGTCACTGGGTGTGCACATGGATGTTTATAGTGCTCGCATCACCCAAAACTCCTTTCTAGACCGCAACGGACCAACCCAGCTGCCGAACCATTCGATGAAAGGACGCTACACCGGGCGAGCTAGCGGACGTCAAAGGCCGTCGAACCTACTAGGGTCCTCTTAGGCAATTGACGTATTACCTGAGCACTTTTCCGCTAGCTCTACATTAATTGTGACGATGGAGGCACACTTTTTGGAAGACATCACGGATACATCACCCTGATCATGATCGTCTGAAATAGAGATTGATAAAGTAGAGTGACCCTGCGGGGAAAGGACCGGAATGGCCAATTCCCCACTAACATACCGTGACACACACTTCCCATGTTGTCATCGTAATCAACACATACAGAACAGGAGTTAGTGCGAGTACACTGACTACATTATACAATGATTATGAAAGTCAGAGGAAGATTTCCTCTTATTACAATTGAACAATATCCTTTCAATGTGAAAAGAAAACAAAGTCCTAGTACTCGCACCAACCCCTGACAATCAAAATACATAATAACAAGATCCATTAACATAGAAAAAATAATTGAATCAAAAATTTTTGAAAAAATATTTTTTCAGAACAGCCCAAGTTTCTGAAAAGTAACGTTGAGCCCCAATGGATCCCAAGACTAAGTGTGGACAAAAATTCTAAAAATATTTAAAACAATTTATGCAACACTTACGAACAAATAATAATATGTCTAGTTATGATTAAATTAACATCAAGATATTATTTTCAAGAAATCCCCCCTCACACAGAGGGCTGTTGGAAATATAAACAATAAGTGTAAAAACACTAGATCAAGACTCCAGGCACGCTGGCCCAAAATCAGTTACCAATAATACACCATCTGATGCAAAACAGAGACTTCCAGGGAAGAAACTGCAGAACAACAGATGGTAGATGCAGAACACTACGCCTAACCACCCATAGGTGAAGACGTAAACATGGGGAAAAGAACAGAATACATTCTGTTATCCAGCTAAAACTCCCAAGAAATTTTAGTAATAATATTACAGAAAATATGCCAAAAGCATGGGAAAATAGCAAGAGGGGACTTAAAGGAAAGGGAGAGAGGAAAACACTGAATAAGCAGTGTGATCTTGATAACAAGAATGACCACAACAGGCAGTTGCCTCGAAAATAGGTAACTTAACATAATTTGATCAAAAAATTTTAAGTTACAGCCCTGATTATTTTCTGTCACTCATTTCTCCTCTCCTCCTTCTATATCCTCCTTAGAATCACCATTTCACTAATATTTATGTGTCTGGCATCATTTAAACTGAGATTTACAAGCACAAAGATCAGTCAGATGTTAACTGATGAAGGGCCAAACTAAGAATGATTAATGGCGCCAATTTCGGGACGTCCTTGACACTGCGCATGCGCAGTAGAGGTGAAGTATGGAGGGCCATTCAGGACATGTTTTCTTTGGTTTTAGATGCAAATTTTGGGGATTGGAGGGCAAAATTTGTATTTGGCCCTATATTTTTAAGAGTTAGCACCAGCTATGTCTGGGTCATTGGTACAGTATAAAAATATTGAAGAAAATCGATAGCTCCCATCTAGAGGTCACCCTAAATAAGCGTATCAGGTTTCAAAGCAATCAAATCATAAATGTGTCCTGTAGGGTGTGCCAAAGGGAAATATTGTGGTTTGACTAAACTAAGTTCTAAGAACGTTGGCCGCGGCAACATTTTTTGACAGAAATTGAAGAAAATCGATAGCTCCCATCTAGAGGTTACCCCAAACAAGCATAAGAAGTTTCAAAGTAATCTGATGACAAATGCGACCTGTGAGGTGTGCCAAAGGAAATTGTGGACGTACGTACTAACATACTAACGTACGTACGTACGTACGCCGACGGACGAGAAGTGATGGCAATAGCTCAGCTTGACTTTGTCAAGTTGAGCTAAAAATTATTCAATTAACAGGAATGTTCAATTTACAGGGATTGTGTCACTTTCCTGTATTCTAGAGATAAACTTAGCATTTATTCTATTATATCTTGTTTGACAGAGCTCTGTCAAACAAGATATAATAGATTAAATGCCTGTATTTGATGTACTGAGGCCAAATAGGTCTATAGACAAAGGAAAACCTTTGGAGCGTCATCGTAATTTCTCGACAGGTTACAAGATTTTTTATTCAATTAACCGGAGTTTACTCTATAGCCTATATTCAATTAACAGGTCAAATTTGTATTGGAGGTATGGTAAATGGTTTTGTGTTGGGAAATTATATTCAATTAACATGGTTATTCAGTTAAGAGATATCCAATTAAGTGGTTTCCACTGTATTAGGATCCTAACACAAGTAAACCTATAATGTTGAGGTTCTTTGACAATGATGCTGTACAGCAAGGACTCAGATTGACAGTTTGACTAATTATACAATAACATGATTTTCGAGGGTGTTGGGCTCCATCACTGGACTGCCATCTGTGATTAGCAGCCCAGAAGTCATTAGTGGCCTGAGGCAATAGCTGAGGGCCGCTAATGGGTGTGGGGCTGATAATCACGGATGGAGGTCCAGTAATGAAGCCAAATGAAGCCTGAGAAAATCATGTTATTATTATTATCAATACTCAGAAATTATAGGAATGATTTTCAACCCTTTCGGATTTATATTATTTCGTGAAAAGAAACAACGAGAAACACCATTTATTAAGCAATTTAAGGCAGAACAGTTTATATTTATCTCAAGCAACACCAATGAAAGGTAAACTCATGAGGGAAATGTAAACAGATTTCCAGGAAGATGAACTGACTTCATGCGCAGAACGTCAGCATGTGCTAGCGGGCACTAATGAATAAATGTAGACTAAATATTACAAGCTATGCTTTAAATCTTTGTTTCAAGTTTATTATGCCCCTTTACAGGCTGTGTAAATAGTATTAACATGAAGGTAGAGCACAATGAATTGATAATAATGGTGAATAAGAATATCATACAACCCGAGCTGCTGTTTTAAGTACTGAATGACACTTGACAAAAATCAACTGCTAATCCAAAAATCCTGATACTGCTTAATGTTCAATGAATTCTCTCCTATTTTCCAGATACTATGAATTAACTCCCAGTACTCAGTTTGTGGAATGATATTCTCTTTGATGACTTCATACTGGATTGGTAAAAATAAGAATTTAACAAATTATATCTCCTTGGACAGAGCTTGCAGAGCTCTGTCAAAGGAGATATGATTAATTAAACACAATAGTTCCTCTTTGAAAACTATGTTTATGTAAGGTTTGACAGTTTGACATCAGAATGACAAGGGCTAATACCAAAATATGCTTGTTCTAGTATGGCATCATAAGCTAAATTAGTCAGGGAGAAACAAGAAAAAGCTTCACATAAACAAGAGGCTCCAAGGGACCTTAATTGCTCACCTGACAAGTTGTTAAAAGTAGTATTTTGGATCACATTCAACTAATCATGGCTCATCAACACTTCAGAGGAATGAAGTCATGAAAGTATTATAGGGGTCTTCTTTTTTTTTTACATAAATTCACTCTAATTCCTTCAATACGCATTTTGTAGCAATTTTTTTTCCTCTGCTTAATTGACCCCTGGGGGTGGGGAGTGGGGTTGGTGGTCATAGGGGTATTATTTTTTTTTTTGGGGGGGGGGGGGGGGGTTGCATCAAATCACTCTAAATCTTTCAAAATATATTTTGCAGCCAAACATTTTGTTACATCTAACTGCCTCCCCCCCCCCCCCCCCCCGACAAGGAAGGGAGGGGAGGACATAGGGTAAAAACATTTTTGCATAAAACCACTATAATTCATATAGGAAGTCGATTCTGAAAAGAATCAACAGTTTTTTTCCTGAATTTTGGTCCAAAATTTCCAAGTCGGAACTTGAACCAAAATTTTCAGGCTATAATTTTTTTTTTTTTGGTCTCAAAATTGAACAAAATGCATAAAAAGTTAAAAAATTTATAGTAATTTATATATTTTTTATACTTACCAATGACCCAGACATAGCTGGTGCTAACTCTTAAAATATAGGGCCAAACACAAATTTTGCCCCCCAATCCCCAAAATTTGCATCTAAAACTAAAGAAAACATGTCCTGAAAGGCCCTCCACACTTCGCCCCTACTGCGCATGCGCAGTGTCAAGGACGTTCCGAAATTGGCGCCATTAATCATTCTAATAACCAGTGCCTGGTAAGCGCTATGTACTCAGCGGGGAGGCAAAAGTTCCCAACTCCTGGGAGGGCCATCCCCGTCTGGGTCATTGGTAAGTATAAAAAATATATAAATTACTATAAATTTTTTAACATTTTTATACTGTACCAATGACCCAGACATAGCTGAATAGTAAAAAGGCTGGAGGGCCAAGGACATAGAGCAAAATGGAATACGCTCAATAAAATAAAATAGAGTCATCCCCTGTAGGGAAAAAGAAGTAATAGGCCTTACATGTATCTTTCTTATTTATGATAAATTAGAAAGATACAACACCTTCCAAAATTGAGCTTCATACATCCATGTACTCTATTAATATCCAATATAATCCTTATACTAATAATTTTTAAAGTAAGCCAATAAATAAAGTAAGTCTAGAGAATAGAGACTCTTATACTCCTAAAAGTGTCTGAGGATTGCATAATCATGTCCGTTGACATATGCAATATTCAAAAGCTATACTTTAAAAACTAAGACTTGAATGAATTTTAAAAACCTAAACTTCTCACTAAACAACCATCCCAATAACAGCTCAGAATTACTAACTCCGGAGGAGGTATCCCCTTGTTTTCATAGTAAAACAGGTGACCCAAGGGAACACCCTCCCCCCCCCCCCCTTTTTCTTGCCCTGGGTCAAATAGCCCAGAGCGAAGAGGGCAGCAGAACGGAGTCACTGCCGAAACAGACAGCCTACCTAGCTATAGTAGCAACTGTTAAGTTAATGACATTCTGAGCAGTAGATAATAGACCTAACAATAGAGGCCTCCAGAAATGATAAAATTCAAGAATGTGGATGGCTGAGCGCAATGAGCGGCCTTCAAAAATCTATAATAGCGACACTATTAATGTAAGCCCAAGAAGTAGAAGAACTCTTACTTCATGAGCCGAAATCTTAAGCACAACTGCTAAGTCAATGATATACCATAAGTAGTACCGATAGTTAATAGAATCCATTAACAATAAAATGGAGCGTAACGTCCTTCTACTAGACATCAAAGACAGAAGAAGCTTACGCCCTTTGTAATAAACAGATATCTGTTTATAAATACATAAACTGTACCCGGAAAGAGTAAAGGCCTATGCCCATACGAAGACGGAAGGACCTTAAAATAATAGGTTCCGGATAATAGGAGCCTAACTCTTATGCAACAATCCAACCTAAATAGTAACGGAAGTATTGATTCCGAAACTATGAAAGTGAAAATCATCCATCGATAGTGCATGAAACTCACTGACTCTACAGTAAAAGAGAAACCAACAGAATTACTGTCTAAATGGTCAGAATTTGAAAACTACTGTTTCCAGAGGCTCAAATGATTACTTAGCTAAATAAGAACCGAAGTTAAAATCCGTATAGGAATTTAATCTAAAGATTCTAAGTCTATTTATCAAAAAGTTACTAACTGACTTAGATAAAGAGACAAAAGACTCAATTGTAAACTATCGTAGAGTGCATAGGTATGAGGTAACATAAACCTATAACCTAAATAATAACAGGCTGCAGTAGATCTTGTGAAACAAGTATACTAAAAAAATAGCAATGAGTAGTATGGAGGGATCAACAATATGAACATAATGATCCCTACACCACGACGGAAGAGCCTCCACTTTAGCCGCATAGAATAGCGAAGAAGAGGATCTCCTATAGTAAGAAATCGCGTCCAAAGCTCGTCCAGTACAGTGCTTACAATGCAATACGGACCACACAACGGAATACATGAAGGTTGCGACCTTGCTGGTTGTGATAAAGATGACACGATTTACCCAGTGAAAAAGATCCTCACATAGAGGAAGATTTCACGTTAAGACCCACAGTAGACAAGAGAGTAAATTACTCATGATCTCTGTGGAGATAGAGATGCTATCAACAGAAATGTATTGTGGTTGTTTATCTTAGCAATACCTGCTAAAACAACAGTGCCGGAGGATACGCGTATCCTATCATTCCGTCCTATAGATCAATAGAGCGTTAACAATATTAGCTCAGAGATCTGGACAAGCCAACACATACGTCTGCAATTGATTAGCAAGCTGTGTCATAAATAAATCATCATTGGGCGCTCCCATAGATAGCAAATCTGATTGAATACTTGTTTGTTGAGAGTCCATTCTGACAGCAACAAGCGACCCGTAAGAGAACGGGAGTCCGATAAAACAATCCGACGACCCGGAATATGACGGACCAAAACTGAACTTGGTGTACTAAACCAACAGACGGATTGTTTCCATTAAATGAATAACGGAAACGAAAGAGTGCCTCCCTGGTTCCGGAGATACGCCACTACTGTCGAATTAAAGGACAGGAATTTGGGCATGCGTTTCTGAATAATGTTCATGCAATGACATAAAGCAAGCCTAAAAAACATTATTCCGCGGAAGAAAACTGATTGCTAAAAGACTGCGGAACCCAAAGACCCTGGCACTTCGAATCCGTAGGGATCAGTATTATATCCCAATCTGTTTGACTGGCAACCGTCATAACAGCCACACTCGGGTCCGGCAACTGCGGCGGCACTCTCTGAGTCAACCACCGAATGTTTGCCCCAGTCTGAATCTCTTGTAACACTAGATAGACAAGAGAACGTGTAAATCGAGCAATTCATGGATTGCCGAAAAGTTGCCGTCGAAGAGAAGCTCCTCCGAGAACGAAGCGACTCTGAGAGAGTTCTTAACCTTACTATCCACGCGTGTGGATGTAGCTAGGGCTGCGTCACGTCTAACTAACTCCAATCAGCCACTGAAGGGCGGAGTTATACGTGAACAAACTACTGCCCTCAAAAGAAATTACATTGAGAATAATATCCCGTAAATCTTTTCTTGAAGACGTAATGATAACGCCTCAGTAAGGCGGATTACGTATAATAAAGCGTCTAAGTTAAGTCTACTATACATAATGTCGTTCCCAACATTGAAATTGGAAAAGACATAAACGGCGAAAAAGAATATATGCAGTCTTTAATCACACCGTCTAGACGCATATGAACTCTCGGTATGCCCTGCTCTGCCAAAATAAACTATTTGTATAAATGATAAAATGGCAGAAATGAGCAACGCGGACAAGAAACTAAACTATCATGCTTAGTAGCAGGCTTGTATATATATATATATAGCGTCGAAAAATAAAACACATGTTGTAATGACAATATTGGACTGCGTCGGTAAGTCAGGGACAATGTCCCTGAACCGATCGAAAAATCCGAGTCCAATGACGCTATAAGTCTCTTATCCAAGATCGCAGCAATGAAGTCCGAAATAATAATCACTGGAAGATAATGCCAGAAGATATGAAAGGCATCTTCCGATACTACTAAAGGGAAAACTCGAAATCTTTCGAATCCCTTTCGCCATCCTGTCGGACCCTAAAAAGCGTTCGGTCGTCCGTACCTGATGCAACCGCGGACCGCACCGACCCAGTGCCGTCGGATAATTCCTGATTCGACCGAGAAACTGTCAATTGCTGGGATACTGCGAAACAACTGTGCTAACTCGGATAGCACGTCCGTCACTGAGGCCTGAGGAGAAGCGGTCTTACGATGCATTGCCGCTGGAAGCTCCGTGATCGTTACCCCGTGCATACTACCAATATGCGAGCGAACGGAGTGTATAGGCCTCGTGTCCCTTGGCTACCGGATGGCGCGACCTATTCGCCGTGGAATCACTGAATGCCAAAACTGATCGGATACTCGAGGTCACGTAGCCAATGTGCGGTCGTGTGCCCTGCTGTGAGGATGAGGAAGCATTAAAGACAGTCTCTCGGACTGTCAATATAACGGAGCGTCCCGACCAACGGACATATGCTCCGAATGTAAAATATCTGAACCACAACATGCGGTCCCCTATGTTGTTGGGCGAGAGAGGGACCTCTCTCGCTCACAGCCCGGACGGACCTGGACAAGCCAGGAACCGGACTAACAGGCTTCCTCCGATCTGTCCTCAATCTGCCGTCACTGGGTGAGTACTAAAGTAATTAAAGTGCTCGCATCACCCAAATCTCCTTCCTAGACCGCAACGGACGAACCCGGCAGCCGAACCATTCGATGAATGTACGCTACACCGGGTGAGCTAGCGAATGTCACTCTGTAGGCTATAGACATATTCCATGAGCACTTATTGCCGCTAGCTCTTCATTAACTATGACGACAGAGGCACACTTTTGAAAGACATCTCCGTAACTTTGCGAACAAGAAACCAGAAATGCTTGGTTATAGCAAGCATATAATAATAATATATAGCGTCGTTCAATAATTCGAAAGTTTGCGTGACATTATTGGACTATGTTGGAACTGAGGGACGATGTCCCTGAACCGAACAAAAAATTTCTAAGTCCTCCGACGCTATCAGTTTCTTATCCGGCATCGCAGCATTCTGGTCCGACGAAAGAAGCTGTAGAAGACCAAGTCAGATGACATACACAACAGCATATGTTGTTCCGAAAGGGAAAGCTCGAAATCCTCCAAATCCCTTTCGGTATCCCGTCGGACCGGATGAAATTTTCGGACGTCCGTACCCGCTTCCGCGGAGCGTCCCGACCCAGCATCGTCGGATAAAAAATATGCGACAGATTCAGTTGATGCTGGGATGCTGCGATAAACTGTGCTATTTAGGAAAGCACGTCCGTTCCCGAGGCCTGTGCAGTAGCGGTCTTACGATGCATTGCCGCCGGAAGCTCCGTGTACGTTGACTCCCGCACACTTCCTATGCGAACGTCCGGAGTCTGCAGGCCTCGTGTCCCTGGCTACCGGATGGTGTGACCTGGTCGCCGATGAATCTCTGACTGGCGAAGCTGACTATCCGTGGTCACGTAGCCAAGAGCGGTCGTGTGCGCAACTATGAGAATGAGGAAGCCTTATTGACAGTCTACTCCGGACTGACTATAGGTCGGAGCGTCCCAAGCGACGGATGTATGCTCCGAATGCGAAACATTTTGTACCACAACATCTGGGGCCAGATGTTGTGAACGAGAGAGGGGCCTCTCTCGCTTGCCGTCCGGATGGACCGGAACGAGCTATGAACCGGACTAAAAGGCTTCCTCCGTTCTCCCTCCGATCCGCCGTCACTGGGTGTGCATTAGGTTGATTTATAGTGCTCGCATCACCCCAAAATTCCTTCTAGACCGCAACGGACGAACCCGGCTGCCGAACCATTCGGTGAATGGACGCTACTCCGGGCGAGCTAGCGGACGTCAAAGGCCGTCGAACCTACTAGGGTCCTCTTAGGCAATTGGCGTATTTACATGAGCACTTTTCCGCTAGCCCTTCATTAATTGTGACGACGGAGGCACACTGTTGGAAGACATCACAGAAACATCACCCTAATCTTGATCGTCTGAAATAGAAATTGATAAAGTAGAGTGACCCTGCGGGGAAAGGACCGGAGTGTCCAATTCCCCAATAACATACCGTGACATACGCTTCCCATATTGTCATCGAAATCATACGATACAGAACAGGAGTTAATGCGAGTACACTGACCACATATAGAATGATTATAAAGTCAGAGGAAGACTACCTCTTATTACAATTGATCAATATCCTTTCAATGTGAAAAGAAAACAAGTCCTGGTACTCGCACTAACCCCTGGCAATCAAAATACATAATAATAATATGATCCATTAATATTGAAAAAATAATTGAAATCAAAATATTTTGAAAAAATATTTTTTCAGAACAGCCCAAGTTTCTGAAAAGTAACGTTGAGCCCCAATGGATCCCAAGCCTAAGTGTGGACAAAAATTTTAAAAATATTTTAAACAATTTATTCAACACTTACGAACAATAATAATGTATGTAGTTATGATTAAAATAACATCAAGATATTATTTTCCAGAAATCCCCCCCTCACACAGAGGGCTGTTGAAAATGTAAACAATGAGTGTAAAAACACTAAAATAAGACTCCAGGCACCCAGGCCCAAAATCAGTTACCAAAAATACACTATCTGATGCAAAACAGAGACTTCCAGGGAAGAAACTGCAGAACATCAGATGGTAGATGCAGAACACAACGCCTAACCACCCGTAGGTGAAGACGTAAACATGGGGAAAAGAAACAGAATTCATTCTGTTATCAGCTAAAACTCCCAAGAAAATTTAGTAATAATAATTACAAAAACTATGCCAAAAGCATGGGAGAATAGCAAGGGGGGACTTAAAGGACAGGGAGAGAGGAAAACACTTAAAAAACAGTGTAACTAATTAATCAGAATGACAACAAAATGGCTGCTGCCTTGAAAATAGGTAACTTAACATAATTTCATTAAAAAATTTTAAGTTACAGCCCTGATAATATTCTGTCACACATTTTTTTCCTCTCCTCCTTCTCTATCCTCCTTAGAATCACCATTTCACTAATATTTATGTGTCTGGCATCATTTAAACTGAGATTTACAAGCACAAAGATCAGTCAGATGTTAACTGATGAAGGGCCAAACTTAGAATGATTAATGGCGCCAATTTCGGAACGTCCTTGACACTGCGCATGCGCAGTAGAGGCGAAGTGTGGAGGGCCTTTCAGGACATGTTTTCTTTGGTTTTAGATGCAAATTTTGGGGATTGGGGGGCAAAATTTGTGTTTGGCCCTATATTTTAAGAATTAGCACCAGCTATGTCTGGGTCATTGGTACAGTATAAAAATGTTAAAGGATTCTGCCTGGTGGATCTGAATAAAAAGATTTTTAAAGAAATTTCCTCATATTGCATTAAGTTAGAATTCGGGCTCCCATAGGGAATGCAAATATTAACCGAGGGACTCGATTTGAACAAATTTGAATCTGGCCCACCCTAGAGATGATGTATACCAAATATGAGAGGATTCTGACTGGTGGATCTGAAGAAGATTTTTAAAGAAATTTCCTCATATTACACTAAGTTAAAATTCGGGCTCCCATAGGGAGTCCAAATATTAAACCAGCGACTCAATTTAAACAAACTTGAATCTGCCACCACTAGAGATGTAGTATACCAAATATGAAAAGATTCTGACCACTGGATCTGAAGAAGAAGAAATTTTTTGGTATTTTATGGGTGCTATCAGAGTTATGCACCTTGTGGTGCCCCCTGGGGGCGTGGCAACGTTATTTGAACAAACTTGAATTGACATATGATAAGGAAGATGCACACCTGATTTGGTTCAATTTGGTCCAGGAGTTTGTGAGGAGAAGTCGATAATGTAAAGTTCATGCTGGACGACGACGAATGGATGACGGACAGAAAGTGATTAGTAAAGCTCCCCTTGAGCTTCGCTCAGGTGAGCTAAAAAGCAAATGCTCAATAAAAACATCCTGGCATACAGAAATGAAAGTGTCAATGACACTGTATCTTAACTTGACTGAGTGTTGTGTTTGATGAAAAGGATAATGTTCAATGTTTATGAAAGGATTATGAAATAAGACAAGAATTGTGATAATTGGGAATATGTTAATTTCTGTTCCCTGTATGCTATGTTTTCAATAAAAATAATTTGAGGTGTAGACTGTACTAAAGAACTGACAGGTGGGTTAATGTGGCCCTCACATTTAATGTATGTGGCCCTCACAGTTAATGTATGTCAACCAAAGTTTCCAAGTTACAGTGAAAATATTCCAAAACCAGTCATCCTATCAAGATACAATGAAATCCCTTCACAAATACGACCTGTAGACTGTGCTAAAGGTTTTCGGGCTTTGGGCCTGTGTATCCATCATGGTTGACCGATCACAACCAAAAGGGGACATCCTCATCTAGACAATTATAATGAGTCATCCTACCAAGTTATAATGAAATCCCTTCATAAATACGACCTGTTGTCTGTGCTAAAGGTTTTTGGGTTTTGGGTCGGGCAGCCGTCACGGTTGAATAACGACCAAAAGAGGATGTTCTCATCTAGACATTATCTGGAGTCATGTTACCATGTTACAATGAAATCCCTTCATAAATACGACCTGAAGACTGTGCTAAAGGTTTTCGGGCTTTGGGCCCCTATACCCATCACAGTTGACCAATCGCGATCAAAAGGGGACAGTCTCACCTAGACATTATATGGAGTCATCCTACCAAGTTACAATGAAATCACTCCATAAATACGACCTGTACACTGTGCTAAATGTTTTGGGCTCGGGCAGTCATCACGGCTGACAGATCCCAACTAAATGGGGAAGTTCTCATCTAGACATCATACAGAGTCATCCTACCAAGTTACAATTAAATCCTTCATATTAAATATGACCTGTACACTGTGCTAAAAGTGGGGAAAAAATGGGGAAGTTCTCATCTAGACATCATACAGAGTCATCCTACCAAGTTACAATTAAATCCTTCATATTAAATATGACCTGTACACTGTGCTAAAAGTTTTTGGGTTTCGGACTTTGGCAACTGTCACGGTTGACAGATCATGACCAAACGGGGACATTCTCATCTAGATATTATGCAGAGTCATCCTACCAAGTTACCATGAAATCCCTTCATAAATACGACCTGTAGACTGTGCTAAAGGTTTTCAGGTTTTGGGCTCGGGCAGCCATCATGGTTGACCGATCGTGACCAAAAGGGGGATGTCCTCATCTAGACATTATACCGAGTCATCCTACCAAGTTACAATGAAATCCCTTCATAAATACGACCTGTAGTCTATGCTAAATGTTTTCGGGTTTTGGGCTCAGGCAGCCACCACAGCTGAATGATCGTGACCAAAAGGAGATGTTCTCATCTAGACATTATGTGGAGTCATCCTACCGAGTTACAATGAAATCCCCCCATAAATACAACCAGTACACTGTGCTAAAGGTTTTTGGGCATGGGCAGTTGTCATGGTTGACAGATCACGACCAAATGGGGAAGTTCTCATCTAGACATCATACAGAGTCATCCTACCAAGGTACAATGAAATCCCTCCATATTAAATATGACCTGTAGACTGTGCTAAAAGTTTTTGGGTTTCGATTTTGGGCAGCCATCACGGTTGACAGATAATGACCAAAAGGGGACATTCTCATCTAGATATTATACAGAGTCATCCTACCAAGTTACCATGAAATCCCTTCAGAAATAAGACCTGTAGACTGTGCTAAGGGGTTTTGGGCTCGGGCAGCCATCACGTTTGACCGATCGCAATCAAATGGGGACATTCTCATCTTGCCATGACCTCAAACCTGCATATGAAATTTTGTGATGATCGGACAAGAACTACGGATTGTAGCCTGTGCTAAATGAAAATGTGAACAGACTAACAGACTCACATTCTCACAGACTTCCTCACGCGTGATTGCAATAGCTTATCTTGACTTTGTCAAGTTAAGCTAAAAATATTGAATTCACACTGGGCATACAATCGGCACTCACTGGTGAACAGGTAGAATGAATGAACTGATCAGTGGTGAGAACTAACACACCACATTTCTCTGTAATATTGCTTAAAACAAGAGGCCTCCATGGGGCCTGAAGGGCTCACCTTGAACAGAACCCTTTATAAACCGAGGCCAAGAATGAATCAACATTAATCAATCAATTTCCATAGGATCCACTGTCAATCCTTGAGCCCCTCAGTAGTGACTAAAATAGTCCAAGCATCATGCCTTTTCTTTGATTAATCATAATGTAAAAAGTGGAGCTCAGCTATGGAGCACCTTGATATACAATGTGAATTAATCTTAGTTACACACCCCTAGAGGGTATTTAAAAAAAAGTTTCTAATTTTTCAGCTAGATAGCTCCTTATAAAATTAACTTTGAATTATGTTTCTATTTTTAGCACACATTGAGTCCCATGATAGCTAGGGTTAATTTTTTTCATATAAATCAAATATCTGTTTCCCACTTATGCTGCATATCAAATTTTGTTAAAATCGGACTAAGAGTTCTGAGTAGTGAACTAGAGATGTATACCAAATATGAAAGGATTCTGACTGATGGATCAGAAGAAGATTTTTAAGAAATTTCCTTATATTGTACTAAGTTAAAATTTGGGCTACCAGAGGGAGTCCAAATATGAACCCAGGGATCCAGTTTGAACAAACTTGAATCTGATCTCCTAGAGATGTTGTATACTAAATATGAAAGCATTCTGACTGGTGGATCTGAAGAAGATTTTTAAGGATTATCCCCAGGATTGCACTATGTTAAAATTCGGGCTACCACAGGGAGCCCAAATATGAGCCCAGGGGCCCGATTTGAACACACTTGAATTTGAGCCCTTGGGTATGTTGTATACCAAATATGAAAGGATTCTGACCTGTGGGTCCGAAGAAGAAGATTTTGAAAGAAATTTCTTCCTATTGCACTAAGTTACAATTCGTGCTCCCTTAGGGAGCCCAAATATCAATCCAGGCACTCCAATTCAACAAACTGGAATCCCAACCCCCAAGAGATCATGTATACCAAATATGAAAGGATTCTGAACTGTGGATCTGAAGAAGAAGATTTTTAAAGAAATTCCCTCGTATTGCACTAAATTAAAATTCGTGCTGCCATAGGGAGCCCAAATATCAATCCAGTGACCCAATTTGAACAAACTTAAATCTGACCTCCCTAGAGATGTTGTATACCAAATATGAAAGGATTCTGACTGGTGGATCTCCAGAAGACATTTTTAAAAAAATTTCGTCATACTGCACTACGTTGAAATTTTGGGCAACAATAGAGAGCCCAAATATGAACCCAGAGACCCGATTTGAACAAACTTGAATCTGACCCCTCTAGAGATGTTACATACCAAATATGAAAGCATTCTGACTGGTGGGTCTGAAGGAGAAGATTTTTAAAGATTATTCCCCATATTGCCCCAAGTTAAAAATTTGGACTCCTCTATTGAGACCAAATATGAATCAAGGGGTTTCATTTTAACAAACCTATATCGGACCCCCTATGGATGCTGTATACAAAATATCAAAAGACTCTGATCATTGGTTCTGGAGAAAACATTTTTAAAAATGTTTGCAAATATGTTTACTCAGCATTTTTTCGATGCCTCCCCCCACCCACAGAACACCCTGACACAACTGATAGCAATTTTTTTACGATTGAGTTCTATGGGTCCTAAGGATGCTTCATACCAAATAACAGTTCTCTGTTCCGTGGGGTTTGGGAAATATAGGAGTTTGAAAATATTTCTATTTTTAGCTCCTGGGGTTCCCACGGGGACACAGGAAAATTAAAATTTTATAGTAAATTTCATTTCTTATTATACTTACCACAATTGTTTACTACAGGCTTGCATTACAGTGGAAGTCCCTAACTCGGAAAAATATACTCCATATTTTGATCTTTCCTAAGCGATTTGGGAAAGAAAAGTGGTGTAAAAGCACCAAGAAAAAATAAGCCAAAACTGGGTCGAGTGCTGCCATCACACACCCAGTAGAGGACGCTCTTCTCCAACTACAGATCCACGGCTTCTGGTACCAGTGTGCAGGTAGTAACTAATGACTCATTCTTTTGAATCCGCCAACATTGGAGTTATGTGACGAGCGGGGAGGAAGGATTGTTTTCTGAATAAGAAGACGGGAGGGCCTCCATGTAAACAATTGTGGTAGGTATAATAAGAAAGGAAATTTACTATAAAATTTAAATTTCTTAACCTACCCCACAATTGTTTACTGAATAGACAATAGGAGGAGAGAACCACATAACCAACCTCCACATAACAAGACTGCACTGGAACCATGGACAGAAGAGTTCCCTAGGCCTATCAAACCATAGCATCACAAACACTAGTAAAAGACAATGAGAGATGAGGTGTATGGCACTGCATGATGCACAGACAGAAAGGGCAGTTAACCAGCACAGAGCTGGAACTGACCTTGAAGCCTAATGGCTAGGGTAGACAACAGCCTGAGCAGAAGAAAGAGGGCCCAAAGAAAAAAGGTCCTCAGACTGCTCCTGCAACTGACACAAATAGAAGGTGGAGAAAGTAGAAGCATTTCTCCAGTAGGCTGCCTGCATAACATCCGACAACTTGACGGAGTTAGCATAAGCCCAGGAGGTAGACAAGGCATGCACCTCATGTGTAGAAATACGATTCGTAATACAATCATCAGTCGCTAGACAAGCATAAGCCGCACAAACAGCAAGACAAATCCATCAAGAAATGGATTGAGAGATCTTCTGTTGACCAGAAATAAGAGACAGAAAGAATTGTTTCCTGCCTTTCCTAATGAACTGCATCTGGTTGAGATAAATGCGATGTGTAAGGGCGATTACCCTCAGCTGAAAGAAGAGCCTTGATACAGATAGGAGGTGGAGTTGTTTCTGGTATCTGATTCTTGGCCAGAAAGGAGTAATCAGTGGTAAAAGTAAGTCTGTTGGCGGAGCTCCTGAAAAAGGCTGGAACAACCGAGAGGGCGTGAAGCTCACTAACCCATCTGGCTGAGGCAAAAGCCATCAGAAAAGCTGTCTTGTATGTGAGAAAATGCATATCCACCTGGGATAAAGGTTCAAACGGCACCCCCCCTCCCCCAAGCAAAGAAGCACCCAAGAAAGATTCCATCTTGGGGTAAGCTGCAAAATCCTAGGCCTTTTCAAAGAAAAGTGCCGAATAAGCTCGGAGAGGTATGGATCAGTGCCGATACGACGCTTACCCACATACGAAAGGTCTCTGAAAGCATGGACCTGTACCCTTTGATGGTAACAGACTGGAGCCCTTGAGAATCAAACAGATATACCAGAAACTCTGCAATCTGTGTTATCGAAGGATTGGCATAATCAACAGTGATCAGCACACCATCGACCGAAGACTTTCTACTTAGCCGTATAGGCTAAACCAGTGGAGTGCCGCCTTGAAGAAGAAATGCACTCTACTGCTCGTCTCGAAAAACCTCCATGGAGGAGACAGGACCTGATAAAAGATATGCGTGAAG
The DNA here is from genome assembly GCA_031216915.1 of Pictodentalium vernedei. Taxonomy (NCBI): domain Eukaryota; kingdom Metazoa; phylum Mollusca; class Scaphopoda; order Dentaliida; family Dentaliidae; genus Pictodentalium; species Pictodentalium vernedei. The sequence continues at coordinate 232,810,210 of CM062296.1, forward strand.
GCACAATGAAGTCGGGTTGACGTGAAACCTCCTCGAGTGACCTTGTAAAAGAAGGGTAGCAACGTAGAGGGAGACGTGCCGGAACTGCTGCCAACAGAGAGCAGAGCTGATTGATCCAAACCTGTTGAGGCAATAGGGGTGCGATCAGAATGATTAGTCAGCTAGGACGTTCAGACGACTGGGAATGTGATGAACAACCACTCCGGTGTTGACATCCTGAGCTAGCAGTAGAAGATCCTGAGCCAATTCGTACATGGGAGCCGAGTGCGTGCCAACCTGGTTCCGAATGTAAGCGACCACTGTTGCAGAAGGACCTGACGATTTGAAAGGTGGGGGATCCACTGCCAGAAACTCAGAAGAATACCAAGAAGCTCCTTCTGGTTGATGTATAGAGCTGCTTGAACCTGGTCCCGTGCACCGTGAAGGGAAAGACCTAGAGGATCCAACATTGCACCCCATCCGAGATAGTTGGCATCTGCCGTCAGAACACGATCGGACGTGGGCAAGTCCAACGGAACTCCCTGCATAATCCACTGAACATCCGTCCAGGGAAGAAGGTGACGATGAAGAGAGTCTGGTAACTGAAGCACCAGATCCAGGATTGACATTTGGCCTCCAAAGACTGAGCAGAAAGTGTTGGAGAGGTCTGACATGCAGCCGACTGAGAGGAATGAGATCCGTCACCGAACAGCAGAGACCGAGCAGCCAGAAAATACTCCGAGCTGTCAGGAACATGGACTGGGACAGAGTCAAGACAAAAGCTTAGAGAATCACAGCCCTTGCCCGGGGAACCGCCACCATATTCAGCTGAGTACGGAAGTCCATTCCCAGATGATAAAATGACTGAGAAAGGACCAGCTCCGACTTCTCCTCGTTAACTCTAAACCCTAGCGATGTGAGCAAGCTCAACAGTGTATCGACATCTGACTCCAGAAGAGCAGCATTGGAGTGCCTCAGATATGCCAAAGTAGTCACCCTGGACTGTGTGCGATGGAAGGCTACCACATGCGACATCAGTCAGGTGAAGGCCCAAGGAGCCAGGTTGAGGCCGAAAGGCATGGCCTTACTGGTCAACTCGCCCCAGAAAAGCGAACCTGAGATACTTTCGCGTTGTTCGATGGATCGGAACGTGAAAGTAAGTGTCTCGCAGGTCGATGCTGGAAGCGAAATCTCCCTGGTGAATGGAACGCCGAACCGACCTGAAAGTCTCCATGCTGAACTTGGGAGCAATAATAGACTGGTTCAGGATACACAGATCGATAACCGGTCAGAGTCGGCCGTTCTTCTTTGGCACCAAGAACAAGCGGGAATAAAATCCCACTGAATGAATGTTCTTGACGACCTCGATTGCCTCCTTTGACAGGAGATTGTCTATCTCCATGATCAAAAGTTCCCGATGTGAAACTTCTGAAGGAACTTGTGTTGGAAGAGGCACTCTCGACAGAGTGGGGTGCCTCCTGAAGGATATTCGCAACCCGGACCAAACAACATCTAACACCCAAGGATCGGATGTGATTGTGGCCCAATGGTCTGCGAACTCTGATATCCTTCCTCCAGCCTGGGATGAATAGAGGTGAGGATCTGGCGAGGTCCTCGAGAGGAGAAACCACCCTCTGGTCTGCCGACACTTACCCTTACCACGTGAGGAAGAAGTAGAAGTAGCGGCAGGAGGATCAGCCCTTGGCTTCGCAGAGGTTCTTAGGCTTAGAACGGCCCCTGCCTCCAACAGAAGGCTGATCAAGCTGGCGATGCAGCAGTTGATCTTTGGAATGATGCAGGATGTCATCCCGGAACGTCGCCACGGAAAAGTCGCAGACCCGCCAATGAAGCGGATCGAAGAGCGGCGCGCTGCCCCTCAGGAAGGGAACAGCTTATGCCCAACACAGCATCCCAGCGAACTAATTCCAAGTTAGCCGTGATACAGGCATGCATGTGAGTAAGATGCATGAGCGTCTTTGGAAATAACACGCAAAGGAGCCTGTACATCGTCAAACCTATTTGGAGGCAGATAAGCAGCCAAAGCAGAGACGACGTGATCTGAGAGAGAAAGCAAGCCCAGCACCTCTCTCGATAAGCCCAACAGGGACTCCAGAGTCACCATAGGAATAACGGCCGACTTGGGCTTGGAAAGCCCAAGGGAGAAGGAGTCCTGATCCAAGACTGTCAAAAGTCTGGCAGACTGATGGATTGGAGGAATCGTAGGAACGATAACGCACTGGAGGCAAAAAGGTGTCAGCCCTGGAGAAGAACGAAGTCTTCATAGCCTTGGAACTCAGCTTAGAGTCCAAAGCTGCAAACGCTTCAACCACCTGGTCTCAAAGAAGGAACTCAAACACAGTCAAGAGCTGCCCCCAAGTCAGAAGACAGTTGGACCTCAACGTCAGGTATGTCTGACCCATCCTCTGAGTTGGAAGACACATAGCCCATCATGGGCAAACAAGCCGATGCCTCCCATGGTGTAGGCACACCAGGGGGATCAGAAAGCGGCCTGCTTCCAATCCCGGGAGGCGGCGCCGCAGGGGGCGCCTGAAAACCACCAGTAGCCTCACTGGAGGCAAGGGGAAGGCCCTTAGAAAGAACCTGAGTGAGCAAGGAGAGGGCCTCCCTAAGCTCACAGCCCGTGGAAGGCGGTTCATCGTGGGAATGAACCGGCAAAGTGGCTTCACTGCTGACCCTCTTAACCAGCGAATGTCCGCGATCCTCCAGAATGCGGGGCGACGGGTGGCAGCCGAAACATCTGCAGGCAGATCCTGAGAGGGGTATACCAGACCCCGAGGATCAACAGTACTGGAACTCAGGAGAGTCGCCATGGCCATCCGAGGGACAGATGGTTCAGGCTGCACAAAAAGCTTCGGTCCGTCAGACCAGAGTCGTGGACGGAAACGCAACAGAGTCCACGGTGACCGCACCAGGAACATCCGAATCCAAAGAGAAGGCTGCTGGGCTCGACGGCTGAGAGACCACAGCAGAGGGTTTGGCCGGCAGCCCCTTCTGATTTCGCAGAGTTCAAGTCAGGGAAGGCAGAGGTTGATATCCCACATCTACACTACCAGACATCTCTGCAGATTCCCTGCCTGCAGGGATAAGCCGAGGCCGGCTGAAATGGAGACCAACGATGCTGTAGATGGAACAGGAGTTGCAGCAAATAAGTCGGGAGCTGTTGAAACAGGTGGAAAGGTGGAGGTGCAACCGAGCTTGATTCCAAAGGAGGAGTCACAACCCTAGTGACAGTATCAGATGTCGACTGGGGAGGGACCACTCCCGGAACCAGGCATCTCTTCACCAGACAACTCAACAGCTCCAGCAGTATCCACCACAGGAAAAGACTGCACATCCCCCATGGAGGGGTATAACTCTCACCAGACGTGGTTGTGCCGGGAGGCCCCGAATGACAGCATTCCCCTTTCCCGCGGATGGGGAAGGAAATGCCACGAGCATGCACCACACGTGTTTCGAAAGCCCAAAAGGTGGACGACCAAGACCCACAGAGCCCACAGGGTCAACCTGACATACACCCATTACAAGTAGGCACGATGCGTGGGAGACCTCCACATGCTTGGGCAAAAGGCATTGCCCACAAGAGACAGTTCTGGGCATAACAGAGGTGAGAGCTGCACAGAAAAAGGTGAACTCAACAGATTGAGACAGTAGAACACCCCCAACAAGGAGAGAAAGGTGGCAGAGAAAAAAACGGACCGGCAGGAACACAGCAGCACCCAGACAACCGACGGGGACCCAAAAAGCAGAAGTTCCACCCTCAACAGAGAAGAGAAATTGTGACCTTACAGCCCCCCACTTACACCTAACTCCAACAATAATAACACTATCCAAAAGGATAACATAAATCAATAATAAAAATATGACATGTCCGAATCACACGGTACGTGAAAGTCGTGCGCGAACATGGAGAATGCAATGAAAATGTGGATGAAATTAATAAACGAGAATATATAAAAACAGTCCTGATATTGGAAGATCCCCAGATCAATAATTCTTGACACAGGAACAAGTAATCAAGGAGCACTATTTTCTAATGTAAAGGATAGCACATCTCCTCAAGAAAGAATGAGTCATCTGCAGACATGTTAACTCTCCCGGAATGCCCGGGATTCTCCCGGAATTAGCTATCCCCTCCCGCCCTCCTGCCCGGGAGTCAATTTGGGCCAAAATCTCCCGGAAAGTCGACATACCAGACAAAAACTGAATCCACCAGCTTTTGTTTACAAATACAAAAGCATGTGCTCTACTCTCAATGGCAAGGTCATTAAGTTTGTGTGAAACGTCACCACTTACGTAAGAACTGGTGACCAATCTCATTTCTGTCAATGGCCGTGTTGTGCTTATTTGCAACACGTTTGACAGGCGGATTAAATGAATTTGAGATGCAGGATAATTGCTGAAATTGATTATATATTAAAGGCACACCTTTGCTTGTATACAGGTAGCAGTCAAATTGAAAAATAAGTTCCATGCGCATAAATTTTGTCCAATCGAACATGTGCAAAAATACGCACAAATTTATTATTGTGCATTTTGGATTTCACTTTCACTTCAGATAATTATAGCCAATTTTGCAGACAAACGGCTCAAACATATGAGTTGCCGTAATTTTCAATATATTGGGAAAAATTTCCGATTCGCAATTTTCTAAAGCAGGCTGTGAAAAAAATTATGTTTTTGGTGAAAAAAAATCTCTAAAAAGTTGCTAATTTACGGCACTTGGACGTTTTTTCATTCGTTGTGATAAATGCATAAATGGACAACAAAATAAATTAAATATCCCGGAGATGTTTCGTCCTGGGCTGGCTGTGGCAAATCCCCTTCGTAAATGACCAACTACTTCCAGTGAGTACCCGGTGTGGTTAGGTGGGGCTCTGGGCTTTGGCAGATCGAATTACCACAACAACCGGGCTCGGGGTGTGCCTAAACACCACAGATCGCCGCAGGTTACCGCAGGTCGCCGCAAGTACCCATAATTTCCCAAATAGATCCAAAACTTTCAACACAGCGTCAAAACTGATATAGTGCTGAAAGGGTCGAAAATATCTCCAAACATTTTGTACATAAAACCATTGAAATATGGATGTCATTGGAACAACTCAGATATTGGCACATGACCACATCCATATTTTTGATTTCTGTTTATCTCTATATTTCTATGTTTTGGCTTTTGAAAGGACAAATTGTTCAAATAAAACACATTAGGGTGGAATGTTTAATGTATGTGTGTGTGTGTGTGTGTGTGTGGGGGGGGGGGGGGGGGGGGGTGGTAACATGGAAATTATTGATGTGCTGCCCACGTGCAAAAATCTCACTGACAAGCATCCGAGTCTCACTGGGAGCTCATCAAAATCTCACTGACAGTCACCTCGAGAGGTTAACAGGTCTGGGTCACTCACCACCGGTTAGTAGAACGTTGGCGTATGTTCCTTTGATGTATTGTTGTTGGACTGTTTCCTGTTATGTCTGTGTGTGTGGGGGTGGGGTGGGGGTATTTGGTATTAATTTGTATTTAAAATTGATCCACACGTGGCTTCTACGCGCAAAACAAAATCTCCCTGAAAATCACGTCATCTCCCTGAAAATTTTCTTCAATCTCCCTGAAAAAAATTTTGGAAGGTTAACATGTCTGGTCATCTGTCACATGTCTGCGCACTGGTACCAGAAGCCATGGATCTGTACTTGGAGAAGAGCGTCCCCTAATGGGTGTGCGCCGGTAGCACTTGACCCAGTTTTGGCTTATTTTTTTTGGTGCTTTTGCACCACTTTTCTTTCCCAAATCGCTTGGGAAAGATCAAAATAGAGAGTATATTTTTCCGAGTTAGGGACTTCCACTGTAATGCAAGTCTGTAGTGAACAATTGTAGGGTAGGTTGATAAGAAATTGTTTTTTGCATGAATCAAGTACTTGTGATCCAATAATATCAGAAACCAAATTTGGTTCAAATCGGACCACTGATTCAGAAAATAGAAATTTTGGGCGGGACCAAAAATCTTGCCCATCCAATTACATAGGCAAATATTGCTTCTCGAACTTCGTTTGAACAATCTTGAATCTACACCTCAAAAGGAAGCTCCATACCAAATATCAAGTCATTGTACCCAGTGGTTCATGAGATTTTAAAACAAATTTGGAGCATTTTCCACCACCCCCTTCCTCTGGGCTGGGCATGTTGAGTTGAATAAAAATGCAATACCCTCTCAGCACCATCACACACACAAACTTTCACTTGAATTGGCCTAGTGGTTTTGGAGAAGCCCAAAACATGGTGTTGACGGACGGACGATGGACGATAAGATAAGCTCAGCTTGATTTCGTCAAGGGGAGCTAGAAAGGGCATAAAAGGCAATAACTTCTGATAAAAAATACTCTGAATAATGGGTGCATTGAACATGGGGCTAGACATCAATAAAATACACTAGCATACTATATATAATGTTATTCCACAAAGTATTTTAGAAGTTTTTGAGTTTAAAAACTTGTGAATTTGTTGATGATGTGCACATTTTTCATGGCAATGCAAATTTAATATTTACATATTTTAGTTATTGACAAGTAACAAGTGCTGGGATTGGAAAGTTGTTTCAGTGTTATTAGTTTTTGGGCTAGGTAAACACAATGACATTTTATGAAGTGAAGGCTGTTATGCTGTGACTACAGTCACAGCATAACAGCTTTCAAGTTGCTGAACGTCATCGACTGGGAGAGTTCCCCTGTTGATTGACTTGATGTCATCTGGGAGGGGGGTGGGGGGGGGGGGCAGTTTGAGTGGAGAATTTTTTATTGATGTTGCAGCAATTTAGTTGTATAGAGACCAGTGAAACAAAAATGACAAGTTCGGTTCATAAAGATTTTAAGCTTTAGAACCTTAAATTCTTGCATACAAACCAAGAAAATCAAATATGTCCTGATATTTTTCTACTTCTGCTTTCTGCCAAATTTGTTCTTCTATACTCTTTTCCTCAACTGAAAGCAAATCATGAAACACATATGTCAAAGATAAAGCAAATTAATTACATAAAATTATATTGCATTAGCAAAACAATGAAATTCAGTCAACTTGAATATTCAGTTATCCGAATGCTATTAGTTCAGATAAGAACTGAAATGAATTATCAGTCACTTGATCAGAGTATCAATGTGGAATGGGCGAGTTAAGTTGTATGACGTGCACAGCAATTATTACAAAATTTACCATGCCCATCTCACATTCATACTTTGATAAACTGACATTTAATTCATTTCAAATGTTAAAATTTAACTGGTAGAGTGCTAAATTATTTTTCAAAGGTGATTTGTCACACAAGCATTTTTTTTCAAAGATACAATGCTACCAGTAAGGGACGCTTTAGTTTAGCAATATTTTGTCCATAAATAATTGTTTTGTTACTATTTATTGGAGAGCTGGCACTCTCCAATCAATCGTAAAAAAAACTATTTTATATCAACATTTTTTTTCTACTACAGCAAAAATAACAAGGTAATGTATACAGTGTAAAGCCACTCAGCACTTTTCAGAACAGCCACGTCTAGTACTCAACCAGTTAAATGAGAGTGGTTGCTTGTATTATAATATAACCTTTGGAGGCCAAAGTCTCTGCCATTTATGTCATTGCAGTTGTAACAAGTTTTGTGCAGACAACAGTTTTATTATTTCAACCTAAACCGACTCCATAATGCCACTAAGGACGGAGAGGGATGTGATGAACAAAAATACACCATATTGACATAATATCCAGTCTCTAAGATGGAAGTATAAACCACATTGCAAGATTGGATAGAAATGAAAAGGGAGACGAAAACAATGTTTTGACACCCGATCATAAAAATGTAGATAACTCCTTACGCTCGGACTGAAAGTCTATGACACCTAGGAAAACAACCTGAAAGGGACTCTACCCTTATCGGTTTTATTCTCAAAAGACAGCGGTCAGAGCCTAGCTAACGTAGCTTTATAAATCTTCTCCATGAAGACAGATATCTGACTTTGAAAGAAACGGAGACTTACAATCATCGTCCAGCAGGGTTGGGAATGACGAGCCGTTATTCTAACAGCCGTAATTCCCAAAGAGACAGTAATCTCAAGGTAGCTACGCAGTTATAACTGTGTTACTTGCGGCCTTTGAAAGCTCACTAAATGGATACTTACAACTCTAGCCGCTAATAATAAGAAAAAAACGCTGTAACAGTACTTAAGGCTCCTTTGGCATTCACAATGGCATTAAATGTCTTGACGTCAAGGAATACAACACCAGGAGGGAAAAGATGTACTTATTCCCTCACACAAGACAGATGTCTCAGCCTATCTATGCACTATCCGCCTGACTTCAGGATGAGAAACAGGTGACTTGAAAAAACGCGGAGAATATTATCAACAACCTCTATTGCTTTCTTCAATAGGAGAGCCCATACCTCCTCAAGGAGAAACTCTCTTGGAAGAATTCACCAGAAGATTGTCCAACACGTTCTTGTAAGTGGAGCTTGCTCGGATTGATAGCCGCAGGCCTGCCGAGACTACATTCTCATCCACTGATCTTTCGTAATTTCATCCATTTTATGCTAGGTTGATAACCTTCTGCTAAGTGGAAAGCAATAGAAGTCTAGACCATCACCTGCACAACTTGTGAGTCTTGCAGTAAGCAAAACTACGTCCTTGCCGCAAAAAACCCTGTCCCGTCAATCTAGGGGCCTCTGACTTATATTCTTTATAAGACTTGCGCCCCTTTTCCGAGTCGCTCAACAGACAACCTTCTTTGTAAATGTAAGACGTTTTCCTAGACCCCTGCAAGGAGCTCCCTTCTATGATAGTGAACTGGAATGACCTCGCTTACTTTCGGCCAGCTGATGCATGTTTTTGAGACGCTGATCTAAGTATTAGTGTGCTGGAAGCTTTTGGTAGCCTGTTCCTAGACTAAAGAAAGCATGAACAGGAATGACCTCGCTTACTCCGGCCAGCTGATGCATGTTGTTGAGACGCTGATCTAAGTATCAGTGTGCTGGAAGCTTTTGGTAGCCTGTTCCTAGACTAAAGAAAGCATGTCATCAAACAGTGTGTGTCCCTTGACCGCAGCGACTCGGAGAGAGCTTTCACCTTGTCATCTATAAGTGATGACGACGCAATGGCTGCATCACGTTTGATCAACTCCAAATTGCCACTGTCAGGGCGGAGTTGAACATGGCATACATGACTGCCCTGGAAAGAACTCTGAGAGAGGTACAAACGTACTCAAATTCCTTCCCATTAAGACGTTGTGCCATAGCTCTGGTGACGTGATCTGCATAGTACATCGCATCCAGACTCACTCTATTGGATGAAATAGCACATTTCATCACTTCCGAGCGTATATTGATTGATGCAGGTTGGGACATATCTAACCCGGCCTGCTCATCTAAACGCAGAGTAGCTTTCTGGACATCTTCTCCAACCGTTTTAAATGAACATGGTCCAAGGAACGGTATACAGTAGAACCTGTCTTGAGACAGAAAAATGGTCTCTCAAAACAGGTGGCCTCTCATGACAGGTCCATTACAGAGAAAAACAGCCCAATGGTACAAAGTCACAGCAGTCTCTGACGACAGGTGGTCTCTGACGACAGTGGTCTCACAAGACAGGTTTTACTGTATTTATGGAAGATGTCGATAAGAAACCGCTTTCCTCTTAGCATGAGAAAGGTTGAATATGGCATCGTCAACATGGCCAAAGGCCTGCAACACATGTCGAGATTTTCCTCCACACGAAGTCTGCGTCCAAAGACGACAGCAGTTTCTCTCTTTTGTAGTCGCAGCTTGCTGGTCTGGTGGAACAAATTCAGGATAGTATTGATGAGTAAAATGCATTACTACCATATGCTGTTCCGAAAGGGAAGGGTAACCCTCTTCCTTGTCCCTTTCACCATCCAACTGATTCAGCTGTGATGTTTGGTCCATTGCATCTACGTGTGCAGATGACTGGACCGACCCAGAACCATCCAACAGCTCACCACCGGAGTCTGTGGGAGGCTGCTCTTGCACTTGCTGGGATGCTGTGACCAACTGCGCCATCTGTGACAGCAAGTCTGTTACCAAGGCTGAAGGAGCAGCGGTCTTATCACTGCTTGCTGCTCCTGGGACGAACATCCGGAGATGGATCTCTTCTCCAAACATCCCGATGATCGAAGCATCGGATCACTAGCTACCGGAGGTCCAACTTCACGGGCGAAGACTGGCTCCGTCTTCGTGCAGCTGGGTGGATATCTGATGCATTTAACACATATATGAAATCTAAAAGCCATAGCATACCATTGGTAGACTCCACTCATGTATAGAAAAAGAGGTCAGAAATTTTCTAAGTCCACAATGACAAACAAGAGGCCCCAAGGAGCCTTAATCGCTCACCGGCCAAAGTGGTTCAATAAGTATTTGGGGTCACATTCACTTAGACATGGTTCATCAACACTACAAAGGAATGAAGTCATGAGAGACAAATTTTATGGAACTAGGGACATGGCTTAAACAAACTTGAATCTTACCCCCCTAAGGATGCTGCATACCAAATATCAAAAGCATTCATCTGCTGGATCTGAAGAAGAAGATTTTTAAAGAAAATTCCTCATTTTGAACTAAGTTATCATTCGGGCTACCACAGTGAGCCCAAATAGGAACCCAGGGACTTGGCTTTAACAAAATTGAATCTCACCCACCTAAGGATGCTACACACCACATATCAAAACATTCCGACTGCTGGATCTGAAGAAGATTTTTTAAGACAATTCCTCATTCCGAACGACGTTACAATTCAAGCTTCCATAGTGAGCCCAAATATGGACCTAGGGACATGGCTTGAAGAAACTTGAATCTCACCCTCCTAAGGATGCTGCATACCAAATATCAAAACATTCCGACTGCTGGATCTGAAGAGGAATATTTTTGAAGAAAATTCCTCATTTTGATCTAAGTTATCATTCAGGCTCAAACAGTGAGCCCAAATATGGGCCTAGGAACATGACTTGAAGAAACTTGAATCAGATCCACTCCACAATGTTGCATACCAAATATCAAAAGATTCTGCTTGCTGGATCTGGAGAAAAAGATTTTTTAAGAAATTTGCCCGAAATGCACTAAGTTCGAATTCGAGCTTCTATAGTGAGCCCAAATATGAATCCAAGGGGGCTGATTTGGACAAACTTGAATCAGATCAACCCCACAATGTTGTGTACCAAATATCAAAAGATTCTGCCTGCTGGATCTGGAGAAGAAGATTTTTAAAGAAATTTGCCTGAAATGCACTAAGTTCGAATTTGGGCTTCTACACTGAGCCCAAATGTGACTCCAGGGGGCCGAATTGAACAAACTTGAATCAGATCCACCCCACAATGTTGCATACCAAATATCAAAAGATTCTGCCTGCTCTATCTGGAGAAAAAGATTTTTGAAGAAATTTGCCTGAAATGCACTAAGTTCGAATTCGAGCTTCAAAAGTGAGCCCAAATATGAATCCAGGGGGCCGATATGAACAAACTTGAATCGGATCCACCCCACAATGTTGCATACCAAATATCAAAAGATTCTGCCTGCTTGATCTGGAGAAGAAGATTTTTTAATAAATTTGCCTGAAATGCACTAAGTTCGAATTCGGGCTTCTATAGTGAGCCCAAATATGAATTCAGGGGGCCGATTTAAACAAACTTGAATCAGATCCACTCCACAATGTTGCATACCAAAGATCAGAAGATTCTGCCTGCTGGATCTGGAGAAGAAGATGTTTGAAGAAATTTGCCTGAAATGCACGAAGTTCGAATTCGAGCTTCCATAGTGAGCCCAAATATGAATCTAGGGAGCCGATTTGAACAAACTTGAATCAGATCCACCCCACAATGTTGCATACCAAATATCAAAAGATTCTGCCTGCTGGATCTTAAGAAGAAGATTTTCAAAGAAATTTGCCTGAAATGCACTAAGATCGAATTCAGGCTTCTATAGTGAGCCCAAATATGAATCCAGGGGGCCGATTTAAACAAACTTGAATCAGATCCACCCCACAATGTTGCATACCAAATATCAAAAGATTCTGCCTGCTGGATCTGGAGAAGAAGATTTTTTAAGAAATTTGCCTGAAATGCACTAAGTTTGAATTCAAGCTTCTATAGTGAGCCCAAATATGAATCTAGGGAGCCGATTTGAACAAACTTGAATCAGATCCACCCCACAATGTTGCATACCAAATATCAAAAGATTCTGCCTGCTGGATCTGGAGAAGAAGATTTTTAAAGAAATTTGCCTGAAATGCACTAAGTTCGAAATCGGGCTCCTATACTGAGCCCAAATATGAACCCAGGGGGTCGATTTGAACAAACTTAAATCAGGTCCACCCTACAATGTTGCATACCAAATATCAAAAGATTCTGCCTGCTGGATCTGGAGAAGAAGATTTTTTAATCTTTTTCCCATTGCCTACAGTGTTAAAAAGTGCTGACACAGCACTTTTTCAAAGTCCTGAAAAAGTACCTTGTGATCAAACCGATAGGGATTTTTTTTAACCATTCTATTCTACTGGATAAAAGTAAGTTTTATACAAAACAAGGGCAACGCCCCCAGTCCCCCGACCAAGATGGCAAATTCAAGGGAGCTGTTAGGATGCAATTTGTTCGCAGAGCATGGCCATTTTTTAACTTGACCTGTATTTCCAACCAATTAAACCACATACTTAGTTTCGTTTCAATCAAATGATCCAAAGTAAAGTTATCATCCGGACAACACAAAAACAGTATTTTCTAAGTCGAAAAAGGGGAATAAATCCAGTAAAAGTTAAAAAATTTATAGTAATTTCTATATTTTTTATACTTACCAATGACCCAGACATAGCTGGTGCTAACTCTTAAAATATAGGGCCAAACACAAATTTTGCCCCCCAATCCCCAAAATTTGCATCTAAAACCAAAGAAAACATGTCCTGAATGGCCCTCCACACTTCACCTCTACTGCGCATGCGCAGTGTCAAGGACGTTCCGAAATTGGCGCCATTAATCATTCTAATAACCAGTGCCTGGTAAGCGCTATGTACTCAGCGGGGAGGCAAGAGTTCCCAACTCCTGGGAGGGTCATCCCCGTCTGGGTCATTGGTAAGTATAAAAAATATAGAAATTACTATAAATTTTTTAACATTTTTATACTGTACCAATGACCCAGACATAGCTGAATAGTAAAAAGGCTGGAGGGCCAAGGACATAGAGCAAGATGGATACGCTTAATAATATAAAATAGAGTCATCCCCTCTAGGGAAAAAGAAGTAATAGGCCTTACATGTATCTTTCTTATTTATGATAAATTAGAAAGATACAACACCTTCCAAAATTGAGCATCATACATCCATGTACTCTATTAATATCTAGTATAATCCTTATACTAATAATTTTTAAAGTAAGCCAATAAATAAAGTAAGTCTAGAGAATAGAGACTCTTATACTCCTTAAAAGTGTCTGAGGATTGCATAATCATGTCCGTTGACACGTGCTATATTCAAAAGCTATACTTTAAAAACTAAGACTTGAATGAATTTTTAAAACATAAACTTCTCACTAAACAACCATCCCAATAACAGCTCAGAATTACTAACTCCGGAGGAGGTATCCCCTTGTTTTCATAGTAAAACAGGTGACCCAAGGGAACACCCTCCCCCCCCTTTTTCTTGCCCTGGGTCAAATAGCCCAGAGCGAAGAGGGCAGCAGAACGGAGTCACTGCCGAAACAGACAGCCTACCTAGCTATAGTAGCAACTGTTAAGTGAATGACATTCTGAGCAGTAGATAATAGACTTAACAATAGAGGCCTCCAGAAATGGACTCGATATTTCTGAGATAAAAATTCATGAATGTGGATGGCTGAGCGCAATGAGCAGCCTTCAAAAATCTATAATAGCGACACTATTAATGTAAGCCCAAGATGTAGAAGAACTCTTACTTCATGAGCCGAAATCTTAAGCACAACTGCTGAGTCAATGATATACCATAAGCAGTACCGATAGTTAATTGAATCCATTAGCAATAGAATGGAGTGTAACGTCCTTCTATTAGGCATCAAAGACAGAAGAAGCTTACGCCCGTAGTAATAAACAGATATCTGTTTATAAATACATAAACTCTAACCGGACAGAGTAAAACGTCCTTCTATTAGGCATCAAAGACAGAAGAAGCTTACGCCCGTAGTAATAAACAGATATCTGTTTATAAATACATAAACTCTAACCGGACAGAGTAAAACGTCCTTCTATTAGGCATCAAAGACAGAAGAAGCTTACGCCCGTAGTAATAAACAGATATCTGTTTATAAATACATAAACTCTAACCGGACAGAGTAAAGGCCTATGCCCGTACGAAGACGGAAGGACCTTAATAACAATAGGTTCCGTATATTAGGAGCCTAACTCTTATGCAAAAATCCAACCTAAATAGTAAGGAAGTAGTGATTCCGAAACTACGAAAGTGAAAATCATCCATCGATAGTGCATGAAACTCACTGACTCTTCAGTAAAAGAGAAGCCAACAGAATTACTGTCTAAAAGGTCAGAATTTGAAAACTACTGTTTCCAGAGGCTCAAATGATTACTTAGCTAAATAAGAACCGAAGTTAAATTCCATATAGGAATTTAATCTAAAGATTCTAAGTCTATTTATCAAAAAGTTACTAACTGACTTAGATAAAGAGACATAAGACTCATTTGTAAACTATCATAGAGTGCATAGGTATGAGGTAACATAAACCTATAACCTTAATAATAACAGGCTGCAGCAGATCTTGTCAAACAAGTATACTAAAAAGTTGCAATGAGTAGTATGGAGGGATCAACAATATGAACATAGTGATCCCTACACCAACGACGGAAGAGCCTCCACTTTAGCCGCATAGAATAGCGAAGAAGAGGATCTCCTATAGTAAGAAATCGCGTCCAAAGCTCGTCCAGTACAATGCTTACAATGCAATACGGACCCCACAACGGAATACGTGAAGGTTGCGACCTTGCGGGTTGTGATAAAGATGACACGATTTACCCAGCGAAAAAAGATCCTCTCATTGAGGAAGATTTCGCGTTAAGTCCCACAGTAGACAACAGAGTAAATTACCCACAGTCTCTGTGAAGACAGAGATGCTATCAACAGAAATGTATTGTGGTTGTTTATCTTAGCAATACCTGCTGAAACAACAGCGCCGGAGGATACGCGTATCCTATCATTCCGTCCTATTAGATCAATAGAGCGTTAACAACATTAGCTCAGAGATCCGGACAAGCCAACACATACGTCTGCAATTGATTAGCAAGCTGTGTCGTAAATAAAATATCATTGGGCGCTCCCATAGATAGCAAATCTGATTGAATACTTGTTTGTTGAGAGTCCATTCTGACGGCAACAAGCGACCCCTAAGTGAACGGGAGTCCGGTAAAACAATCAGACGACCCGGAATATGACGGACCGAAACAGAACTTGGTGTACTATAACCAACAGACGGATTCTTTCCATTAAATTGAATAACGGAAACGAATGAGTGCCTCCCTGGTTCCGGAGATACGCCACTACTGTCGAATTAACAGACAGGATTTGGACATGCGTTTCTGAATAATGTTCATGCAATGACATAAAGGAAGCCTAAAAAACATTATTCCGCGGAAGATAATTGCTTGCTTAGAGACTGCGGAACCCAAAGACCCTGGCACTTCGAATCCATTGGGATCAAAATTATATCCCAATCTGTTTGACTGGCAACCGTCATAACTATAACACTCGGATCCGGCAACTGCAGTGGCACTCTCTGAGTCAACCACCGAATGTTTGCCCCAGTCTGAATCTCTTGTAACACTAGATAGACAAGAGAACGTGTAAATCGAGCAATTCATGGATTGCTGAAAAGTTGCCGTCGAAGAGAGGCTTCTCCGAGAACGAAGCGACTCTGAGAGAGTTCTTCACCTTACTATCCACGCGCGTGGATGTAGCTAGGGCTGCGTCACGTCTAACCAACTCCAATCAGACAATGAAGGGCGGAGTTATACGTGAACAAACTACTGCCCTCAAAAGAAATCACATTGAGAATAATATCCCGGAAATCTTTTCTTGAAGACGTAATGATAACGCCTCAGTAAGGTGGATTACGTATGATAAAGCATCTAAGTTAAGTCTACTAGACATCATTGTCGTTTCCAACATTGTGGTTGGAAAAGACATAGACGGCGAAAAAGAATATTTCCAGTCTTTAACCACGCCGTCTAGACGCATATGAACTCTCGGTATGCCCTGCTCTGCCAAAATAAATTATTCGTATAAATGATAAAATGGCAGAAATGAGCATTGCGGACAAGAAACTAAACTATCATGCTTGGTAGCAGGCTTATATGCATATATAGCGTCGAAAAATAAAACACATGTTGTAATGACATTATTGGACTGTGTCGGTTAGTCAGGGACAATGTCCCTGAACCGATCCAAAATTCCGTGTCCAATGACGCTATAAGTCTCTTATCCAACATCGCAGCAATGTAGTCCGAAATAACAATCACTGGAAGATAATGCCAGAAGATATGAATGGCAGCTTCCGATGCTACGAAAGGGAAAACTCGAAATCTTTCGAATCCCTTTCGCCATCCTGTCGGACCCTATAAAGCTTTCGGTCGTCCGTACCTGATGCAACCGCGGACCGCACCGACCCAGCGCCGTCAGATAATTCCTGATTCCAGTAAGAAACTGTCGATTGCTGGGATGCTGCGAAACAACTGTGCTAACTCGGATAGCACGTCCGTCACTGAGGCCTGAGGAGAAGCGGTCCTACAATGCATTGCCGCTGGAAGCTCCGTGATCGTTACCCCGTGCATACTACCAATATGCGAGCGAATGGAGTGTATAGGCCTCATGTCCCTTGGCTACCGGATGGCGTGACCTATTCGCCGTGGAATCACTGAATGCCGAAACTGATCGGATACTGGAGGTCACGTAGCCAATGTGCGGTCGTGTGCCCTGCTGTGAGGATGAGGAAGCATTATTGACAGTCTCTCGGACTGTCAATATAACGGAGCGTCCCGACCAACAGACATATGCTCCGAATGTAAAATATCTGAACCACAACATGCGGTCCCCTATGTTGTTGGACGAGAGAGGGACTTCTCTCGCTCACAGCCCGGACGGACCTGGACAAGCCAGGAACCGGACTAACAGGCTTCCTCCGATCTGTCCTCAATCCGCCGTCACTGGGTGAGTACTAAAGTAATTAAAGTGCTCGCATCACCCAAATCTCCTTCCTAGACCGCAACGGACGAACCCGGCAGCCGAACCATTCGATGAATGTACGCTACACCGGGTGAGCTAGCGAATGTCACTCCGTCGATCCTACAAGGGATCTCTTAGGCGACAGACATATTCCATGAGCACTTTTTGCTGCTAGCTCTTCATTAACTATGACGACAGAGGCACACTTTTGAAAGACATCTCCGTAACTTTGCGAACAAGAAACCAGAAATGCTTGGTTATAGCAAGCATATAATAATAATATATATAGCGTCGTTCAATAATTCGAAAGTTTGTGTGACATTATTGGACTATGTCGGAACTGAGGGACGATGTCCCTGAACCGAACCAAAAATTTCTAAGTCCACTGACACTATCAGTTTCTTATCCGGCATCGCAGCATTCTGGTCCGACGAAAGAAGCTGTAGAAGATCAAGTCAGATGACATACATACACAATGTTGTTCCGAAAGGGAAAGCTCGAAATCCTCCAAATCCCCTTCGGTATCCCGTCGGACCGGATGAAATTTTCGGACGTCCGTACCCGCTTCCGCGGAGCGTCCCGGCCCAGCATCGTCGGATAAAAAATATGCGACAGATTCAGTTGATGCTGCGATAAGCTGTGCTATTTAGGAAAGCACGTCCGTTCCCGAGGCCTGTGCAGTAGCGGTCTTACGATGCATTGCCGCCGGAAGCTCCGTGTACGTTGACTCCCGCACACTTTCCTATGCGAACGTCTGGAGTCTGCAGGCCTCGTGTCCCTGGCTACCGGATGGTGTGACCTGGTCGCCGATGATTCTCTGACTGGCGAAGCTGACTGGATATCCGAGGTCACGTAGCCAAGAGCGGTCGTGTGCGCTACCATGAGAATGAGGAAGCCTTATTGACAGTCTACTCCGGACTGACTATATGTCGGAGCGTCCCGAGCGACGGACGTATGCTCCGAATGCGAAACATTTTGTACTACAACATCTGGGGCCAGATGTTGTTGTACGAGAGAGGGGCCTCTCTCGCTCGCCGTCCGGATGGACCAGAACGAGCTATGAACCACACTAAAAGGCTTCCTCCGTTCTCCCTCTAATCCGCCGTCACTGGGTGTGCATTTGGTTGATTTATAGTGCTCGCATCACCCCAAAACTCCTTCTAGACCGCAACGGATGAACCCGGCTGCCGAACCATTCGATGAATGGACGCAACACCGGGCGAGCTAGCGGACGTCAAAGGCCGTCGAACCTACTAGGGTCCTCTTAGGCAATTGGCGTATTTACATGAGCACTTTTCCGCTAGCCCTTCATTAATTGTGACGACGGAGGCACACTGTTGGAAGACATCACAGATACATCACCCTAATCTTGATCGTCTGAAATAGAAATTGATAAAGTAGAGTGACCCTGCGGGGAAAGGACCGGAGTGTCCAATTCCCCACTAACATACCGTGACATACGCTTCCCATGTTGTCATCGAAATCATACGATACAGAACAGGAGCTAATGCGAGTACACTGACCACATATAGAATGATTATAAAAGTCAGAGGAAGACTTCCTCTTATTACAATTGATCAAAATCCTTTCAATGTGAAAAGAAAACAAGTCCTGGTACTCGCACCAACCCCTGGCAATCAAAATACATAATAATAATATGATCCATTAATATAGAAAAAATAATTGAAATCAAAATATTTTGAAAAAATATTTTTTCAGAACAGCCCAAGTTTCTGAAAAGTAACGTTGAGCCCCAATGAATCCCAAGCCTAAGTGTGGACAAAAATTTTAAAAATATTTTAAACAATTTATTCAACACTTACGAACAATAATAATGTATCTAGTTATGATTAAAATAACATCAAGATATTATTTTCAAGAAATCCCCCCCTCACACAGAGGGCTGTTGTAAATGTAAACAATGAATGTAAAAACACTAAAATAAGACTCCAGGCACCCAGGCCCGGAATCAGTTACCAAAAATACACTATATGATGCAAAACAGAGACTTCCAGGGAAGAAACTGCAGAACATCAGATGGTAGATGCAGAACACAACGCCTAACCACCCGTAGGTGAAGACGAAAACATGGGGAAAAGAACAGAATTCATTCTGTTATTCAGCTAAAACTCCCAAGAAAATTTAGTAATGATAATTACAGAAACTATGCCAAAAGCATGGGAGAATAGCAAGGGGGGACTTAAAGGAAAGGGAGAGAGGAAAACACTGAAAAATCAGTGTAACTAAATAATCAGAATGACAACAAAATGGCTGCTGCCTCGAAAATAGGTAACTTAACATAATTTCATTAAAAAATTTTAAGTTACAGCCCTGATAATATTCTGTCACACATTTTTCCTCTCCTCCTTCTCTATCCTCCTTAGAATCACCATTTCACTAATATTTATGTGTCTGGCATCATTTAAACTGAGATTTACAAGCACAAAGATCAGTCAGATGTTAACTGATGAAGGGCCAAACTTAGAATGATTAATGGCGCCAATTTCGGAACGTCCTTGACACTGCGCATGCGCAGTAGAGGTGAAGTGTGGAGGGCCATTCAGGACATGTTTTCTTTGGTTTTAGATGCAAATTTTGGGGATTGGGGGGCAAAATTTGTGTTTGGCCCTATATTTTAAGAGTTAGCACCAGCTATGTCTGGATTATTGGTACAGTATAAAAATATCAGTGGAGCGTGCCCATTTTCGAACTTGACCTGCATTTCCACCCAAATAAGCGGCATACTAAATTTCGTTTCAATCAAATGATCCTAAGTAAAGTTATCATCCGGACAACACAAAAACTGTATTTTTTAAGTCAAAAAAGGGGAATAAATCCAGTAGAAATCAGTGGAGCGTGCCCATTTTCGAACTTGACCTGCATTTCCACCCAAGTAAGACACATACCAAATTTAGTTTCAGTAAAATCATCCAAACTAAAGTTATCATCCGGACAAGGGTGTGACGGACGGACGGACGGACGCACGCACGGACAGATGGATGGACAGACGGATGGACACTGCTGATTACAATAGTCCCCCGAAGGGTCGGGGGACAATAAGAATTCTCTGTGCCGTGTAGTTTTGGAGATATGGCAGTTTTAAGGTTTTTCCTATTTTTAGCTCCCGAGATTACCACGGGGCAATGAGTTTTTTTTTTGCATCAATCAACTACTTATGACCCATTATCATCTCATATCAAATTTGGTTCAAATCGACCTCACGGTTCTGAAAATAGAAATTTTAGGCGTGGCCAAAATTTTTGCCCCTCCCATAACAAAGGCAAATAATGCCCGACAAACTTCTGTTGAACAAACTTGATTCTAAATCTCAAAAGGACTCTGTATACCACATATCAAGTCCCTGCTACTGGTGGTTCATTAGAAGAAGATTTTCAAAACATTTGGCCATTTTTTTCACACCCCTCTGTTCAATATGAGCCGAAACCTTATTTGCATAAAAATCAAAATGCTCCTATATAACCATTATTTACATGAAATTTAATTAAAATGTGGCCAGTGGTATAGGAGAAAGAGGCTCAAACACCACCTTCATGCAGGACGATGGACAACGGATGGACTGACGATGGACGAAGAGTGATAAGAAAAGCTCACCCTGACTTTCAGTCAGGTGAGCTAAAAAGTCCCAAGTCTCAAAAACACATTTATGAAATAGGAAAGCCACAGCATACAGGTGGTAGCCTCCACTCATATACAGCAGAAAAGTCTAACATTGCATTAATTAAAGATTAAGTCCAAAATCTCAGAAAAATGTCCGGCCAAGGATTAATGTTATCTTATATTGATGCATTTAACACATATATGAAATATAAAAGTCATAGCATTCCGTTGGTAGCCTCCACCCATGTACAGAAAAAGAGGTCAGTCCATAATGACAAAATAGTCTAACATTGTAAAAACACTAAAAATCAATAAAATATCACTAGTTAAGGGTCTGTGGGTAATTGTAAGCCATAGAAACACAGTATGAGGTGCATAGCAACAGGGCTGATAGTCAAAGTGGACTGGTACAATAACTTTAAGACAAGTGTTGATGTTGACGCCGACACACCATGGGTCATGACATAAGCTCCCACAACTTTGTTGGTGAGCTAAAAATTAGTTGGATATCACATGGACAGCCAAAGTTATCATCTGGAAAACAAAAGTGAATGGAGATGGATGGACAGACAGACAGACAGGCCAGGCCAGACAGATGGACAGACAACACTATATTAAAATACATCCCGTTTTTCAAACAGGCATATAAAAAAACTTACTTTCATCTTTGTAACTTGATTCTGGCAATTTTTTCCTTCCAAAGTCTGCTCCATACAGAAGTTTTTGAACAGAAGAATCAGATGAATGTCCATGAATATTTTGTTGCCTAAATTTCTGCAAGTTTATTTCATCCATATCAATGAATTCTGACTCGATGTTGGCATGTGCACCTTTATAGGTTTTTATTTGTGGTACCCAAGTTTTTATTTCTGGTGAAGATTCTTTGGCTGCTGAAAATTTTTTATTTAGTTTAATTCTGGGTTTGATGCTGAAGTCTCGCAGATCACTCTCCCTTGTAATATGCATCTCAATATGCTTTTTTAACTTTGGTGCTTGAAAGTCTTTGTAACTGTTTGAAATCTCAGAAGCATGTCCAAATAAACTTTGCTTTTTAATCTTCCACTCTGTGGGTTTACTTTCTTTGTTGATATTAAAATCGTCAACTTGTTTCTTTTTATGTAAGCGTATTTCCTCAGTTTTATCACTTTCTGTGGAAGCATGCATATTTTCACTCATTTTGATAACATTTTTCTGTTCATCACTTTGTTCCGATTCTTTTGAAGCATGGCTATTCTCTACCATCTTGATGTGTTGTTTAAGTCTGTCCTCTTCTGTCTCATAATTAGCAGAGATATCCGGATATAACTTTATCTTAGGTTTTACTACACCTGCTTCTGATTCCTTAGTAATCATGTCTCCATCTAAAATAACAATTGCAGGTTTTTGTGGAGCAGGATTTGTTTCTGAAGCGGCTGACTGACAATCATTGAGTCTGACTGATGACCTACGTCTTCTAACTGAAGTTTCCGTTCTCTGAGCATGAGATGAATCACCATTAATATTTTCCTCTTGAAAATCTTCAGCTCGTACTTCATTATCAATATCTTGTGTAGAAAGCATATTTTGTTGATTTTTTTCTTCAGAGACTAATGAAACAGAACTTCCGTTGTCATCATTTTGATCCTCTCCACTAACTATTGTTGGCTTTCCATCTTCAAGTCGGTTTCTTGCCCATATTGGTAGATTAGTCAGTTCTACTAAATCATCACTTGGTGAATCATCAGAAACAAGTGAAAGCTGCCTGGCAGTTTCAGAAGACTTGTCATCTACTGGCAATAGCTTCATGAAGTTAGGTTTGTCCTCTGCAGTGTTTTCAGAAACCTGTAAATTATAGTACAGGTTATAAATACGGTAGGCTATTAAAAAAAAAAAAAAACCCTTGTATCTCGGGCAATTTTTTCTGAATGTTTCAACGAGGAGAGAGGCTTTTTTCCTTTTTTTTCAGTTCCTGAAAGTGTGAAATGCAAAGAGAAAACAGGTAAAAATAAATTTGTACAGATTTTTTATGATGAGAGACATTCTTTTAGCAGATTTAAATAAGAGGGGGTGGGGTGGAGGAGAGAGGGAGTGTGGCTGTAAAACAAGATGTTTTTAATGACCTTAACGATACTGGGGATCATAATATGATGTGATCAAATTCATTTATCTCTTTATTGGTGTTTAAGGTCACTTTTTGCATCTATGGCTGTATGATTATTGCAATATAAGTATAAAGTCAAGTTTAGCCAATAGTTTATACCAATGCTGCCCAATTTATAGAGGACATCTACCCCCAGGCATTGTCTCTCAGATCCTATTCCACCACAGTAAACAAGCACTCCTCCACTTACCAGGTTTCCCATGGGGAGGTCTGATCAAAGCTAAAAGTACAGTATTTTCACAACATTAGTGCTGACATCTCATTTATAAATACCACAAATCAATGAAAGTGTCAATGACACTGTAGCTTAACTTGTGTGTTGTGTTTGATGAAAAGGATAATGTTCAATGATTATAAAAGGGTTATGAAATAAGACAAGAATTGTGATACTGGGAATATGTTCATTTTTGTTCCCTGTATGCTATGTTTTTGATAAAAATAATATGAGGTGTACACTGTACTAAACAGCTGAAGGGTGGATTAATATGACCTCACAGTTAATGTATGTGGCGCTCATGTATGTAGTAATGTATGTGGTAAATTCTGTGTGACATATAGGTCCAAAGGGCCGGGTGCTTTAAACATGTACATTTTTGTTTTAACCTATGTAAATCTTAGCACATGTCACAAAAATAAAGATATACTTACTTACTTACTTACTTACTTATATCAACGAAAGTTACCAAGTTACAGTGAAATTATTCCAAAATGAGTCATCCAAAATGAGTCATCCTATCAAGTTACATTGAAATCCCTTCTTAAATAAGGCCTGTAGACTGTGCTAAAGGTTTTCGGGCTTCGAGCCCCTGCAGCTGTCAGTTTCCCAATTGCGTCCAAAGGGGACATTCTCATCTAGACATTATATGGAGTCAACCTACCAAGTTACAATGAAATCCCTTCATAAATATGACCTGTAGACTGTGCTAAAGGTTTTTGGGCTTTGTGCTCGGGCAGCCATCATGGTTGAATGATCGCAACCAAAAGGGGACTTTCTCATCTGGGCATCATCTGGAGTGATCCCACTAAGTTACAGTGAAATCCCTTCATAAGGTTCCGCTCCACAGTTTCGCACTATTGCACAGGGGTGAAATTCTAAACATAGGGCATATGTTGAAACTAAGGCCATGTAAAATAGAGATATATTTTTAGTATCAGATATATGATTACATTAGGTTTTTTGTTGGACAAGAGAATTTGAAGTTTTGGTCCCAAAGTTGGAGTCTGATACATAGGGGAAAATTACCAGATGAATTATGGGAAACAGTGGCTTCGAAAAATTGGCTATTTTTTAAAATGTAATTTTTACATGGGTTTGTTACCAGATAGGTAACTGAAAAAGGAGACGGAAACATATAATTTTTTTTTTGCATTTTAGAAACAGGGGATGCTTTGTTCCAGGGGTGGGTAGGTGAGGTTGGTGGGAAAATTCTGCTTTTGAGGCTGCTAGGTGGCTGAAAATGACTGGTTTCGGCATTTTTTCATGCAATTTTTCAGGTTGAAGTCTGGCCTTTGACAATAAATTATTCCACCCACATTCAGATTGTTTATTTCTACTTAGTCAGATAGTGTTATATGTTTTTTTGTGGATTTGGGAAATGTAATACATGTTATGAGTTAGATAACTAAGCTACAGAATATTTGCATTTGAAGAGAGAGTATGGCATGTCATATTTGGAAATGCCTGGAAAACTGTGGAGCGGAACCTAAATATGACCTGTACACTGTGCTCAAGGTTTTCGGGCTTCGGGCCCCTGAAGCTGTTACAGTTGACCAATCATGACCAAAAGGGGAAGTCATCATCTAGGCATTATATGGAGTCAAACTAACAGGTTACAATGAAATCCTTCCATAAATATAACCTATATACTATGCAAAAGGTTTTGTGACCAAAAGGGGACGTTCTCATCTAGACATTATTTGGAGTCATCCTACCAAGGTACAATGAAATCCCTTCATAAATATCACCTGTAGACTGTGCTAAAGGTTTTCGGGCTCCAGGCCCCTGTAGCCGTCACAGTTGCCCAATCATGTCCAAAAGGGGCTGTTCTCATCTAGACATTATATGAAGTCAACCCACCAAGTTACAATGAAATCCCTTCATAAATATGAACTGAAGACTGCTAAAGGTTTTAGGGCTTTGGGCTCGGGCAGCCATCATGGTTGAATGATCACAACCAAAAAGAGATATTCTCATCGGGGCATCATCTGGAGTGATCCTACGAAGTTACAATGAAATCCCTTCATAAATATGACCTGTAGACTGTGCTCAAGATTTTTGGGCTTTGGGCACCTGTAGCCATCACAGCTGACCAATCACGACCAAAAGGGGATGTCATCATCTAGGCATTACATGGAGTCAATCAAACAGGTTACAATGAAATCCTTCCATAAATAAGACCTTCTGCCTATGCTAAAGGTTTTTGGGCTCGGGCAGCCATTAAGGCTAAATGATCTCTACCAAAAGGGGATGTTCTCATCTAGACATTATTTGGAGTCAGCCTACCAAGTTACAATGAAATCCCTTCATAAATACGACCTGTAGACTGTGCTAAAGGTTTTCGGGCTTCAGGCTTGGGCAGCCATCATGGTTGAATGATCGCAACCAAAGGGGACAATCTCATCTGGGCATCATCTGGAGTGATCCTACGAAGCTACAACGAAATCCCTTCATAAATATGACCTGTAGACTGTGCTCAAGGTTTTCGGGCTTCGGGCACCTGTAGCCATCATAGCTGACCAATCACGACCAAAAGGGGATGTCATCATCTAGGCATTATATGGAGTCAATCAAACAGGTTACAATGAAATCCTTCCATAAATAAGACCTTCTGCCTATGCTAAAGGTTTTTGGGCTCGGGCACCCATCAAGGTTGAATGATTGTGATCAAAATGGAACGTTCTCATCTAGACATTATTTGGAGTCATCCTACCAAGTTACAATGAAATCCCTTCATAAATATGACCTGCAGACTGTGCTAAAGGTTTTCAGGCTTCGGGCCCCTGTAGCCATCACAGTTGCCCAATCACGTCCAAAAGGGGACTTTCTCATCTAGACATTATATGAAGTCAACCCACCAAGTTACAATGAAATATGACCTGTAGACTGTGCTAAAGGTTTTCGGGTTTTGGGCTTGGGTAGTTGTCATGGTTGGCAGATCACACCCAAATGGGGAAATTCTCATCTAGACATCATAAGGAGTCATCCTACCAAGTTACAATGAAATCCCTCCATATTAAACATGACCTGCAGACTGTGCAAAAAGTTTTTGGGTTTCAGGCTTGGGCAGCCATCATGGTTGACAGATCATGCCCAAAAGGGGATGTTCTCATTTACGCATTATACAGAGGCATCCTACCAAGTTACAATGACATCCCTTCATAAATACGACCTGTAGACTGTGCTAATGGTTTTCGGGTTTTGGGCTCAGGAAGCCATACCGGTTGACTGATCGTGGCCAAAAGGGGACGTTCTCATCTAGACATGACCCCAAACCTGCATATGAAATTTCGTGATGACCAGACAAGAACTGCGGGGTGTAGCCCGTGCTAAAGGAAAATGTGAACAGACTCACAGACTAACAGACTTCTGCACGCGTGATGGCAATAGCTTATCTTGGCTTTGTCAAGTTAAGCTAAAAATGTAATAGATATTGCAAATTACAAAAAAGAAAAGAATGTAGAGTTCATACCACTTATCTCTATACACCGGATTGCTGGGACATCAGCGAAAAACATCGAAACTCAACTCAATCTAGTCTCCGCATACCCTCAAGATGACATGAGTTCAAAGTACATGGTTTGTATGGATATCATACAGTCAAATTCAAGCACTATTTAAGCACTTTTCAAGGACTATGTTAATTTATTTATTTATTGGGGTTCAATGACACTTTAAAAGCCAAGGTCACCTCACGTCGGACAGTTTTACGGGTGGAGGAAGCCGGAGTACCCGGAGAGAACCACCAAGTAACTGTCAGACTCCCCAACATACAAGGTCTGTGTTAACGATTTTCGAGGACTATTATTGTGTGCTACGGTGCATGAACTAGTACAATTACCTGTCATATCAAGTCGATTTTGTATCGTATTTATCACATGAAATTAGGAAATGCCAAAAAAAGAACTTTTAAAAAATAAATGCATTTTTCTTTTCACACACTACCTTATAACATGATAAATCCAAATTTGTTCCACATTCCCACAACTCATTGAATCAGTAATCCATCTAAATAATATTTCAATGATGCTTGAAGAAAACATTAAACTTGTTTTTGAGGGAAGTTGAGAGGCTTGCATTTTTCTTCCAATACCCACTTCCAATAAACCTAATTAATCTTTTGTGGTTTGCAATCAAATACCAACCTTATTTTTATTTCAATAAAAGCTGTACATTTTATATACGATCACTTCCAATAACTATTTGGAGTCCCCAAAACAAATGTTTTGATTTTTAAGAGGCTTTTTTCAACTGAATTCCCTTGCTTAAAGTATGCCATTATGCAATGAAATGAATTGAAAAAGGCATGTAAAAGAAGATGTAAAGAGCAGTTTTTCGAGACATATGTCAATTTGCAATGAGGATAATTCTAATTTGTCAACTTTCTTAGGGAATCCTTCAGAAGGAGAGAGGTTCTTCTCTCAAAGATTGTAGGTAAACTGAATTCAAGTACTTTTCAAGGAAGGTGGTGGAAATCAAGTACTTTTCAAGGATATAAACAAAATACAAGGCCTTTTCAAGGAAAGGAACCAAATTCAAGGACTTTTCATTTGCGTACAAACCCTGTAGTGGTAACCCCTCCCATCAAACCCTGTAGTGGTAACCTCTCCCATCAATGATATTTGACGATGTGAAAGCTGTTACCTTTGAAATTCACTTTAAAAAATTTCACAATCCAGTATAAGTATTTCCATTGGTTCCTTGGATCCTGCATCCTATGTAACATGTAACCAACTAACCCTGTGCAGTTTTACAGCCTTCTCAGTGAAAACTTTAATGTAGTGTGTAATATGACAGCATATCAACTAACCTATGGCTTGTCAAAGTAAGTTAGCTTACCAGTGAATTCTGTGCATTGCACAGGGTTTGGGGCTCTTTTCTTTCTGCTTATAAGTAAGATCATCTCTATTATGCAACTAACTCAGAGCATTCGTGAGTGTACATTTCCATGTAAGGAGTGATATGGCAGTTATCAATTCTTTATAACCAGAAAGTGTGACTAACCCTGTGCAGTGCACGGGGTTAGTTA
The DNA here is from genome assembly GCA_031216915.1 of Pictodentalium vernedei. Lineage (NCBI taxonomy): Eukaryota > Metazoa > Mollusca > Scaphopoda > Dentaliida > Dentaliidae > Pictodentalium > Pictodentalium vernedei. Next base: position 232,838,438 of record CM062296.1, read on the forward strand.
CATTTTCAGGTTTTACTGAGTAACAACCCCTGTGCACTGTACAGTCTTAGTGTAAATCTCATCAACAGCAACCCTTTATATAACATAATAACTAAAACCAATAATATTATCAAAAAGCATTTAAACTCAGCTCATGACCCGCTCATGGAATGAATTGTTTTATTTTAGTGAATTCCAAAAATGAAAACATATTCTATTTTCAATTATTGGCATGTTAATAAAACAGAGAAAACTGAAACAGGTATGTCACAGTATCGAAAAGCTGAATTGTTCATTGGGGGGTTAATGACACTTTCAACAGCTAGGATCTTATCATGTCAAGAGGTTGAAAAGAAAATATGTAGAAATTACAAAATGAAAAAAGAAATCTTCTAAAAACTCACTTCCAGTTTTCTAGCTAAATTAGCATGTTCCAGTTCTGTTTCCCAATTTGAATTCTCTGTGAGCATGAAATTATTTCTCTTAATATCTAATCTCCCTCTACGAACTCTCCAAAGTGCTTTTCGCTCTTTCAATGATGCTTCTGCACTTAGCTGACTATAGTACTCAATCAGCTCCTTCCTAAATAATTAAAAGTATAGTTACAATATTACTTTGTTTGTTTTACTGTGGTTTGATGATACTTTCAACAGACTCGGTCACAATGTGTTGGACAGTGTTATGGGTGGAGGAAGCCAGAGTGCCCAGAGAGACCCAGAAAGGAGTGTAAGCAACTGCCAGACTCTGCAGTGTACGAACTTTGCACAAGCAAAGATAGCAGCAGTTGAATGCAAGTGCACCACCATCAAAATGCAGTATGCCTTAGTACAAAGCACCACTGTGCCCCCAAATGGGCAATCAGGATTAAGATTAAGTGCCTGCTCAAGGATACTATGCAGTTACTGCTGGTCAGAATCGACCCATAATCCTTTTGGTTTGAAGTTGAATGCTCTAACCACTGCACTGCCATGCTGCCTACAATATTAGTGGTGGGTAATTATAGAATAAATCCAAGAGGCCTCTCAGCCTAGACAGCTCTGCCCAGGATTACTGCTTTTAGGGGAAGCTAAATACAAGACAAGAATCCAAGTGCTACTGCTTGTGACCTTAACCTTCATGATATGACAATGGGTCAAGGTCATGACACAATGTTAGGTTATGGGTAACAAATGTGTGAAGTATGAACAAGATCTGTTACATAGATTCAATTATACACACCAGACAAGGGCTGTATAATAATATATAAGTTTTGTCTCTGAACTTGATGATATGACCTTGGGTCAAAGTCATGACACACCTTTGAGTCATGAGCAATAATTGTACCAAGTATGAATAGATCTGTCAATAATACCAAGTTATATGGACAGGACAAGGGCTGTATAATAATATCAAACTTTTGCCATCTGTGACTTTGACCGTGATGATATGACCTTGGATCCAAGTCACAACACACCTTTAAGTCATGAGCAATTATTGTACCAATTATGAATAATATCTGTCAATCATACAAGTTATATGGACTGGACATGGGCTGTAAATCAATATAAAAGGTTTGCTGCCTGTGACCTTGACCCTGATGATATGACCTTGCAACAAAGTCATGACACACCTTTGAGTCATGAGCAATAATTGTTCCAAGTATAAATAAGATCTGTCAATCATACTGAGTTGTGTGGATCAGACAAGGGCTGTATAACAATACCAAAGTTTTGCTGTCTGTAACCTTCACCATGATGATATGACCTTTGATTAAAGTCACGACACACCTTTGAGTCATGAGCAATAACTGTACCATGTATGAACACTATCTGCCAATTAGATCAAATTATATGGACCAGACAAAAATGTAAAATATCAAAGTTTTCTTGTTTGTAACCTGATCTATGGGGCAAGTGACCTTCACACTGAGGGTACAGACCTCATTATGACTGATGACACACTGTCTAGTTTTGTTAAAAACTATTCAGTGGTTGAGAACTTATGCCCCAGACACACAAAATGATGAACGCACAGATGGAAGGATAGACAGACGACAGACAACTTAGCATCAGAAAAGCTCCGCATACATTTTTGATTCACTTTGACCACTTTGTAGTTGTTTGTATGCAGATCTTGGCTGCATATACAGGCAGCTAAGGCATGACTAGAAACAACTGCCGAGGTACACTGTTGGGGTACCTATTTTGTTGTGTAAAAAAGTAATTCAGGTCAGAATTCGGCCTTTCGGGTCAATCCTATGAGCGGGGGATAAAACATTTTTCTTAGACACACTATATATTTATTTTATTTCACCCACAGCCTTTTTCTATTGTCAACATTTGTGATAAAAAATAGTTTAAAACTTTTTCAACCGCTGAACTTTTCTACTTCAAACTGATTCATGGTTTGATTCCCACCAGTGGTAACTGTGTTGTGTCCTTGGGCAAGACACTTAATCCAGATTGTCTATGTTAGAGCACAGTGTACTACGGTGTGTGCTGCATGTCGATAGTGCACTTGTCTTCAACCAATACTAACCCTGCCTGTGCAGAGTTAGCATGCTGGAGAGTCTGACAGTTGGTCGGCAATGCTTGGTAGTTTCTCCAGATACTCCAGCTTCCACCAACCATAAAACTGTCTGACACAAGGTGACCCTGGCTGTCAAAAGTGTCATTAATCTGCAATAAACAAGTGCAATGCCAATGCAGGCTATGCCCCCTCCCCTGCCCCCCCCCCCCCCCCCCCCCAGCAAGCTTGAGTTTATAATCATTTATCTTCGTTGATTTTGAATTAATAACACATCTTAACTTATCTCCATCAAATCATAGCACCAATACACCAGGTTACCAAATACATCCATAGGACACAAATGCCCCTTCTTTATGATAAACTATATTTAGTAGTTAACAAAGTACAAAAAGGGGCCATAACGGCGATAAAAATTATCAGGCCACACTCAAAATCAAACCTATTAGGCATACTGACTACAGGAAGCTATATTCCAAGTTTGATTGCAATTGGACACCTACAACTCAAACTACCATTCGGAAACCAATATCAACATGTCTTCTAAGTCAGAAATGGGCCATAACTCTGCTAAAAAATATCGAACCAGGCCCACTATCAATCCCAACCTGTATTATGTGGTTATAAACCTATGCATAAAATTTTGTTTCATTTCGTTCTGTCAAACTAAAGTTATCATCCAGAAACCAATATCAGCATGTCTTCTAAGTCGGAAAAGGGCTATACTTCTGCCAAAAAATATCAGACCAAGCCCACTATCAATCCCAACCAGTATTATATGGTTTTAAACCTATTTATGAAAGTTAGTATCATTTAATTCAGTCAAACTAAAGTTATCATTCAGAAACCATATTTGGGACGTACATATGCGACATACGTCTGTATGTAGGTAAGTATGAACGGAAAGGGTAACACTTAATGGCCCTAACCAGAATAGCGGGGGGCATAAAAAAATCTGATTAATTTTTACAATAATTCCTATCTTATATACATCTTCAGATCTACAGATAACTATAATTCAGGCAGCCAACATTGATGTTAAAACATTGTCAATCAGTTGAGTTCTCAAAGAATATGCTTGGGGCAACTTTTTCAAAGCAATTTAAAAGTGTCAATTTGTGGTCGTATGGTGGTTTAAGAGTTAACTATACTGGAAGCACTGCACTGTAATGTATTTGTGGAAATGTTATGTCAGTAATGTCACAACCATTACAACCCTTTACCCAACATAACGGTCCAAACTGGCTAGCGCTATTCTAAAAAATCGCCAATTAATTTTCATTATTCTTTCATTTTTTGTCTCAAAAACATAGGTTATGACCATTCATTGGAACGAGCTGGTTGAGCTCATTCCAATGAGGTTTCATAACCTATGTTTTTGAGACAAAAAAATGAAAAAAGTTCAAAAATTATAGTAATTTATATATTTTTTATACTAACCAATGACCCAGACTTAGCTGCTGCTAACTCTTAAATATTTAGGGCCAAACACAAATTTTACCCCCCAATCCCAAAAATTTGCATCAAAAACCGAAAATTACATGTCCTATATGGTCTTCCATACTTTTACTCCACTGCGCATGCGCAGTGTCAAGGAGGTCTCGAAATTGGCACAATTATCATTCTTACAACCAGCGCCTGGTAAGCGTTATGTACTCCGCGGGGAGGTATGAGTTCCCAACTCATGGGAGGGCCATCCCCGTCTGGGTCATTGGTAAGTATAAAAAATATATAAATTACTATAAATTTTTTAACATTTTATACTGTACCAATGACCCAGATTTAGCTGAATAGTAAAAAGGTTGGAGGGCCTAGGACATAAGGAAAATCCAATAGGCTCAACTACATATAACCGAATTATCCCCTCGAGGAGAAAGGAGAAATAGGCTTTACATGTATCTTTCTTATTTGCATCAAAACGAGAAAGACACAACACCATTCTGTAATTGAGCACAATAACATCAATGATCTCTATTAACCTCCAGTATAACCCATTATGTTAATATTTTTAAGGGAAAGTCAATAAATAAAGGAAGTCCAGAGAAGTGAGACTCTTTATACTCATTAAAAGTGTCCGAGGATTGAGTAAACATTAGCTTTACACTTTAAAATCATCCCAGTACCGACTCAGAATTACTGACTCCAGGAGAGGTATTCCCTTGCTTTACACTATAAAGCAGGTGGCCTAAGGGAACCCCCCTCCCCCCCTTCCCCTTGCCCTGGATCAAATACCCCAGAGCGAAGAGGGCAGCAGGACAGAGTCACTACCGGAACAGAAAGACTGCATAACTATAGTTGCAACTGTTTAGTGGACGACATTCTGAGCAACAGATAACGGACCTAAACAATGCAGATCTCCTGAAATGGACTCTATTTCTAAGAAACAAATTCATGAAAATGGAAGGCTGAGACCAATATGCAGCCCTCATTAGATTTGTAATAGCAACACTATTAGCATAAGCCCAAGATGTAGAAAGAACTCTTACTTCATGAGCTGAAATCTTAAGCACAGACTGCTGAGTTAAGATATATATCATAAGCAGTACAGATAGTTAATTGAATCCATCTAGCAATAGAATGGACCGAAATGTGGAAGAAGATTGCACGGCAAGTCCTACAACATACACCTAAGTAGATTAATCCATGGTCTCTGTGGAGATAGAGATGCTACCAACAGAATTGCATTGAGACTGTTTAACTTGAGCAATATCTGCTGAATCAACAATGCTGGAGCATCCGCATATCCTATCATTCCATATCACGGGATCGATAGAGCGTCTATTGCAAACGCTCGAGGATCCGAACATGGTGACACATACATTTGCAACTGATTGTTGAGATGTGTCACAAAAAAGTCCATCATTGGCTGCTCTCATTGGTAGCAAATCTGATTGAATACTCGATTGCAGAAAGTCCATTTTGACGGCAACAAGCGGCCCCTCCGTGAAAGGGAGTCTGCTAGTACGTTCAGACGACCTGGAATATGACGGACTGATAGGAGAACTTGATGTTCTAGTACAAAACAGAAGGATTCATTCCGTTAACTTGAATAACAGAATGGAATGAGTGCCACCCTGGTTCCGAATATACGCTAATACCATCAAATTGTCGGACAGAATTTGCACGTGAGCATTCTGAATAACGTTCATCCAATGACGTAGCAAGCCAAATTGACATCATTACTTTGATGTTTATGTGCTTGATTAGGTACTGCAGATCCCAAAGATCCTGGCACTTCAAATCTGTTGGGCTCAATGTTGCGTCCCAACCTGTTTGACTGGCATCCGTCAAAACTGTAAAACTTGGATCCGGCAATTGCAGTGGAACTCCCTGAGTTAATCACTGAATATCTGCCCAAGTCTGAATCTCTTGTTCACTTGATTTGACAAGAAGATGTCCGTATCGAGCGATTAAATCTTCCACCCTCCAATTCTGAGTCAGAAAAATTTGGAGAGGACGAGTGCGTAGCCACCCCATTGGAATAAAATCCGCGGCAGCTCAGCACAAACCTATCAGTCTCATGAAATCTCTCGCTGTAACTTTGTCTGTGAAGACAATAGCGAGCTGAACAACTGATTAATTTCGCTCTGGTTAACGGCAGACGAACGAGATTGTTGTGCGTCTCGAAGCACATCCCCCGGTGGGTGAATGACTTGGACGACACCAGATCCAACTTCTCCTCGTTTACTTATGAAACTGAGGCGTCGGAGCAATAGAAGCAGAATCTGCACATCGTTCTGAAGAGTTAACTCATTGCCATACCTCTGAAGAATGCCGTCCAGGTAGACCGACATTACCGCAGACGAATGAGCTCATTACAGAATTCATTATTCGAGTGAAAGCCCAGGGCGCTAGATTCAGACCGAAGCACATTGCTCGGAGCTGATACATGACTCCTATGATGGTGAAGCGAAGATACTTTCTGAACGCCTGATGTACCATGACGTGAAGGTACGCATCTTTGAGATCTATGCATGTAGCATAGTCGTTCACCTGAATACTCGCTCTGACCAATCGGATGGTCTCCATATAGAATCTTGGAGCCATGATCAGCTTGTTTATCCAGCTCAGATTTATGAGTGGACAAAACGAGCCGTCAGGTTTCGGAACCAGAAAAGGATGGTTTTAGAAACCTGGAGATTCCTGGATTTCTACGATCTCTATCGCGATCTTCTCCAGAAGAGACTGGACTTCTGATGGAAGCGAGCCTCTTTCCTGCGGACTTGACGGAAGCTGAGTCCATCTTGGACTTCGAGTTAAGGGAGGTTTTCCTTTAAAGGACAACTTAGTCCTTCCAAAATCACCCCTCGAACCTAAGGGACGTCCGTAATCTACTCCCAATTGGTTGAGAAACTCGACAGTCTTCCGTCCACTGGAACATGATAGAGGTTAATACCATTACCTCCTGGTCCTGCGAGGCTTGCGGAAGGAGAAACCATGTCCTCCACGGCCCGCACCTCGCCCCGTTGACCTAGGGGCGTCTGACCGGAAGTCTCGGCCAGTATCACAGCCCCTACCTGAGTCGCTACTCTGACGGTCTCTAGAGTAAGACCTAGAGGATGCATAGGAACTTCCCTTTGACGTATTTGCCCCAGAAGTGCCTGTCCTACTCTTCTCCGCCGAATCTGGCTTATTGGAAGCGGATTTGAATAGCAGAGAGTCTGAAGCTTTCTTAGATATCTGATCATAGATTGCGGAAAGCTTGCCCTCAAAGAGAAGCTCTCTGGAGACCGGAGCGACTCTGAGAGAGTTTTTCACCCTACAATCCACACGTGTGGATGTAACCAGGGCCACGACATGTCTAACCAACTCCATATTGCCACTAAAAGGGCGGAGTTATACGTGGAGAATGCTAAGGCCCTTGAAAGAACTCTTAAGGAGGTTATACATCCTGGAATTCTTTTCCTTCGAGACGTAATGAGCACACTCTGGTAAGGTGATCTACGCACGATAATGCGTCTAAGCTAGTCCTGTTAGACGATACTGTCGTTTCCAACGTCGTGGTTGGAATTGACATAGACGACGGTATAGACAATACTAGGTCTTCGGCCTGGTCGTCTAGACGCAGAGGAACTCTCGGAATGCTCTGTCCTGCCGTTTCGAATTATTCCTTGAATTGATGAAAGGCAGATGTAGAGCATTTGCCGATAAGAAACCGGACCTGCCCGTTTTAGTAGCAAGTTATATATAGCGTCATTCAATAGTTCAAATGTTCATGAGACATTTCTGGACTGTGTCGGAAACTCAGGGACGTTGTCCCTAAACTGATTAAAGAATTCTGTGTCCAGTGGCGCTATCAGTCTCTTATCTGGCAACGCAGCATTTTGGTTCGGAGGAACAACATCAGATGATAATGCCGTATCCCTTTCGCCATCCTATCGGACCACTTAAAATTCTTGGTCGTCCGTGCCTGAACCTGCAGCGGAAAGTACCGACCCAGCTTCCTCGGATAATTCCTGATCCGACAGAGTTACTATCGGTTGCTGGGATGCTACGATAATTTGTGCTATCTGTGATAGCACGTCCGTAACGGAGGCCTGGTGAGCTGCGGTCTTACAGGATTTAGCTGCTTGGACGTTGACTCCTGCATACTTCTTATATGCGAACGTCCAGAGTAAGAAGGCCTCGTATCCTTGGCTACTGGATAGCATGACCTAGTCACCGTAGAATCCCTGGTCGGCGATGTTGGTTGGATATCACTGGTCACATAGCCAAGGTGCTGTCGTGTGTGCTGCCGTGAGGATGAGGAAGCCCAAAGAGTCTCTCCAGACTGTCTATATAACGCAGCGTCCCGAGCGGTGGACGTATGCTCCGACTGAGAAACGTTTTGTACCAGATGTTGTTGTACGAGAGAGAGACCTCACTCGCTCGCAGCCCGGATGGACCTGGACGAGCTAGGAACCGGACTAATAGGCTTCCTCCATACCTTCCTCGTATCCGTCGTCACTGGGTGTGCACATTGTATTTTTATAGTGCTCGCATCACCCAAATCTCCTTCCTGGACCGCAACGGACGAACCTGGCTGCTGAGCCATTCGATGAATGGTCACTACACTGGGCGAGCTAGCGGACTCCAATGCCGTCGACCCTACTTGGGACCTCTTAGGCAATTGACATATCTGCATGAGCACTTTTACGGCTAGCTCTTCATTTGACTGTGACGACGGAAGCACACTTTTGAAGACATCACGGTAACATCACCCTGTTCATGTTCCTTAATGAGGCCTGTGGAGCTGCGGTCCTACGTAATTATCCGCTGGAAGCTCCAGGGACGTTCATTCCTGCATTTATATAATATGCGAACGTCCCAACTGGAAAGGCCTTGTGTCCTTGGCTAGCAGATGGAGTGACCTGGATGACGTGTATTCCCTGGTCGGCGAAGCAGGATCACCATGGACGTTCATTCCTGCATTTATATAATATGCGAACGTCTCCTGGAAATCTGTGGTCACATAGCCATGGTGAGGTCGTGTGTGTTGATGTGAGGATGAGGAAGCCAATATAACAGCCAAGTTGGACTGTCTATGAGACGGAGCGTCCCGAGCAGGAGGAGTGGACGTAAGCTCCGACTAACGAACGAACATACAACATCGCGGTGCAGATGTTGATGTAAGAGAGAGGGGGCCTCTCTCGCTCGCGGTCCGGGTGGACCTGGACGAGCTAGCTACCGGACTGACAGGCTTCCTCCGTACTATCCTCGGATCCGTCGTTACTGGGTGTGCACACTCGATGTTTTATAGTGCTCGCATCACCCAAACTGCTTCTTTGGACCGCAACGGACGAACCCGGCTGCCGAGCCATTCGACACCGGGCGGACTAGTGGACGATCAATGCCTTCGATCCTACGAGGGAACTCTTTGGCAATTGTCGTATTTCCATGAGCACTTAGCCGCTAGCCCTAATATTGCAACGACGGAGACACACTTGCTGAAGACATCACAGAAACATCACCCTGATCTTGTTCTTCTGAAAAAGAGACTGATAAAGTAGAGTGACCCTGTGGATAGAGGACCGGAATGGACCCCTCACCGCTAACAAAATACCATGACACACGTCTCCAACGCTGTCATTCCAATCAACACACACAGTGCAAGAATTAGTGTGAATACACTGACTACAAGAAACGCATGAACCTGAGAATTAGAGGAAGATTTCCTTGCATTACAATTTGAACAATATTTTTTCATCAAGAAAAAATATACACAGTCATAGTACTCGCACTAACCCTTGAAACAAAGATACATGATATAATATAATCCATTATAACATTTTGAAAGAAAATAATTTAAAAAAAAAAAAATTTTTTGAAAAAATTTTCAGAAGAGCTCAAGTTTCCAATGGGAACAATGAGCCCAAATGGATCCCCAAAAAGCCTAAGTGTGGACAAAAATTTTAAAACCATTTCAAAAAATTAATGTAACACTTACGGACAATATTAATGTATCTTGCTATGAACTGAACTAAGCAGAGGACAAGTAATCACTATCAGAAGCAACCGTTGTCAACATAAACAAAAAATGTACAAAAACCGGAAACATGACTCTAGGCACTGATAGACATGGCCCGAAATCAGTTACCAATTTAAACACTATCCAGAGAAGAAACTGCAGAACATCAGATGGTAGATGCAGACCAAAACGCCTAAACACCCAAGGGTGAGGACGTAAACATGGGGAAAACAGAATATTATTCTGTTACCAAGCCAAAACTCCCAACAAATTTTAGTAATTAACATTACAAAAAATATGCCAAAAGCATGGGAGAATAGCTATGGGGGAATAAAGGAAAGGGAGAGAGGAAACACTGAACAACAATGGTACATTCATAGCAAGAATCACAACAAAAGGGCCATGCCTCGAAAATAGGCAACATGAAATAATTTCGGAAAAAAATTATAAGTTACAGCCCTGAACATTTCCTGTCACTGTTTCTTCCTCTCATCCTTCTATTTCCTCCTTAGATCCACCATTTCTCTCATAATTATGTGTCTGGCGTCATTTAAACTGAGATTTACAAGCACAAATATCAGTGAGATGTAACTGATGTGAGGGCCAAACAAAAAATTATAATTGCGCCAATTTCGAGACCTCCTTGACACTGCGCATGCGCAGTGGAGTAAAAGTATGGAGGACCATATAGGACATGTAATTTTCGGTTTTTGATGCAAATTTTGGGGATTGGGGGTAAAATTTGTGTTTGGCCCTAAATATTTAAGAGTTAGCACCAGCTAAGTCTGGGTCATTGGTACAGTATAAAAATATAGTTATTCAAGAATTTTTTTTGCAAGTGTTGTCTGCTTTTCATTTTAGGTAAAGGGTTAAGTATAAACTTGTTCAAATTTGAACCTTTGGGAAAACATTATCACTACAGGTTGGGGATAAAGTTTTTTTATCCCAGGCTTGTTATCCATGTAGTAGGCATCTGGGATCTTGGTGACTCATTAGTTAGAGCATTTTATCCATGTAGTAGACACTTGGGATCACAGTGGTTCATTAGTTAGAGCATTGGACTTTAAACTGAAAGGTCAATGATTTGATCCTGACTTGTGCCACCTGCACTGTAGTCTTCGGGTAAGACACTTAATCCTTATTATCCATGGGGGAATGGTGATGCTGTGTACTATGGTAGCTGACATGCTGATGGTGCACTTGCCTGATAACTCTGCTTGTGCCAGATTAGTAAACTGGAGAATCTTATTGTTGCTCACCATCACTTGGTGGTTCTCTCTTGGTGGTCAGTCTTCCACTACCCACAAAACTGTCTGATATGTTATGACCCTGGCTGTTGAAAGTGTCATTAAATTCCAATAGACAAACCAAACAAAGTAGACAACCATTTACATGATAAAATTCTAAATATACCTGTCCCTGGCAAAGGAAGAGTTTAAACACCTAAATCACAAAATGAAAATACCCATCTGTGACAAACCTTTATGCAAATAGACAATTCAAAGAAGAAAAAGTGGGATAAATATGTCCACTGTTTTTTCTATTAGTTAACAGGTAGTGTCTAGTGATTTTAATAGCATTGAAACTACCTGGACAAGTTATTACCCTGGTGCAAAGACAGAGCCAAAATTCTTCCCACCACCTTCCTACTGAGATATGTGGCTCTGGGGTAAGATACCTGGGCAAGACCGATCTGTTTTGCCCACCCAATGTTCACCTTCATTTGAATATTAAATGATTGCCCACCTATTTCATAATCTTCTGCATTTTGTAAGAAAGATGGCTTCAAGAATCATTTCCCTTAACACAGCTGCACATCCTCCTCACTTGAGGATAATTTTTCTCCTACCACTTCATATGATATCATCAAAACCCAAAATTTAAGTGCCTAAGGGCTAGATTATTTTTGGTAGTCTGAATTCGTTCATCAAAATTTGTTTGTTACAAATTATTGGAGAGTGCCCACTGCCATTCTCCTATAATTTGTAATCTAACAAATTTATATAAACAAAATATTATTTGTGTTAAACTGTATATGAAACATGAGCAAGGAAAATGTTGGTCTGGTACCTTCATTTTTTGAAAGCCCTGACAGTGGCTTCTAGCACTCAACCAGTTAAAAGTGATATCACAGGAATGTCAGCTGTAGTAACTCACTTGACTGTCGTGAGTAACACTAATTTTCGTACTATACGCCTATGTATATACAGAACTTTTAGATGCTCTTTCCAAATATGAAATTAATTTTTCTCTTCGATTAACTGGTAGAATGGTATATGATCAACAAGATATTTCGGAAAAGTTACCCAGTACAAGGCTCAACATCACTCTCAGAGTCACTTTCTATACATCTAATTATTTTACTTTATTATTTTATTATTATTACACATCTAATTTTTCAGTGATAGAATCACCAGAATGGCTTGGAAGAGCATGAATTTCTGGTACTGCTGGTAAAACCGGCACTGGATTGCTTGTGACAGTTGTAACAGTTTCGAAGACAAAGTGATGCGCTGAAGCTACTGAGGGATACTTTTTGTTATCCATGAAGTTGATGGATATCGAGAAATATCTTTTAGATAATTTGCGATAATTCACAGGCTAGCATATAATAAAATGGTATATTTACATCACATGAGCAATAGTTTGATTTCGATGAGGTCATGGGGTCATGGGGGTGTGATGGAAGAAAAATCTCACCGTTGAGGATAGATATTTGACCGAGACATTTGATAAGCCTTGTGTCAGGGCCAGACATCTTCTCCCTCGTATGAGATTTCCCTATCCCACACCACTGAAGGATAATAATAATCCAAGGTTTGTTATAGTAGACATCTATTTATGAGATTTAATTATAAATATATGCAGAACTACACTTATGTTTGAATGGGTTAATGATTACTGGACAAGAGCAAGTGGCACAGGGATACCATGTGAGCGATTAGGTTTGTGTGGTCTCCCAATGCCATGTCCTCTAGTCCAGTAATTAACCCATTCAAACATAAGTGTGGTTCTGTATTTATTACACACCCAACCCTGAAAAAGAATTCACTGTAATTAATCGCTAATTGAACTAAACAGTCGCCGATTTGAACGGTTGAAATGATTTTACTGATAAACAGGAAATTTTGTCAAGAGAACCAGTCTTGAGTCTGATCTTGCCACCTGTAGAAATGCTGTTGATTCATTTTGTCAAAAAATGTCGGTCCGAACACTCGAAACTCAAAAGATTACGTTCAACATCAGATATCAGCAATTTTGAGTTCTGAAAAGCATTTTGATAAGCGTTTGCGCAGATATCATTTTATCTGGAGAATGGAAAATGTACAAGGATTTTAATTTGAATATACAGTGCGATCTAGTAGCTCTGTTTAAATTTTGTGCTTTTTAAACTGAAACTAAAAACTAGTAGTAAAGTAAAATTCAGATTGACTGTGGATTAGGCTATCACTTGTGGACATCCGCCATTTCTGTTCTGCACTGTAACAAAATTACACACTGGATGAGAAAAGACATTTTTGGGCAATAATTAACCTTCCGGGGCATCCATTCGATCATTTTGATTAACTGGGGAAGTTTGTGATTCTATTCTGGGTGAACCCTGCAATCTTGGAAAGTTAGCAATTTATTTTTCAAATTGTAAAGTTTCTGACTTTAAGTTTAGCCTTCTGTTTATTTTACCTCAAGTCATGATAGCCTTTGTTTGAAATGGACTGCACTTACAATAAAGCTTATTAAAGGCTTAGTCCACATGTACTACATACAAAGCGAGAAACAAATAATACGATAACTACAAGAAAATGTCATGTCTCTTGACTTGTTGTTTCCACAAGTTTATACACCTTTACAACCTCTCCACCCCACCCATCAATGACCAGACAACATTTTCTCAAAAGCTCTCGAAATGAGAATCCAAATCTTTGTCGTATACTGAAGTGAAATAAAGGGGGTAGGGGTGTTTTCACCAGTAAGCTCTAACTTATTTTTGTTGATATTATTTTTAAAGACTGATTAAATAATTCATTATTTTGTGCAACTATACCTGACCAATTTGTTAATATCTGAACGGTTCTATCAACCTTTTTGTCTTGGTATCTGATTCAAAAATAAAAATAAATCTTTATGTGTCTGGTCCTATATCTTATCAATCTTAAATTTTGAATTATTTTGAATTTGCATTTAGTAAGTAGTTTAAAGAGGAATGGAAACTGATAAAATATGGCTAATGATAGGCTTTTGGCAGAAACATTTTTGGGGATGGGGGCTGATCAATCAAACTGCCGGGAATTTTAGTTTCAAAATCAAAATGCAGGCCCCTACCTCAAATTTACCCTGGTAGCCCATGAAAATGCTCTGCGCACTGCCCCGATATTTGCCAAAATTAAAAAAAATACTGCTCCCTCTGAACAATTTGATCTGAAAATACCCCTCCTTTGCCATGAAAACTGCAAAATTAGCTGGTTGTTGGTGGAGGAGAATGAGAGTGCAGCAACCCCCACCCCACTCCATCTAATACACCCATGTAGCTAATTCATATAGGTGGCATTCGATATAAGTTTTGATGCTGACAGTTAACACAAAATAAAATTCAAGATTGTACAAAACAGAAATACTAGCAAAAATTCTTAATTAGTCATTTAAAATACACATACATCTACGTTTGGAAAATATTGTCATACTGTCTATGTTGTAAATATTCTAATAATTATTTTTCATGGAAGGCGTCTCATAAAATTGACAATATGTTGGATCAGACCACATGTATTTACCACTCCTCCCCTCTTCGTGGAGCCTACTTAATTGGTTATCTCTTAATTGATTAACTCTGTTAACTGAATATAACCTACAAACACAAAACCATTTACCATACCTTCAGTACAAATTTGACCTGTTAATTGCAAATATTAAAGTTACTGAGTCAACACCTGTTAATTGAATAACTTTTTTTGAATATGTTGAGAAATTACCCTGCCAATCACCAAATTTCCCTTGTGCCTCTAACTATTTGGCCTTAATATATCCAATACAGGCATTTAACCTTTTAATCTATTATATCTTGTTTGACAGAGCTCCATGAGCTCTGTAAAACAAGATATGATAGAATAAATGCTCATTTTATCTCTAGAATACAGGAAAATGGCCAAATCTGTATTAAATGAATACTTCTATTAACTGAATAATTTTCACTGGCAAAGTGGCTTTTCATTAAAAGGCGCTCTCTGTACTTTTCTAGGATCTAGGACAAAATACCTTCTTTTTCAAGAATTTCAAGGACTTGAAAACATGATATGCAAAATTCAAACATTTTTAAAGACTTCAAGGACCAGTGTGAACATTGACGGTAGAAAAGAGTGAACTCTAAAAATAGTATACAATCTCCTTGTACCTTGCATCTGCTTCTAGACGAGCTTCTTCATCATCGATCATACCTTCTCTTCTTGTCAGCCTATCCATTATATCCTTGTCTGCTTTCTTAGAAGCTTCACTTTCCGATGCTCTTCGCTTAGAAGAAAGAAAATCAATAAATTTGAATTTATATAAACATTTCAGTAACATTTCAAAAATGATTTTTACTGAATGAAATGAATGAGCAAAAACAATGATCACACAAACAGAATGAAAAATAATAATAAAATGCAATTTAACACCTGGGTGTGATGCATGGTAAAAATTAAACAAATTCCAAGTCCCTAAAGGGAAATAACTCTCACAAAAATACTCGAATAACACCTGCATTGAACATGGGGCTAAACATCAATAAGATACAATTACACACCAAATATGATGTTATTCCACCAAGCATTTTAAAACTTATTGAATTTAAAAACTCATTAGTAACAAACAAAAACTTTGTTGATCACAGACCAACAGACGTTTCCAGAAATAAAATTTCATGTCCCAGCTAAAAAGGAAATAAAATAAACTTTATTTCAGAGAATCAAAATTTCTTTTATTAACTGGTAGAGTGAACATTTTTTGGGGGGTTGTCATGATTCGTTCACGTGTCTTTGCCTGGTTGCAATTTATTGTAACATGACATATCCATATAGACAAAATAATATATCACTTCAAGGGTAATATAAAGCACACCCAAAGAATATGAAGCCTTTAAGTTGGGGTACCTGCAAGGAAGCAATTTACAGTACAGCCAACAATAAAGTGGAAACATGGTCGAGCTAATAACATGCTATTTGGGCGATATTTGAATCACATTCATATCTGAAGATCACAATATTTTTATAGGAATAACTTGTCAGTTGGTTGTGATTTGGCCGGTCGAACATGCTAAGATGACGAAGCCTCAAAGAACTAGTTTCAAACAGTACAAAGGTACATATTCAAAAACAACTCATGATTAATTATTAACAGTAATCATTTCAGTAAAAGAAAGCACAAAGAATTAGTGAAGACATATCAATGCTAAACAGTAAACAAACATAAACATTCAAATAATTGTTACCAATGATCAATTCAATGCAATTACAAAACAAACAAGTACACAAAGACATGTTTTACTAAGCACGAAGCTAAAAAACATTCATGAAATTGAACACAGCACATTCCAGTCAGTTCATCAGTTTGCAGTGCTGGGTGGACGTATTCTTGCTTATATGTATGTAATTCTGCATAATTTTCGAATATTACGAAGGATTATGAAGGATATTTTTCACTGTGGAATTTAATTCAAACAAACATTTAAGTACTTGATGTATTGTTAAAATTTATGATAGATATTTTAAAATGTGTCCAAAATATATCACACACATATTATAATAATACAACTAAACTAATTTTGCTTTCACGAATATTTCTATTACATTTTACATCACCCCAATTCATGCTTCATATCATCGTTATCGAACGCGAAAGGAAGACTCTCCCTCTCCTTTTGACTTTAAAGATTGTGAGCTTTATATTTAGAAAAGTTTAAACCACAATTATGTAAACATACTCTCGAGGATACCCGTGAAGCCTGGTAGGCCAAGGGAAATCCGAGTGTTAATTACACCGACATCAACGAATACATCATCTACATCAGTTCGTTTAGCATAAAAAACATTGCATGACTCAAATCATCTATATTATTATAAGTATTCGCTCGCCTTCTTTTCATCCAAAACATTACAAACGATAGTTATCAAATGTAATTAACTTATCATACCATTTGACTTGTGGTTCAGCCATTCCTATCTCAATGAAGTCAAACTTGAAAAATGATAAAGGAAATTGGGGAGAAGTCTATTAGCAAAGATGAAATCTTATTTTTCAATAATCTGCTTTTATGTACCATTTACATAAAAATGCAATCGCAGACAACAATATCAGGGGCAATAATGATTCAGCAATAAAAGATCTTATATCGCTCTTGAAGTAACAACCAAAGTCACCAGAAACGAATGCATGCATGCATGCCTGATACATTATTTCAGTGGAAATGGTAATCATAAGTCATTCCCTTCAGAACTGATAATGATGCAACCAACGATTAGTCGAGTTTCCCCTCAACATGCATTCCATGTTGCAGGGAACAGCATGATCCACTACATAAACAATCCAACATGCAAAACTAATTGCAGTAACCGAAGTGGCCACAAGACAATATTTTCAAATGTGATGTCAATCTCATTGTGGCTTCTAAAAATTATGAATGAAATGACATGTTTTTAAAGAGATCCTGCCACACTACAAAAATATAATTCCCTAGTTGTTTTCACAAACCACTGACCTATCCCTTCAGTGACCTTATGAATTGAGCTGAATCTGGTTTGAAATATCCTTATCCGACAGAAAAAGCATAATTGAGATGTGTTTGATTATCCTTTATCAGCATGTACAATATGACAAGACAACTGAGTAAAATGATTATTTTCAGAAAGACCAGGAATTCATGGCCCTGTGTATTGTGTGGCTTCTGTTTGGAGGCCACAAAGTCAAAACAAAGGCTTGAAAGACTAGTTTTTATATTATTAGATGTGCAGATATAAATTAAATAATCTAGTATCCCATGAATTTGTCTTATATATACCATTTTCCCACATGCAGCTGCCACATTATGACAAAACTGATTCTGACCTGGTCAGTATTTTCATGTGATTCTAATTAAAAAAAAAAGGTTGTTTGTTGGGGTTTAACTGGTAGAGTGCATAATTATCTTTCATATGTGATTTGTATCACAGGTATTATTTTTCATAGATACCATTCCTCCAGCAAAAGCAACCTTAATTTTGTGAGAATTAGTTCAAAAATAATTATTTAGTTACAATTTATTGAAAAGTGCCTATTGGCACTCTCCAATAAAGTGTAACAAAACAATTTTATGCAAACAATTCTTTTTTACTGCCTAGCAAAGAACAAGCAAAAACATAGTGTAAAGCCTCTCTAGTGGCTTTGAACACTTTTCAAAAAAGCCCTGATAGTGTCTGCTAGCACTCAAACAGTTAACAACACTTTTAACAGCCAGGGTCACATCGTGACTGACTATGTTACAGATGGAGCAAGCCAGAGTACTCAGAGAGAACCACAGAGCAAATGTCTGATTCTCCAACTTATTTACCTGGCAGAAGCTGAGTTAGCAGCAGTTGAAGGCAAGTGCATCATCGATGTGCAGTATGCCTTAGTACATAGCGACACTCTGTTTTCCTGTGTGCAATTGGGAATAATTGACAAATTTGGTTCAAATCAGCCCACTGGTTCTGGAAATAGAAATTTTGAGTGGAACCCATAATGGGCATCCTCCCACAGGAAGCCCAAATTTTGATCAAAGGAGTTCCTTTGAAAAAAACTTGAATCTGCAAAGTTCGATACCAGAAATCTAAACATTATTGTGAGTGGCTTATGAGAAGATGATTTTTAAAGCATTTTAGGCTTATGGGGCAATAACCCCACCTCAAGGGACATAACTTTTGGGGAAAAAAACTAAAGAGTAAACTCCACCAAGATGCTTTGTATCAAATTAGTTTAGATTTGGCCCAAGTGTTCTGAAGATGAAAACTTAGTTGATGAAGAAAGATAATGACTTGGCATTTCTCCATTGCCAACAGTGTTCAAATGGGCTTCCCCATATGGCAACCCATGACAAAATAGATAGTAACTTTTTGGTCCATCTGATTCCACCGGTCCTAAGGAAGCTTCATACCAAAAAAACAATAATCTGGTCCATGCAGGTTTTTGAAATATGTGCGTTTGAATTTTTATCCCCGCATTTGAAAAAATGCGGGGATATATTGGTCGTCTTTGTCCGTTCGTCCGTCCATCCGTCCGGGAATGGTTTCCGGCAAAAAACTCCTAGGGGTTTCAATTTCGAAACATTGAAAGTGTGTTCATGTTCATTCATAGGGTCTGTAGATGTGCATAAAGGTTTTGGATTTTTGATTCGGCCCTTGGGGGCGTAAGTGGCACCACTTTTGTCGTCAGAGGAATGGTTTCCGGCGAAAAATTCCTAGGGGTTTCAATTCGAAACATGTTAAAAAATTTATAGTAATTTATATATTTTTTATACTTACCAATGACCCAGACTTAGCTGGTGCTAACTCTAACAAAACCAGGGCCAAACACAAATTTTGCCCCCCAATCCCCAAAATTTGCATCCAAAACAAAAAGAAATCATGTCCTAAAGGACCTCCATACTTACTTCATGAGCGGAAATCTTAAGCACAGACTGCTGAGAAGAAGATAAACTCTCATAAGCAGTACGGATAGTTAATTGAATCCATCTAGCAATAGAATGGACCAAAATGTCCTTTCTATTAGGCATCAAAGACAGAAAGAAACGTTTCCGTCCCTTTCTGATAAACTGAGATCTCTGTTTATAGATACGTAACGCTCTAACAGGACAGAGTAAAGGCCTACGCCCGTCTGAAGACGGAAGAGCCTTAATAACAATAGGTTCCGGATATTTATTAGGAGCCTGATTCTTAGCTAAAAAACCCACATTAGTAGTGAAGGTGATAGTGTTCCCGACACTACGATAGTGAGAATCATCCACCGACAGTGCATGAAGCTCACTGACTCTTCTAGCAGAAGAGAAAGCTAAGAGAAAAGCTGTCTTATAAGATAAGAATTTGAAATCTACTGTCCCAAGAGGTTCAAATGGCTTTTCCTTCAATTTAAGAAGAACCCAAGCTAAATTCCATTTAGGAATTAACCTAAGAGTTCTGGGTCTATTTATCGAGAAGTTTCTAACCAACTTAGATAAAGAGACATTAGATCCAATTTGTAAACTATCATGATGTGCATAGGTATCAGATAACATAGACCTATAACCCTTAATAGTAACAGGCTGCAGTTTGATTTCGTCAAACAAGTATACTAGAAAGTTTGCAAGGTCTGGTATAGAGGGATCGAATATATCTACAGAATGATCCCTACACCAACGACGAAAAACCTTCCACTTAGCCGCATAGTTTAGCGAAGAGGAGGTCCTCCTACAGTTAGAAATCGCGTCCACTGCTCGTCCTGTAAAGTGCTTGCCATGCAAGAAGGACCGCACAACGGAAAAACGTGAAGGTTGAGACCTTGCGGGTTGTGATGGAGTTGGCGCGATTTCCCCTGCGAAAGAAGATCCTCCCGTGGAGGAAGCTTTCGCGGTAGGTCCCACAACAGACACCTGAGTAGATTTATCCACGGTCTCTGTGGCGACAGAGATGCTACCAACAGAATCTTGCATTGAGATTGTTTTATCTTTAGCAATACTTGTTGAATTAACGGCACTGGAGGATACGCATATCCTATCATTCCATCCCAAGGGATCGACAGAGCGTCTACTGCAAATGCTCTTGGATCCGGACACGGAGACACATACGTCTGCAACTGATTGTTGAGATGTGTCGCAAATAAGTCTATCATTGGCCGTTCCCATTGATAGCAAATCTGATTGAATACTTGTTTGTTGAGAGTCCACTCCGACGGCAACAAGCGACCCTTTCGTGAAAGGGAGTCTGCTAGCACATTCAGACGACCCGGTATGTGACGGACCGAAAGAAGAACGTGATGTTCTAGCGCAAACAGAAGGATTCTTTCCGTTAGATTGAACAACGGAACTGAATGAGTGCCTCCCTGATTCCGTATATACGCCACTACTGTCGTATTGTCGGATAGGATTTGGACATGAGCATTGTGAATAATGTCCATCCAATGACGTAACGCAAGCCAAACTGACATCATTTCCTTGATGTTTATGTGCTTGCACAGGAATTGCGGATCCCAAAGACCCTGGCATCTCGAATCCGTTGGGATTAATGATGCACCCCAACCTGTTTGACTGGCATCCGTCATAATGGTAAAACTCGGATCCGGCAACTGCAGCGGAACTCCCTGAGTTAACCACTGAATGTTTGCCCAAGTCTGAATCTCTTGTTTCACTTGATCTGACAAGAGAACGTCTACGTCGAGCGAATGAATTTTCACACTCCAATTCTGAGTCAAGAAAATTTGGAGAGGATGTGTGCGTAACCGCCCCATCGGAATGAGATCCGCAGCGGCTCCGCACAAACCTATCAGTCTCATAAATTCTCTCGCTGTGACTTTGTCTGCGTGCAGACAATAGCGAGCGTAACAACTGACTAATTTCGCTCTGGTTAATGGCAGACGAACGAGATTGTTGTGCATCTCGAAGCTCATTCCCAGATGAGTGAATGACTTGGACGGCACCAGATCCGACTTCTCCTCGTTTACTATAAAACCGAGACGTCGGAGCAATAGAAGTAGATTCTGAACATCGTTCTGAAGCGTTAACTCGTTGCCGTACCTCTGAAGAATGTCGTCCAGGTAGGCCGACGTTACCGCAGATGAATGAGCTCGGAAATAGATCATTACCGAGTTCATTACCCGAGTGAAAGCCCAGGGTGCTAGATTCAATCCGAAGCACATCGCCCGGAATTGATACACCACTCCTAGGACTGCGAAGCGTAGATACTTTCGGAATGTCGGATGTACCATGACGTGAAAGTACGCATCTTTGAGATCTATGCTTGTTGCATAATCGTTCACCCGAATACTCGCTCTGACCGACCGAATCGTCTCCATATAAAATTTCGGAGCGACGATCAGCTTGTTTATCCAGCTCAAATCTATGACTGGACGGAACGAGCCGTCTGGTTTCGGAACCAGAAACAGATGGCTGTAGAATCCCAGAGTTTCCTGGTTTTCTACGACCTCTACCGCGTTCTTCATTAAAAGAGACTGCACCTCTAATAACAGAGCGTCTCTTTTCTGCGGATTTGACGGAAGTTGAGTCCACTTTGGACTTCGAGTTAATGGAGGCTTTCGTTTGAAGGATATCTTTAGACCTTCCGAAGTCACTCCTCTCACCCAAGGGTCGTCCGTAATCAACACCCATTCTTGTGAAAAGCTCGACAACCTTCCGCCAACCGGTACGCGATAGAGGTTTAAGCCATCACCTCCTGGACCTGCGAGGCCTGCGGTAGGAGAAACCACGTCCTCCACGACCCGCACCTCGCCCCGTCGACCTCGGGGCGTCCGACCGGTTGTCCCGGCCCGAAGGACGTCCCGAACGAGAGTCGCTACCCTGACGGTCTCTCGAATAAGACCAAGAGGACGCACCGGAACCTCTATAGGAACCTCTCTTGGGCGCATTAGACCCAGAAGTGTCTGTCTTATTCTTGTCTGCTGTATCCGACTTCTTAGAAGCAGATTTGAACAACAGAGAATCCGAAGCTTTCTTTGTAATTTTATCATAAATAGCAGAAAGCTTGCCGTCAAAGAGAAGTTCTCCGGAGACCGAAGCGACTCTAAGAGAGTTCTTCACCTTAGTATCCACGAGTGTGGATGTAGCTAGGGCTGCGTCACGTCTAACCAACTCCAGGTTTGCCGCTGAAAGGGCGGAGTTACACGTGGAATTAGCTACTGCCCTTGAAAGAAGTCTTAAAGAGGATTGTATATCCTGAAACTCTTTCCCTTGAAGGCGCAGTGATAACGCCTTAGTAAGGTGATCTGCGTAAGATAAGGCATCTAAATTGGCTCTGTTAGACGCAATAGCTGTTTCCAACACCGCGGTTGGAATAGAAGCCGACGACGGTAATGATAGCTCTAAGTCTTCCGCCTCGTCGTCCATACGCAGAGGAACTCTCGGAATACCCTGTCCTGCCGTGTCGAATTTATTCCTTGCATTAATGAAAGGCAGGTTGAGAGTATTAGCGGACAAGAAACCTGCTTTCCCCGTCTTGGAAGCAAGTTTAAATATAGCGTCGTTCAATAATTCAAATGTTCTTGCAACATTATTGGACTGCGACGGAAACTCGGGAGCGATGTCCCTGAACCGCTCAAAAAATTCAGAGTCCAATGACGCTATAATACTCTTGTCCGGAACTGCAGCAGTCTGGCCCGATGGAACAACTTGAGGGAGAAAGTGCCGGATGAAGTCCACGGCAGCTTTATGTTGTTCCGAAAGGGATAGCTCCAAATCATCCGTATCCCTTTCACCATCCGGTCGGACCTCATGATGTTCCCTGTCGTCCGCCCCCGATGCTTCGGCGGAGCGTACCGACCCAGCGCCGTCGGATAATTCTCGATCCGACACCGTTTCTGTCGGCTGCTGGGATAAGCTGTGCTATCTGCACAAGAATGTCCGGCGTCGAGACCTGTGGAGGCGCAGTCTTTCGCTGCTTCGCCGAGGGCAGCTCCGCATCAGATGGCTCCCGCATACTTTTTCTATGCGAACGTCCGGAGTCCATCGGTCTCGAACCCCTGGCTGCCGGATGGTGTGACCTGGTCGCCGAAGAATCCTTGATCGGCGAAGCTGGTAAGATATCGGCGGTCACGCAGCCAAGGTGCGGTCGTGTGCGCTGACGAGAAGAAGAAGCCTTAGCAGTCTCCGCGGACTGCCTATACAACGGAGCGTCCAGAGCGACGGACGTATGCTCCGCTTGCGACACATTTTGTACCACAACATCTGGTCCCAGATGTTGTTGTACGAGAGAGGGGCCTCTCTCGCTCGCGGCCCGGCTGGACGAGCTAGGAACTGGACTCAAAGGCTTCCTCCGTTCTCGCTTACTATCCGCCGTCACTGGGTGTGCACCTTGTATGTTTATAGTCCTCGCATCACCCAAAATTTCCTCCTGGACCGCATCGGACGAACCCGACTGCCGAACCATTCGGTGAATGGACGCTACACCGGGCGAGCTAGCGGACGACATTTGTCTAATCTCCATGAGCACTTTTGCCGCTAGCTCTGAATTCATTTGTGACGACGGACGCACACTTGTAGAAGATAACATGGAAACATCACCCTGTTCTTGTTCCTCTGAAATAGAAACTGAGAGAGTAGAGTGACCTTGCGGAGAAAGAGCCGGCATAGCCCTTTCTCCAGAAACAACATACCGTGACACACGTTTCCAATGTTTCTCATCCCAATATTGACATATAGGACAGGGATTAGTGCGAGAACACTGACTACAATTAATACAATGATCATGAAAGTCAGAGGAAGATTTCTTCCCATTACAATTTGAACAATATCCTTTCATTATGAAAAGTCAACAACAAGTCCTAGTTACTCGCACAAACCCCTGACACGAAGATACATAATAACATGATCCATTAATAAATGAAAAAACAATTGCAAATCAAAATAATTTTGAAAAAATATTTTTTCAGCGAAGCCCAAGTTGCTGAAAAGTAACGTTGAGCCCCAATGGATCCGATGGCAAAGTGTGGTCAAAAATTTTAAATTTATATTAAATAATTAATGAGACACTTACGGATAATATAAATGTATCTTATAAGGAGATAAACTATATCAAAGGCAAACAGCCCCCCTCAAAAAAGGCTGTTGCCAATGTAAACAAACAGTGTAAAATACCAGAAAACATGACTCCAGGCACTGAAAAAACTGGCCCGAAATCAGTCATCAAAATTACACTCTATCTGATGCAAGACAGAGACTCCCAGGGGAGAATCTGCAGAACATCAGATGGAAGATGCAGAACACAACGTTTATACACCCATGGGTGAAAACGTAACTATGGGGAAAATAACAGAAAACATTCTGTATCCAAGCAACTCTCCCAGGAAAATTTTAGAAATGAACTTTCTCAAAAATATGCCAAAAGCATGGGAGAATTGCAAGGGGGGACTTTAGAAGGCTAGGGGAGAGGAAACACTGAATAAGCAGTGCAACATTTAGCAAGAATGACAACAAGAGGCCCATGCCTCGAAAATAGGCAACTTAACATAATTTCATCAAAAAATTTTAAGTACAGCCCTGATTATTTTTGTCACTTCTTTTTCCTCTCCTCCTTCTATATCCTCCTTAGAATCACCATTTCTCCAAAAATTACGTGTCTGGCATCCTTTAAACTGAGATTTACAAGCACAAAGATCTGTGATATGTTGACTGATGAAGGGCCAAACAGAGAATGATAATTGGCGCCAATTTCGGGACGTCCGTGACACTGCGCATGCGCAGTGGGGGCGTAGTATGGAGGTCCTTTAGGACATGATTTCTTTTTGTTTTGGATGCAAATTTTGGGGATTGGGGGGCAAAATTTGTGTTTGGCCCTGGTTTTGTTAGAGTTAGCACCAGCTAAGTCTGGGTCATTGGTACAGTATAAAAATATTGAAAGTGTGTTCATGTTCATTCATAGGGTCTGTAGATGTGCATAAAGGTTTTGGATTTTTGATTCGGCCCTCGGGGGCGTAAGTGGCACCACTTTTGTCGTTAGAGGAATGGTTTCCGGCGAAAAACTCCTAGGGGTTTCAATTCGAAACATTGAAAGAGTGTTCATGTTCATTCATAGGGTCTGTAGATGTGTATAAAGGTTTTGGATTTTTGATTCGGCCCTCGGGGGCGTAAGGGGCACCACTTTTGTAGTTAGAGGAATGGTTTCCGGCGAAAAACTCCTAGGGGTTTCAATTCGAAACATTGAAAGTGTGTTCATGTTCATTCATAGGGTCTGTAGATGTGCATAAAGGTTTTGGATTTTTGATTCGGCCCTCGGGGGCGTAAGGGGCACCACTTTTGTCGTTAGAGGAATGGTTTCCGGCGAAAAACTCCTACGGGTTTCAATTCAAAACATTGAAAGTGTGTTCATGTTAATCAATAGGGTCTGTAGATGTGCATAAAGGTTTTGGATTTTTGATTCGGCCCCGAGGGGTGCAAGGGGCACCACTTTTGTCGTTAGAGGAATGGTTTCTGGCGAAAAACTCCTAGGGGTTTCAATTCGAAACATTGAAAGTGTGTTCATGTTTTATTCAGTATGGAGGTCCTTTAGGACATGATTTCTTTTTGTTTTGGATGCAAATTTTGGGGATTGGGGGGCAAAATTTGTGTTTGGCCCTGGTTTTGTTAGAGTTAGCACCAGCTAAGTCTGGGTCATTGGTACAGTATAAAAATATTGAAAGTGTGTTCATGTTCATTCATAGGGTCTGTAGATGTGCATAAAGGCTTTGGATTTTTTATTTGGCCCTGAAGGGCGCAAGGGGCACAACTTTTGTCGTTAGAGGAATGGTTTCCAGAGAAAAACTCCTAGGGGTTTCAATTCGAAACACTGAAAGTGTGTTCATGTTAATCAATAGGGTCTGTAGATGTGCATAAAGATTTTGGATTTTTTATTTGGCCCCGAGGGGTGCAAGGGGCACCATTTTTGTCGTTAGAGGAATGGTTTCCAGAGAAAAATTCCTAAGGGTTTCAATTCAAAACACTAAAAGTGTGTTCATATTAATCAATAGCGTCTGTAGATGTGCATAAAGATTTTGTATTTTGATTCGGCCCCGACAATAATCACAAATGCGAATGCGGGGATATACTATAGTGTGCTTTGCACACAAATGACACCCCTCTAGTTTCTATTTTTAGCCACTAGGGTTCCTAGGGGGAAGTGCAAACAAATTTTCAGGCACGAATCTAGTTTGGACCCAATTAAACTACATGCAAAATTTGGTTCAAATCAGCACATTGGTTCTTGAAATACAAATTTCGGATGGAGCCCAAAATGGGCATGCTCATACAGAGAGCCCAAATATTGACCTACCAACTTGCTTTGAACAAACTTCACCACCAAAGGAAGTTCCATACCAAATATCAAAGTTTTCTCTGTGGTGGTTCATTAAAAGAAGGTTTTTAAAGATTTTTAGGCTTTTGGGGAATTAATCCCATCCTGAACATGGCAGCAGCTTCATTTGAACAAAGTAGAAAGGGTATACTCCAAAGATGGTCTGTGCCATATGTGTATGAATTTAGCCCAGTGGTTTTAAAGAAGACAAGTTTCAAATTAGTTGATGGAGTGCAAGAAAGTTGATGATTCAGCATTTTCCTATTGCCAACAGTGTTAAAATGGGCATCCCCATACAGCACACCATGACAAAAATGATAGCAATTTGTTTGGTCCATCTGATTCCACAGGTCCCAAGGAAGCTGCATACCAAAAGACAATATTCTGGTACGTGCAGTTTTTGAAATATGGGCGTTTCAATATTTTTCTATTTTTAGCTCATGGGGTTTCCACTTGGCTGTGAAAAATGTTTTCGGGGCATCAATCAAGTACTTATCCCCCAATTATACTACATGCCAAATTTGGTTCAAATCAGCCCATCAGTTCTTGAAAGTTAAAAAATTTATAGTAATTTATATATTTTTTATACTTACCAATGACCCAGACTTAGCTGGTGCTAACTCTTAAAATTTCAGGGCCAAACACAAATTTTGCCCCCCACCCCCCATCCCCAAAATTTGCATCAAAATCCAAAAAATCTATGTCCTATATGGTCCTCCATACTTTTGTCCACTGCGCGTGCACAGTGTCATGGAAATACCGAAATTGGCACCAAATCTTCATTCTTACAACCAGTGCCTTGTAAGTGTTATGTAATCAGCGGGGAGGAATGAGTTCCCAACTCATGGGAGGGCCATCCCCGTCTGGGTCATTGGTAAGTATAAAAAATATATAAATTACTATAAATTTTTTAACATTTTTATACTGTACCAATGACCCAGACTTAGATGAATAGAAAAAAAGGCTGGAGGGCCTAGGACATAAAGGAAAATCCAATAGGCTCAATTACATGTAAACAGAATTATCCCCTCAAGGAGAAAAGGAGAAACAGGATTTACATGTATCTTTCTTGTTTATACAAAATAAGAAAGACACATTACCAGTCTGTAATTGAGCACAATAACATCAATGATCTCTGTTAACATCCAGTATAACCCATTATACTAATTCTTTAAAGGAAAGCCAATAAATAAAGATAGTCCAGAGAATGAGACTCTTTATACTCATTTAAAAGTGTCCGAGGATTGTATATTAATGCTCGTATGCCACGTGACATATATTCAAATGCTTCACACCGAGCTGCACTTTAAAAATATTACATAAATGAGATAAACATTAGCTTTACACTTTAAAACCATCCCAGCACCGACTCGGAATTATTGACTCCAGAGGAGGTATTCCCTTGCTTTTCACTATAAAGCAGGTGATATAAGGGAACACCATCCCCCCTCACCCCTTCCCCTTGCTCTGGGTCAATCACCCGAGAACAAAGAGGGCAGCAGGACAGAGTCACTGCTGGAACAGAAAGCCTGCATAACTATAGTTGCAACTGTTTAGTGGACAACATTCTGAGCAACAGATAACAGACCTAAACAACGCAGGTCGCCAGAAATAGACTCAATATTTCTAAGGTAAAAATTTGTGACCGTAGAAGGCTGAGACCAGTATGCAGCCTTCATCAAATCAGTAATAGCAATACTATTAGCATAAGCCCAAGATGTAGACAGCACTCTCACTTCATGCGCCGAAATCTTAAGCACAGACTGCTGAGTAGAAGATAATTTTTCATAAGCAGTACGAATAGTCAACTGTATCCACCTTGAAACAGAATGGACCAAGATGTCCCTCTATTAGGCAGCAGAGACAGAAAGAAACGCTTTCGTCCCTTTCTGATAAACTCAGATCTACGTTTGTAAATATGCATAGCTCTAACTGGACATAGCAAAGGCCTATGGCCGTCTGAGGATGGAAGAGCCTTAATAACAATATGTTCAGGGTACTTATTAGAAGCCTGATTCTTAGCCAAAAATCCAACATTAGTAGTCAAAGTAATAGTATTACCAACACTACGATAGTGAGAATCATCAACAGATAGTGCATGAAGCTCACTAACTCTTCTAGCAGAAGAGAAGGCTAAGAGAAAAGCCATCTTATAAGATAGGTATTTGAAGGCTACCGTGTCAAGGGGTTCAAATGGCGCTTCTTTTAGCTTCAGAAGAACCCAAGCTAAATTCCACTTAGGAATTAACCTAAGGGTTCTAGGTCTATTTATCGAAAAGTTTTTAACTAACTTTGATAAAGACATTAGATCCAATTTGTAAGCTATCATGATGAGCATCAGTCTCCGATAGCATAGACCTATAACCCTTAATAGTTACTGGCTGCAGTTTGATCTCGTCAAACAAGTAGACCAAAAAATTAGCAGTGTCTGGAATGGAGTGATCATGAATATCAATAGAATGATCCCAACACCAACGAGAGAAAACCTTCCACTTAGCAGCATAATTTAGCGAAGAGGGAGTCCTCCTACAGTTAGAAATTGCTTCCACTGCTCATCCTGTAAAATGCTTGCCGTGCAAGAAGGACCGCACAACAGAAATACGTGAAGGTTGAGACCTTGCGGGTTGTGATGCAGTGTGATCGATTTCCCCTGAGAAAGAAGGTCCTCCCATGGAGGAAGCTTCCGAGGAATGTCCCACAACAGACACCTGAGTAGATTTATCCATGGTCTCTGGGGTGACAGAGATGCTACCAACAGAATCTTGCAGTGAGATTGCTTGATTTTTAGCAATATCTGTTGAATCAACGGAGCTGGAGGAGACGCGTATCCTATCATTCCGTCCCAAGAGATCGAGAGAGCGTCTACTGCGAATGCTCGAGGATCTGGGCATGGCATGACACATACGTCTGCAACTGATTGTTGAGATGCATCACAAACAAGTCTATCATAGGATGATCCCATTGGTAGCTGATCTGATTGAATACTCGTTTGCTGAGAGTTCATTCTGACGGCAACATACCTTTCCAAGACAGGGAGTCCGCTAGAACGTTCAGACAACCCGGAATATGACGGACCGACAGAAGAACCTGATGCTCCAGGACAAACAGAAGGATTCTCTCCCTTAAGCTGAACAACGGAATGGAATGAGTGCCTCCCTGGTTCCGAATATACACTACTACTGTTGAATTGTCGGACAGAATTTGAACATGTGAATTCTGAATAATGTTCATCCAATGACGTAGCACAAGCCATATTGACATCATTTCTTTGATGTTTATGTGCTTGTTTAGGAACAGCGGATCTCAAAGACCCTGGCACCTCGAATCTGTTGGGCTCAAAGTTGCGCCCCAACCTGTTTGACTCGCATCCGTCATAATCGTAAAAATCGGATCCGGCAGTTGCAGTGGCACTCCCTAAGTTAACTACTGAATATCCACCCAAGTCTGAATCTCTTGTTTTACTTGGTTCGACAAGACGATGTTCAATTCGAGTGAATGAATCTTCACACTCCAATTCTGAGTAAAAAATATCTGGAGTGGACGAGTGCGTAGGCGCCCCATCGGAATGAGACCCACGACGGCTCCGCACAAACTTATCAGTCGCATGAATTCTCTCGCTGTTACTACATCTGAGTGAAGACAAAAGCAAGCGTAACAACTGACTAATTTCGCTCTGGGTAATGGCAGACAAACCAGATTGTTGTGCATCTCGAAGCTCATTCCCAAGTGGATGAATGACTTGGACGGAACTATATCCGACTTCTTTTCGTTTACTATGAATCCGAGACGTCGGAGCAGTTGAAGCAGACTCTGAACATCGTTCTGAAGTGTTAATCTGTCGCCGTACCTCTGAAGAATGTCGTCCAAGTAGGCTGACGTTACCACAGACGAATCAGCTCGGAAATGAGTCGTTACCAAGTTCATTATTCGAGTGAAGGCCCAGGGCACTAGATTCAGACCGCAGCACATTGCTCGGAACTGATAAACGACTCCTATGGCAGCGAAGCGAAGGTACTTTCTGAACGCCGGATGTACCATGACGTGAAAGTATGCATCCTTGAGATCTATCCTCGCAGCGTAATCGTTCACTCGAATGCTCGCTCTTACCGATCGAATGGTCTCCATATAAAATTTTGGAGCCACGATCAGCTTGTTTATCCAGCTTAGATCTATAACTGGACGGAACGAGCTGTCTGGTTTTGGTACCAGGAACAGGTGACTGTAGAAACCAGGAGATTCCTGGTTTTCTACGACCTCTATTGTGTTCTTCTCCAGAAGAGATTGGACCTCTGATAGAAGCGAATCTCTCTTCTGAAGGTTTGACGGAAGCCGAGTCCAACGTGGACTTCGTGTTCCTTGAAGGACAGTTTCTGACCTTCCGAAATAACCCCCTAACCCATGGGTCGTCCGTAATTGACAACCAATTGGTTAAGAATCTCGACAGCCTTCCGCCCACAGGAGCGCAATAGAGGTTCTGACCATCACCTCCTGGACCTGCGTGGCTTGCGGGAGGTGCTCCCCGACCCGCACCTCGACCAGTCGACCTAGGGGCATCTGACATGCTGTCTCAGCCAGCATTACGACCCCTACCTGAGTCGCTACTCTGACGGTCTCTGGAGTAAGACGTAGAGGCTTTCTTAGATCCTCAATAGGAACTTCCCTTGGACGTACTCACCCCAGACGTCCCTGACTTACTCCTCTCTGCTGAGTCTGTTTTTTTCGAAACGGACTTAAAGAGCAGAGAGTCCGAAGCTTTCTTAGTAATCTAATCATAGATTAGCGAAAGCTTACCATCAAAGAGAAGCTCTCCTGAAACCGGAGTGACTCGAAGAGAGTTTTTCACTTTAGAATCCACTCTTGTGGATGAAGCCAGGGCAGCATCACGTCTGACTAACTCCAAATTTCCCACTGAAAGGGCGGAGTTATACGTGGAATATGTTATGGCTCTCGAAAGAACTCTCAAGGAAGTCTGAACATCCTGGAATTCTTTTCCATCGAGACGTTGTGATAACGCTCTGGTAAGGTGATCTGCGTAAGATAAGGCGTCTAAACTAGCTCTGTTAGACGAGATTGTCGTCTCCAACATACTGAAGAGAATCGACAGACGCCAGCAATGACAACTCCAAGTCTTCTGCCTGGTCGTCTAAATGCAGAGGAACTCTCAGAACGCCCTGTCCTGCCTTTTCTATTTCTACTGTTGATGAACGGCAGATGTGGAGCATGAGACGATAAGAAACTGGATTTGCCAGTCTTACAGGCTAGCCTGAGAATAGCATCATTCAGCAATTCAATCGACCGTGAGACATTTCTGGACTGGGCCAGAAACTCAGGCGCGACATCCTTATCCCGGAGGAAAAAGTCTGTGTCCAGTGACGCTATCAGTTTCTTATCTGGAATCGCAGCTCTCTGGTTTGGAGGAACAACTTCTGGAAGGTGTTGCCGGATGAAATCTATGGCCACCTTATGTTGTTCTGAAAGGGAAAATTCCAGCTCCGCTCATTCCCTTTCACCATCCGACTGGACCAAATGTGAATCTCGGTTGTCCCTTTCTGACACTGCAGGGGAGCGTACCGACCCAGCTTCCTCAGACAGTTCCTGATCTGAAAGAGTTTCTGAAGGTTGCTGGGACGCTGCGATGAGTTGTGCTATCTGCGATAGCAAGTCCGTCACGGAGGCCAGTGGAGCCGCGGTCTTACGTAGTTTAGCCACTGGAAGCTCCTGGGATGGTAACTCTTGCATAATTCTTTTACGTCCAGACTGGTAAGGCCTCGTGTCCTTGGCTACCGGATGGAGTGACCTGGTCGACGTGGAATTCCTGGTCGGCAAAGCAGGCTGGATATCTGCAGTCACGTAGCCAAGGTGCGGTCATGTGTGCTGACGTGTGGATGACGAAGCCAGAAGACTAGCCGTGCCCGGCTGTCTATACGATGGAGTGTTCGGAGCAGGAGGAGTGGACGTATGCTCCGACTGACGAATGTTACGTACAGCAACATCTGGGGCCAGATGTTGCTGTAAGAGAGAAGGACCTCTCTTGCTCGCAGTCCGGGTAGACCTGAACGAGCTACCTACCGGACAGTCTGGCTTCCTCCATTCCATCCTCCGATCCGTCGTCGCCGGGTGTGGCTGATCCGAGTTTATAGTGCTCGCAACACCCCTTCTCCTCTCCTGGACCGCAACGGACGAATCAGGCGTCACATCACCCACTTTTCGAGTGATAGCTTCACCAGGCGAACTAGCTGGTGACAAGGTCCACAATCCTACAAACGATCTAGGCACTTGTCGTATTTCGTTGAGCACTTTTGCCACTAACTCTTCATTTGATTGCGACGACGGTAGCACACTTCCTGAAGACATCACGGAAACATCACCCTGTTCTTGTTCCTCTGAAAAAGAGACTGAAAAACTAGAGTGACCCTCTGGCGAGAGGACCGGCATGGACCTCTCACCACTAACAATATACCGTGACACACGTCTCCAACGTTTGTCATCCCAATTGGCACACACTGAGCAAGAATTAGTGCGAGTACATTGACTACAGCAAATACAATGAACATGAGAATCAGAGGAAGACTTCCTCGATTTACAATTTGAACAATATTCTTTCATATTTTGAAAATATATTAAACAGCCGTAGTACTCGCACTAACCCTTGAAATACAAAGATACATAATAATAATATAATCCATTACAAAAATTTCGAAAAATAATTCAAAAGAAAATTTTTTTTCGAAAAAATTTCAAGAAGAGCCCAAGTTACCAAAGGAAATGATGAGCCCAAAGGGATCCCAAAAAAGCCTAAGTGTGGACAAAAAACATATCTAAAAATTAATGTTACACTTACGGACAATATTAATGTATCTGGCTATGAACAAAACCTTATAGAAGACAAGGAATCACTGTCAGAAGTAACCGTTGTCAACGTAAACAAAAGTGAATAACTAGAGGATGGCCACCAAAGGGTGGCTGATTCCCCCGAAAAAAGCCTTGATAGCCATTCCAACCTTATTCGCGACACACCCTCTGGTTGTGGGCAATAATAATACCAAGTATCATTAATATCCTTGAAGGCTGTAAGAAGTTATGGAGCGGACACGAATTCCGTCTACGCCTGGACGGACAGACGGACGACGTCACGGCTAAATTCCCCCGAATTTTTTTCGGGGGAATAAAAACCGGAAACAAGACTCCAGGCACTGAAAATATGGCCCGAAATCTGTAACCAATCTTAAAACACTATCTGATGTGAAACAGAAACTTCCACAGAAGAAACTGCAGTACATCGGATGGTAGATGCATAACCAAAATGCCTAAACACCCCTGGGGTGAGGACGTAACCATGGGGAAAACAGAATAAACATTCTGTTACTATGCTAAAAACTCCCAAGAAATTTCAGTCAAAAAATTTAAAAAATTATGCCAAAAGCATGGGAGATTAGCTTAGGAAAAGGGAGAGAGGAAACACTGAACAAACAGTGGAGATTTCATAGCAAGAATGAAAACATCAGGTCCATGCCCCGAAATTAGGGAACATGAAATAATTTTGCATAAAAGTTAAAAAATTTATAGTAATTTATATATTTTTTATACTTTCCAATGACCCAGACTTAGCTGGTGCTAACTCTAAAATATCTAGGGCCAAACACAAATTTTGCCGCCAATCCCCAAAATTTGCATCAAAAACCGAAAAATAGAGGTCCTATATGGTGCTCCATACTTTTACTCCTCTGCGCATGCACAGTGTCAAGGAGGTCTTGAAACTGGCGCCAAATGTCATTCTTACAGCCAGTGCCTGGTAAGCATTATGTACTCAGCGGGGAGGTATGAGTTCCCAACTCATGGGAGGGCCATCCCCGTCTGGGTCATTGGTAAGTAAAAAAATATATAAATTACTATAATTTTTTTAACATTTTTATACTGCACCAATGACCCAGACTTAGCTGAATAGTAAAAAGGTTGGAGGGCCTAGGACATGAAGGAAAATCCAATAGACTCAAATACATATAACAGAATTATCCCCTCAAGGAGAAAAGGAGAGATAGGCTTTACATGTATCTTTCTTTTTTGTATCAAAAAAGAAAGACACAACACCATTCTGTAAATGAGCACAATAACATCAAAGATCTCTATTAACATTCAGTATAACCCTTTATACTAATATTTTTTAAAGGAAAGCCAATAAATAAAGGAAGTCCAGAGAAATGAGACTCTTTATACTCATTTAAAAGTGTCCGTGGATTGTATATTAACGCCCGATTAACACGTGACATATACAAATGCTTCACACCGAGCAACACTTTAAAAATACTACATGGATGAGCAAACATTAGCTTTACACTTTAAAACCATCCCGGTACCGACATGGAATTACTGACTCAAAGGGAGGTATTCCCTTGCTTTACACTATAAAGCAGGTGACCTAAGGGAACACCCCCCCCCACCCCCTTCCCCTCAGGACAGAGTCACTGCGGAAAAGCCTACATATGTATAGTTGCAACTGTTTAGTGGACGACATACTGAGTGACAGATAACAGACCTAAACAATGCAGATCTCCAGAAATGGATTCAATATTTCTCAGATACAAATTCGTGAAAGTGGAGGGCTAAGAACAATATGCAGCCCTCATTAGATCTGTAATAGCAACACTATTAGCGTAAGCTCACAAAGTAGAAAGAACTCTTACTTCATGAGCTGAAATCTAAAGCACAGACTGCTGAGTTGAAGATATTTATCATAAGCAGTACGGATAGATAATTGAATCCATCTAGCCATAGAATGGACCGAAATGTGGATGAAGCTTCCATGGCATATCCCACAACAGACTCCTGAGTAGATTAATCCACAGTCTTTGTGGAGATAGAGATGCTACCAACAGAATTTTGCATTGAGAATATTTAACTTGAGCAATGTCTGCTGAATCACGGTGCTGGAGGATACGCATATCCTATCATTCCGTCTCCCTAGATCGATAGAGCGTCTACTGCAAATGCTCGAGGATCCGAACCTGGTGACACATACGTCTGCAACTGAATGTTGAGATGCGTCGCAAATAAATCCATCATTGACCGCTCTCATTGGCAGCAAATCATGATAAAATACTCGTTGCTGTAAGTCCATTCTGACAGCAACAAGCGGCGTGAGAGGGAGTCCACTATTACGTTAAGACGACCCGGAATATGACGTACCGATAGAAGAATTGAAGTTCAAGTACAAACAGAAGGATTCATTCCGTTCTTGAATAACAGAATGGAATGAGTGCCTCCCTGGTTCCGAAAATACGCTAATATCGTTGAATTGGCGGAAAGAATTGCACGTGAACATTCTGAATAACATTCATTCAATGACGTATTGCAAGCCAAATTGACATCATTGTTGATGTTTATGTGCTTGATTAGGAACTGTGGATCCCAAAGACCCTGGCACTACAAATCTGTTGGGCTCAATGTTACGTCCCAACCTGTTTGACTGGTATCCGTCAAAACTGAAAAACTCGGATCCGGCAATTACAGTGGAACTCCTTGAATTAACCACTGAATAAATGTCCAAGTCTGAATCTCTTGATCACTTGATAACTTGATTGACAAGAGGATGTCCGTATCGAGCAAATGAATCTTCATCCTTCAATTCTGGGTCCGAAAATTGGAGAGGACGAGTGCATAGCCGCCCCATCGGAATAAAATCTGCGGCAGCTCCGCACAACCTATCATTCTCAGGAAAACTCTTGCTGAACTTTATCTGAATGAAGACAATAGCGAGCGTAACAACTGATTAATTCGCTCTGGTTAACGGCAGATGAACAAGATTGTTATGCGTCTCAAAGCTCATCCCCCGGTGGGTGCATGACTTGGACAACACCATGTCCGACTTCTCCTTGTTTACTTATGAAACTGAGACGTCGGAGCAATAGAAGCAAATTCTGCATATCGTTCTGAAGCGTTAAGTCATTGCCATACCTCTGAAGAATGTCGTCCAGGTAGGCCGACGTTACCGGAGACGAATGAGCTCAGAAATGGGTCATTACTGAGTTCATTATTCGAGTGAAAACCCACGGCGCTAGATTCAGACCGAAGCACATTGCTCGGAGCTGATACACGACTCCTATGATGGCAAAGCGAAGATACTTTCTGAATGCCTGATGTACCATGACGTGAAAGTGCGCATCTTGAGATCTATGCATGTAGCATAGTTTTTCACCCGAAAACTCGCTCTGAACGATCGGATGGTCTCCATATAAGAAACTTGGAGCCACGATCAGCTGGTTAATCCAGCTCAGATTTATGAGTGGATGGAACGAGTCGTCTGGTTTCAGAACCAGAAACAGATGGTTGTAGAACCTGGGGATTCCTGGATTTCTACAATCTCTATCGCTAACTTCTCCAGAAGAGACTGGACTTCTGATGGAAGCGAGCCTCTTCTCTATGTATTTGACGGAAGCTGAGTCCATTTTGGACTTCGAGTTTAGCGGTGGTTTTCGTTCGAAGGACAGTTTAGTCCTTCCGAAATCACCCCTCGAACCCAAGGGACGCCTGTAATCGACTCCCAATTGGTTGAGAAAACTTGACAGTCTTCCACCCACTGGAACACGATAGAGGTTACACCATCACCTCCTGGTCCTTGAGGAAGGAGAAACCATGTCCTCCACAGCCCGCACCTCGCCCCATTGACCTAGGGGCGTCTGACCGGTTGACTCGGCCAGAATTACGGCCCCTATCTGAGTCGCTATCCTGACGGTCTCTAGAGCAAGACCTAGAGGACGCAAAGGAACCTCTATAGAACTTCCCTTGGACGTATTCGTCCCAGAAGTACCTGTCCTACTCTTCTCCGCTGAATCCGACTTATGGAAGCGGGTTTGAATAGCAGAGAGCCTGAAGCTTTTTTAGTTATCTGATCATAGATTGCGAAAAGCTTGTCGTCGAAGAAAAGCTCTCTGGAGACTGGAGCGACTCTGAGAGAGTTTTCACCTTACTATCCACGCGCGTGAATGTAGCTGGGGCCCGCGTCACGTCTAACCAACTCCAGGTTGACAGTAAAAGGGCGAAGTTATACGTGGAGAATGCTATGGCCCTCAAAAGAACTCTTGAGGAGGTAGATACATCCTAGAATTCTTTTCCACTGAGACGTAATGATAACGCTCTGGTAAGGTTATCTGCGTACAATATTGCGTCTAAGCTAGTCCTGTTAGACGATATTGTTGTTTCCAACATAGTGGTTGGAATTTGACATAAGACGACGGTATAGACACTACTAGGTCTTCGGCCTTGTCGTCTAAATGCAGAGTAACTCTCGGAATGCCCTGTCCTGCCGCTTCGAATTATTCCATGAATTGATGAAAGGCAGATGTAGAGCATTTGCCGATAAGAAAATGGACCTGCCCATTTTGGTAGCAAGTTATATATAGTGTCATTCCATAGTTCAAATGTCCATGAGACATTACTGGACTGTGTCGAAACTCAGGGACAATGCCTCTAAATCGATTAAAGAATCCTGTGTCCAGTGGCGCTATCAGTCTCTTATTCGGCAATGCAGCATTTTGGTCCGGAGGAACAACGTCAGATAATAATGCAGGATATACTCTACGGCAATTATGTTGTTCCGAAAGGGAAAATTACAACTCCTTCGTATCCCATTAGCCATCCTGTCGGACCACTTGTAAATCTTTGTCTTTGCGTGAACCTGCAGTGGAACAGACCAACCCAGCTTCCTCGGATAATTCCTGATCCGACAGAGTTCTGTCGGATGCTGCTATAATTGTGCTATCTGCGATAGCACGTCCATAACAGAGGCCTGTGGAGCTGCAGTCTTACAGGATTTAGCGAACGTCCGGAGTATGAAGGCCTCGTATCCTTGGCTACCGGATGGAGTGATCTGGTCGCCGTGGAATCCCTGATCGGCGAGATAAGTTGAATATCACTGGTCACATAGCCAAGGTGCAGTTGTGTGTGCTGCCGTGAGGATGAGGAAGCCGATAGAGCAGTCACTCCAGACTGTCTATATAATGAGGCGTCCCGAGCGGTGGACGTATGCTCCGACTGAGGAACGTTATGAACCACAACATCTGGACCCAGATGTTGTTGTACGAGAGAGGGACCTCTCTCGCTTGCAGCCCAGATGGACCTGGATGAGCTAGGAACCGGACTAATAGGCTTCCTCCGTACCATCCTTGTATGCGTCGTCACTGGGTGTGCACAATGTATTTTACAGTGCTTGCATCACCCAAATCTCCTTTCTGGACCGCAACGGACGAACCCGGGTGCCGAGCCATTCAGTGAATGGTCGCTACACCGGGCGAGCTAGCGGACGCCAAAGCTGTCGATCCTACTTGGGACCTCTTAGGCAATTGACGTATCTGCATGAGCACTTTATTTGACTGTGACGACGAAGCACACTTTTCGAAGACAACACGGTAACATCATCCTGTTATGCTCCTCAATGAGGCCTGTGGAGCTGCGGTCATGCGTGATTAGCTGCTGGAAGCTCCAGGGACATTCATTCCTGCATTTATATAATATGCGAACGTCCCAACTGGAAAAGCCTCGTGTCCTTGGCTAGCAGATGGAGTGACCTGGACGACATGTATTCCCTGGTCATTGAAGCAGGAGCTCCAGGGACGTTCATTCCTGCATTTATATAATATGCGAACGTTCCCTGGAAATCTGTGGTCACATAGCCAAGGTGCGGTCCTGTGTGCTGACGTGAGGATGAGGAAGCCAATAGAACAGCCGCGTACGACTGTCTATGCGACGGAGCATCCCGAGCAGGAGGAGTGGACGTATGCTCCGACTAACAAACGAACATACAACAACATCGCGGCGCAGATGTTGATGTAAGAGAGAGGGGGCCTCTCTCGCTTGCGGTCCGGATGAACCTGGACGAGCTAGGAACCGGACTAACAGGCTTCCTCCGTACCATCATCTGATCCGTCATCACTGGGTGTGGACGTTGTATTTTTATAGTGCTCACAACACACAAATCTCCTTCCTGGACCACAATGGACGAACTCGGGTGCTGAGCCATTCGGGGAACGGTCGCGACACCGGGCGAGCTAGCAGACTCCAAAGCCATCGATCCAACTAGGGAACTCCAGGCAATTGACGTATCTGCATGAGCACTTTGCTGCTAACTCTTCATTTGATTGTGACGATGGAAGCACACTTCTGGATGACATCACGGAAACATCACCCTGTTCTTGTTCCTCAGAAAAAGAGAGTGAAAAAACTAGAGTGACCCTGCGGAGAGAGGACCAGCATGGTCCTCTCCCCGCTAATAACATACCGTGACACATGTCTCCAACGTTTGTCATCCCAATTGATACACACTGAACAAGCGTTAGTGCGAGTACATTGACTACAATTAATACAGAGATCATGAGAATCAGAGGAAGATTTCCTCCCATTACAATTTGAACAATAATCTTTCATTGTGAAAAAAGTAAACAGTCATAGTACTCGCACTAAACCTTGAAACAAAGATACATAATAAAATAATCCATTATAACATTAGGAAAAAATAATTCAAAAAGAAAAAATTTTTTGAAAAAATTTTTTTCAGAAGAGCCCAAGTTCCCAATGGGAACAATGAGCCCAAATGGATCCCAAAAAAGCCTAAGTGTGGACAAAAATTTTAAATCATTTCAAAAAATTAATGTAACACTTACGAACAATATTAATGTATCTTGCTATGAAATGAACTAAGCAGAAGACAAGTAATCACTATCAGAAGTAACTGTTGTTAACCTGAACAAAAAGTGTAAACAAACCGGAAACATGACACCAGGCACTGGTAAACATGGCCCGAAATCAGTTACCAATTTAAACACTATCTGATGCAAAACAGAGGCTTCCAGAGAAGAAACTGTTGAACATCAGATGGTAGATGCAGGCCGAAATGCCTAAACACCCAAGAGTGAGGACGTAAACATGGGGGAAAAAACAGAAAATAATTCTGTTTCCAAGCCAAAACTCCCAAGAAATTTTAGTAATAAAGATTACAAAAAATAAGTCAAAAGCATGGGAGAATAGCTAGGGGGGAATAAAGGAAAGGGAGAGAGGAAACACTGATCAAACAATGGAACATTCATAGCAAGAATGACCGCAACAGGGTCATGCCTTGAAAATAGGTAACATGAAATAATTTCGTAAAAAAATTATAAGTTACAGCTCTGAACATTTCCTTCCACTGTTTCTTCCTCTCCTCCTTCTATCCACCATTTCTCTCATAATTATGTGTCTGGCATCACTTAAACTGAGATTTACAAGCACAAATATCAGTAAGATGTAACTGAATTGAGGGCCAAACAAAGAAATGACATTTGGCGCCAATTTCGAGACCTCCTTGACACTGCGCATGCGCAGAGGAGTAAAAGTATGGAGGACCATATAGGACATCTATCTTTCGGTTTTTGATGCAAATTTTGGGGACTGGGAGGCAAAATTTGTGTTTGGCCCTAGATATTTTAGAGTTAGCACCAGCTAAGTCTGGGTTATTGGTATAGTATAAAAATATTATAAGTTACAGCCCTGAACACATCCTTCCACTGTTTCTTCCTCTCATCCTCTTATCTCATCCTTGGATCCACCATTTCCTTCATGATGTTGTGTCTGGAATCATTTTAACTGAGATTATAAGCACAGATATCAGTGAGATGTTACTGATTGAAGGGCCAAACAAAGAATGAAGATTTGGCGACAATTTTGGTACTTCCTTGACACTGTGCTTGCGCAGTGGACAAAAGTATGGAGGACCATATAGGACATAGATTTTTGGGATTTTGATGCAAATTTTGGGGAGGGGGGGGGGGGGCAAAATTTGTGTTTGGCCCTGAAATTTTAAGAGTTAGCACCAGCTAAGTCTGGGTCATTGGTACAGTATAAAAATCTCAAATTTTGGGTGGAACCCAAAATAGGCATGTTCCCACAGAGAGCCCAAATACTGACCCACAAACTTCCCTTGAAGAAATCTTCACCACCAAAGGAAGTGCCATACCAAATATCAAGGCATTCTCTCTGGGGATTTATGAGAAGAAGATTTTTAGGCTTTTTGGGCATTAACCACAGCCTGAAGATGGCAGCAGCTTCATCTGAACAAAGTAGAAAGGGTATACTCCGAAGATGATCTGTACCATATATGTTTGAATTTGTCTCAGTGGTTTTGAAGAAGACAAGTTTGAGAATTTAACAGATGACGGACAACAAATGCCAAGTGATGACAATTGCTCCCACTGACTTTCAGTCAGGTGAACGAAAAGTGCTCACAGGTGAGAAGATAATCAATAGATGTTGGTTTAAATCATCTCTCTGACCTAAATTAGAATTCATACGTCAGGCCACAAAGTGCAAAAACAATCTTCTCCTGTGTTTCACAA
The DNA here is from genome assembly GCA_031216915.1 of Pictodentalium vernedei. NCBI lineage: Eukaryota > Metazoa > Mollusca > Scaphopoda > Dentaliida > Dentaliidae > Pictodentalium > Pictodentalium vernedei. Next base: position 232,880,737 of record CM062296.1, read on the forward strand.
AATGACATTCATATGAGGAATCAAATACCACCTGGCACTTGGTGTACAGAGTACCCACACAATTTCAGAAACCAAACTCAAGGACTTTCAAGGACTACATTGTACCAAATTCAAGGACTTTCTAGGACCTTTGATATATGAATTTCAACATTAGGGTAGATGTACAGTACCAGCAGAAATATGCTGCAGGATAACCACTAGAATATTTTATTTGTTCTTTGTTTATTCTACAGTGGTCCCACTGATATCAGAGAATACTATTTAAGCATTTTTCAAGGAATTTGCCACTGGTTTTCAAGGACTACAAGGCTGTACAAATTGGGTGAGCGATCATTTCATTCATATGCTGTTCACCTAAAATAAAATAAGGTGACCAATTTTTGGTTCACTAACATTCTTCGACTTTTGACAAATATCTTTAAATGGCCATTTTAATCATTTGTTAATTCTTCCAGAACCAAAATGTACATTGTAATGATGATAAAATCTACAGTTATGATGACATGACAAGGAAATGCGGTAATGTAACAACTGTTGGAAAGGGTTCTTTCACCCCTTTCCAACAGTGTATTACATCATTGCTTATTATCAGATTACTGTTTGAAAATCATGAAACAAACTGCAGTGGTTGAGAAGTTACACATCAGACTAAGGCAAGTTATCATGAAGCTTCTTGTCTTCGAGGTTATTGGCAAGAAATCAAGTACTTTTCAAGGGAGGTGGTGGAAAATCAAGTACTTTTCAAGGGTAGAAACAATTCAAGCACTTTTCAAGGAAGGGGCCAAGATTCAAGGACTTTTCATTTGAGTGGGAACCCTGTTCTACTAAAATAAGTTCCTAGAAAGGCTTTCGAATACTGGATCACTGAAAATGCTTTTCAAATACTTTCAAGGATCTTTGGGATTTCAGGTCAATTTTCAAGAACTATCAAGGCCTCAAACAATATTTTTGAATTCAAAGACCTCCAAAGACTAGCAAGGTCTGTGGCTACCCTGCAGTAGAGGTTAAAATATTGCAGATTAAGGCATGTTGCAGAGGTCACAAGTATTGTCCATCCTAAACTTACCTGCAAGTCTTCTTTCATCTGAGTTTTCAATCTCTGAAATTCTTCTCTTTTCTTAGCATCCACTTTTCTTCTCACATCTTCAATTCTTGCTTTAAAAATGAACAAATGCAAATGATCATAAAGTGACAGTGTAGATTGAAAATGATGTTTCAAAGCCATTGCTTGTGGACGATTCGGACCAGGTTTCTAGGCGATTTGCCCAACAGACACACAAACTTCACAAGCCAGCAGACATACACACTTCACAAGACAGCACAGATTTGTCTTTTGAATTAAATAGGCCTAGAGCTTTATGTGCCAATTTCAGCGAGCCATTTTCATTAATTTCACTGAAAAAAATACCGTTGTACCGGTATTGTTTGTAGTTATCACAACAGATAATTCTGCAAGTAATTATGAAACAGCTAATCCTGTGCTTCTGGGTCATGTCAGGGAAGAGGAAAAAAGACGTGACGTCAACAATGACCTGCCTGTTTTTATTTGCAATGCATTTTGAGTCCATACACCAAAATTGGTCCAAATCGGTCCAGTAGTTAACCCGTTGCTAAGGGGTGCTCTCATTGCTAGGGAAGTCATGTGACATCAACATTGACCTGTCTGTTTTCATTTGCAATGCATTTTGGGTCCGCATACCGAATTTGGTCAAAATCAGCCCAGTAGTTAGCCCGTTGCTAAGGGGGCGCTCTGGTTGCTAGAGAAGTAACGAGACGTAAACTTTCATCTGTCTGTTTTCATTTCCAATGCATTTTGGGTCTGTATACCGAATTTGGTCAAAATTGGCCCAGTAGTTAGCCCATTCCTAAGGGGGCGCTCTGGTTGCTAGGGAAGTCACGTGGCATCAACATTGATCTGTCTGATTTCATTTGCAATGCATTTTGGGTCCGTATACTGAATTTGGTCAAAATCGGTCCAGTAGTTAGCCCGTTGATAAGGGGGCACTCTGGTTGCTAGGGAAGTCACGTGACATCATCATTGATCTGTCTGTTTCAATTGCAATGCATTTTGGGTCTGTATACCGAATTTGGTCCAAATCGGCCCAGCAGTTAGCCTGTTGCTAAGGTGTACTCTGGTTGCTAGGGAAGTCACGAGACGTCAACATTGATCTGTCGGTTTTTATTTGCATTGCATTTTGGGTCCGTATACCGAATTTGGTCAAAATTGACCCAGTAGTTAGTTCGTTGCTGAGGGGGAACTCTGGTTGCTAGGGAAGTCACGTGATGACACCATTGACCGGTCTGTTTTCGTTTGCAATGCATGTTGGGTCAATGTATCAAAATTGGTCAAAATTGGCCCAGTAGTTTGCCCATTGCTAGGGGTGTGCTTTACTTGCTATGGACGTCATGTGACATAATCAGTGACCCATTAGCCCCCATCTCCCCGCCCCCACCCAATATATAATGGGGTCCCTTGACCCAATGAGGGTGAAAGGAATGGTGGAGAGCCATCACAGGTTCCTGTGTCAGAGTATCCTTGAAAAAATGTAACCTCATTTGTCCCCGGTTCCTTTGGGAAAAATCCCTAAAAGTTTAATCAGCCAGTGTCATTCTCGTGAAGTCTCATCTCGTTAACTACTTCCTACGTTAAAAAAGTGTGAAAGTAGTATAAAGAACTCACAAGTTTTGACGTCGGCTTCGCCTCCGTCTCAACTCGGCCGCCTCCGGCACATTCGTCCTTTATAAAAAAAGACACAATTCAAAAACAAAAATTGAACACCTAAGATCATTCTGTCCCAGGGTTCCTGCAGGCAAGGACTAATAAAATTCAAGGCTACTCATGGCCATTTCATGACATATTTCAGCATTTTTAAAGGCCTTACTATTGTCAAATTCACAGATTTTCAAGGCCTGCCTTCACTAGTCCTAATTAGGACCCTCTGGTCATTACCTTTCTCCACCACTTCCCTTCAAGGGAAGTGGGAGGAGGGGGTAATTACCGGAGGGTCCTACATAGGACTAAGCCTTCATGATCATATAAAACTATATAGTTATGATAATGAGCTTTGGTAGCATTTTTTTTTTCATGAATATTCAGGGTTTTTCAAGGCCTCATGGCACATTATCCTGGATTTCAGGGCCTTGAATGACCCTTAGTAAAATTCAAGGCCATTCCTTGAATTCAAGGCTCAGTGGGAACCCTGTGTCCAAAGAGAAATATTAATTGTACCACGACTATTGTGTGTATTCAATGTTACCTGATACAATACTGTTAATGGAAAATGTTCTAGGTACACCTCACATGGAATCTTGATTACGCACAAGAACATCATGTAAGATAACATCTGATTGGATGTTATACGCCTGAGTAATTTTATGACATTAATGAACTGCTTTGACAAAATCAATGTCAAGCAGAAAAGTTAACAGACTGGCAGAGGTGATATTTTTCTTTAAAAATATCATCTTCATTCATTATATTCAAGCCTTCAGCACACGTGAAATACAGGAAAGACTCCAGCTTTGGTCACTGATTCCAATCCCCCATACTCTACCCTCGATGTGCTTTGTCTTGTTGTTGAATATGCATTTGATACAACTAAAGTTTTTCAATGTCACTTCATATCAAGGTTTTAAAATCCAAAACATCCAGCCTATGAGCACTTTTTCCAGTTCCAAATTAATTCACAATATTGATTCACAATTAATTCACAATACTGAGAGTATCCAAGCTTGTAGGGGACTTTTTTTCTTTTTTCTTCATAATTCAATATTATTACGACATTGTTGTGGTCTGTACCTTTCCCATTAAATTTTATGTCCACGTTTTAACCCATTACCCACAACATCAAAATTTGTTATTTTAATTATTTTGTTCACACTTTTCAAAAAATTCCAACAAAACCATATAATGTGACCCCCTCATTGGAACAGGCTTCGCAAGCTTGTTCCAAAGAGGAGGTCACATGATATTTTTTTTTTCCAACTTCTTAATTTTCAACTTCTTAATTTGTAAATTACACAGGCAGACGCGGCCGATTCATTAGGTGGTGGGTAAAAAGAAAATGCAATTTCAAATATATGTTATGTTGTTGTGAAACTTCTTTGGGTTATGCATCAAGGGAGATAATTTTGCTTATGGTTCATACAAATTTGACTTGGGTATTTTCAAAACAAGGCAGTCATCTGCAAAACTGTACATGTGCTAAAAGGGTCCACATGTCATTCTAAACTGCATTGATTTTTCTGATGAGAAGGCTATGGACTATTTCAGATAAATACAGGAGCTCACAAAGGTGTGCCTTTATCTATTATAGTAACAGAAACCTTGGTCTTTGACCTACTGACCCAAAACACAATCCCAATCATTGACAACTAAAAAGTAATCTATGTATAAAGTCATAGTTTTTAATGCTCAAGTTATAGCATAGAATGCAAAATTCTGTTTATAGTAACATTGACCTTGATCTTTGCCCTAGTGCTCCAAACACAATCCCAACCATCGACACCTTCCAGACAATCTGTGTATGTCATTATTGTTTTGTGCACAAAAGGAAACTAAAGTTACTGTATGGAAAGCAAAATTCTATTTATAGTAATGGCAATAACCTTGACCATTGACTCCAAATATAATACCAATCACTGACTCTGTGTATGCAGTTTTAGAGTTTTTTAAGGAAAAGGAGCTGTGTACTAAGACGTACTGCTCATCGATGGTGCACATGTCTTCAACCGCTGTAACCCTGCTTGAGCGTAGCTTGAACAGAGTTAGAATGTTGAGGTGCTGACAGTTGCTCGTTGATGCTCGGTGGTTCTCTCTGGGTACTCCGGCTTCCTCCACCTGTTAAACTGTCATGGTCACGATTAGCCATTGTGCATAAGTATGTGACCTTAAACACCAATAAATAAATAAATACAAGGAAAAGGAAACTAACATTAATAAACACAAATCAAAAATCTATTTACAGTGACTTAGACTTTTGACCTACAGACCTAAAAAAGAAATTCCAGCAATCATCTCATTATGAACACCCTATGTATAAAGTACGAGCATTAAATGATCTGGATAAATGCTGGTATAATTTGTATGTTGATTGCCTTACTCAATTTTGAAACCTTCACTAATTATTTACATGGAGATGTACACATATACTCAATCAACCTGCAAATGACAAGTGCAACACGCCCGTGATCAGACAATAGCCCCCCACCCCCCAGAGTTGGGTGTGTCACCAAATTGTAGACTATTATTATTGCGATTCCTCATATGGATGTAGGGTGTTACTCATTGCCTAACAGAATAGACAGGGTTGAAGCTTGTTAAGAAAGTCTCATATACAAAATTTGGACCAAATCTGTTAATATTTGTTCCAGTTATCATGCCAATGAGGTGAAAATGGGCAAAAATTAACTAATTAAGGGCCATAAATCTCCTCGTGTGATCAAACCATACCGGCTTTTGAACCCGATAAAAACATTGTTGAGAAAGTCACACATACCAAATCTTTACCAAATCCATCGATATTTGATCAAGTTATCGAGTTAACGAGAAAAGTGACGAACCTTGTCTGCCCACAACCACCATTTGCCTGCCCACCCACCTGCCTTTACCAACAATTTGAAACACCAACAGCCAAGCATCTTGGAGATACAAGTGGTAAGATATAAAAATATTTTAAAATCCAAAAAATTACAACAAAAATGGCTGCCATTCAGACATGTTTAATTTTTTTCTACAAAATTTGACACACATATTTACATAATAGTCCGGCTGCCTGAACCTCAAGTTGGCATCCAAAGTTTTTTTCTTGATGGAATATGTAAGAGTAACAACTCCTGACTACAAAAAAGTGTACTGGACATCTGGCAGCCTTGAGCAATTTGATATATCCACGTTTATGATGACATCATAATTTTGCGGACCACAATGTTTGACTGTGGCTAATATAACATTCCAGGCACATATGAGAGGTTGCATCTGAGCCGAAATACATTTTTAAGGGATATTTTGGGTGTTGGGTGATTCTATTCATCAGTGCTAGTCATAGCTGATGTATCTGCTAACCTTGTTTGTTGAATGCAACACTCTAGTGTGGCATTACAAGAGCATAATAATGTGCACGCCATTTTAGCAGCATTACATTTGCACCTGCTGATACGACATAGCATCTGGCTTGAGAAAAAATATTTTATTAAGTTCAATATTTCATCTGGAGCCAGAGCAACATCGGACGGAACTGTTATGGGCTGAGGCGACTTAGTCTCTAGTTCCTTCTCAGTCATATTTGATAGGATCTAAATTTAGAGGTCTTGGATGAAGGACATTCTTCCACACATGTCTGAAAGTGCGAACACTTGATATTTTCCCTGAAGGCTGCTGTGGTAGGAGGCAGAGAACAAAGTTTTGGTGCATTAGTAGCCTTGGGATTCTTGGTTTTCGAAAACCATGTATCAATATGTACATCAGTCATCGATATGGTTACCATGGAATCGTGACAGAGAGAATTGAATTGGGTTGCTTGATCCAAGTACATTTGACCACTCAGCATCTTCCTTACCCAAAGATTTCAACCAAGCTCTGAGCCTGAGGGGGATTATAGGAGTCAATTTCTTTTTCCGCATGTGGACACTCTAAATCTTTCAAAATGCATTTTTGAGCAAAGAAAAAAAAATGACTAATTGGTGGTGTGTGTGTGTGTGTGGGGGGGGGGGGGGGGGGTAGGTGAGGGTGGAGTGGGGGGGGGGGGGGGGGAGGTGACAGGACAGTAACCCCCAACAATTTATTTTCACTGCATAATGGTGGTTATCGAACTGAGGTAGACATTGTTCCCAAAGAGTTATATACAAGAAAAATGAAAAAATTTAAAGTAACTTATATATTTTTTATACTTACCAATGGCCCAGACTAGCTGGTGCTAACCCAAAAATATTTTGGGCCAAACACAAATTTTGCCCAACAATCCCCAAAATTTGCATGCAAAACCGAAAATTAGAAGTCCTATTTGGCCCTCCATACATTTACTCTCCGCGCATGCACAGACACCAGCGCAGATGCCAGGAAGTCACCGATTCTGGCGCCAACATCATTCTTTGTAAAAAGATTAACATATAATAATTCAGCGGGTGGGTAGGAGTGCCCAGTACTGCCTACTCATGGGAGGGCCATTCCCATCTGGGCCATTGGTAAGTATAAAAAATATATAAATTACTTTAAATTTTTTCATATTTTTATACTGTATACCAATGGCCCAGACTAGCTGAATCGTAAAAGGTGGAGGGCCGAGAACTTCCGAAATAGTAGATCAACATAGATCAAATCCTTCAATCCAAGATGAAGAAAATTAGAATAATTAGAATTTACATGTATGTCTCTTTATACCATAATAGAAGAGACATATCCTAATATAGATCCCAATTATGTAAATCCTAAATCTGAGCATGAAATCATGCTAAATAGGATGTAACGAGTTCACAAATTTTTAAGGCTAGTCTGGACTAAGCCCTAAAAATTAGGATGGCATATTTGAGAATTAGAGAAAATTGCCCATAAAGCTATGCCATACAATAATACTACAGCTGAACGCCGAATATAGTACGGACAAAAAAGCTTCCTTCATAGTTACATACCCAATAAGCCAGGGAAGTGCAGAAAATGCCCCCCCCCCCCTTTTTTTTTGAACATATCTTCAAAAGAAAGAGGGGAGAGCTCTGGAATCAATAAGCGGTACCAGGAAACAATATAAATAAATATCGAGCAGGCACTCAGGAATTAATTCATGAATAATAAATGGTGCTTAATGCCACTTCACAAGCCAAGGCTATAGCTATGATTTTGGTACACAACATTATCCGCTACAAAATATGCACTGCAGACGGCGTATATAGGTATGATGAAATCAGTGAAAAAATAATACAACATACACATATTAAAGCGAGATATGATGAACAATCTCTGCAGAAAAAAAAAGCTTCAAAAATCATTCACAGGCGGCCTCTGTACAATTAAATCTGGTAAGAACACTCTCCAATGTGTACAATTTGGTATTTACAACCATAAACACGTGAGAATATGCGATTTGAGAACCGACATAATCGAGACCAGGATCTAGAAATGGAGGTAGGTAAGATTAGCCGGCTCCAACACAGACCGCCCCAAAAATATATAATAATTTCAAGCCCTACCAAAGCAGTGGCGTAATAAAATATTGGACGAGTGCCTTAAAATCCAGCCTGTAATCATCTAAAAAAACACTAATTGGTTATGCAGTCAGCTATGAACCCAAATAGCAGCAATTATGATGATTTAAACAGCACTTGTATATTAGAAATCAGAAAATAAATACCGGAAACTAATGCAACAAAACTGCGTATATGCCCATGAGGGCGCCATCCGACACGCCCCAAACGCAAAGTATGTATGTATTAAGATATATATATGTGACAGTGTGTGAGTGTGGGGTGGAGGGGGGGGGGGGGATTTGAATATATGTCGAAACCTCCTCACCAACTTTATTTAATCATTGCTGGTCCAGACAGCAAAAATATAGTAACCACAAACTCCCTCATGTCTGACATACTCCGTTATGCTACGGAGAGTGGAGAATGACGTGAAGAACAGAACTTCCCCTGAAGAAGAAGGCCCTCTCGTGGGGGAAGCTTCTGGCAAATGTTCAATAACAGATACTTAACCTCAATGTAATCAATAGAAACAAATGAATTGAAGGAAACATATATCCTATCATTCATTCCCATGGATATGGCTGAGCGTCAAGAGTATGCGATCAAATGCCTAATACTGGCGACACAAATGGAAACTATTATTCCTGTGTGCCGCAAACTTAACTATCCTGAAGCGATCCTACATAAAATCATGTAATCGTCATACAGTTAGAATAAGCCCAAGATGCTGCCAGCGCTTTTACTTCATGCGCTGATATCTTAAGCATTGACTGCTGATTGGATTTATATTTTCCTAAGCAGTACGAATAGCTAATTGAATCATCTAACAATAGAATGAACCTGAATGTCCCTTCTACTGGAAATTAATGACAAAAGAAGCATTCTCCTCTTCTGATAAACTCTGATCTGTGTCTATAAACACATGATCGCTATATATAATTTCAGTGATGTAGTGTAAACAATAAGACATCATTACTGAATACGTGGACTCGAATATCGAGGGTCCCAAGAACCCTGCATATAGAGACCAACGGACTCAGGATTGTAACTCAATATATGAACTCACATCCGTCATAATTGAGAAAACCGATAAATATATGCCGAAACTTGACCTTATGTAAAAAGATTCACTAAAACAAAACAGATCGAAAAACGTCTACCACTCCAGTTAAGAAAAACTGGAGGGGACATGTACGTAAGCGACCCATCGAAATAACATTCATAGCCGCTCCGCACAACACCATCCGATGCATAAAATCTTCCGCTGCTAATGTGTCTGATAAAAGATAAAAGTGAGCCAAACAACTGGCTAATTTGCTCTGTGAAACAACAGATGAACCAGCTTGTTGAAAATGAATTGTAGGATACGTGTATATTATCATACATCCCATGAGACATTATCTAGATCATTATTCAAGTGATCTAAAGAACTATACTTGCCGCATCGCTGATCATACGAACGCTCGCCTTTCGACTAAAAGAATATTATAAATAACTTAATTATCCATTTCAGTCAAAATCGGTCGGACTGAGCTCTATAAGAGCCTCGAGCCACCGGTTCAGGGGTGTCTGATCAGTAAACTCAAACAGACCTAAACCCCCTATCCAAGTGGCTGTATAGTCAATCCCTAAAGTAATATATAGGAGGGATACCTATACCTTCGCTATGAGTCCTTATAGACGATATTAGTCTAGGACATTTCTTATGCTTTCTGCTGGTGTTGGTCGATTAGATCCCAACTTAAAGAGTCGAGTATTGATGCTTTCTTGTAGATTAATCCTACATTAATGAAAGCTTACCATTAAAGACCTAGTGAATGGAAAACTAAAGCGACCTAAAGCAAGTTTTCCACCTAGTCAATTGTTAAAGATGACGAGGCAAGGCTTCGTCACATCAGAATAACTCCCACTTAACATCTGTTAAGACAGAGATATATATGATAAATACGCCTGGAAAGAATTCTTTAAAGGTACAAATGACCACAAAATTCCTTTCCATATAGACGTTGCATCACAGTACTTAAAATTGCAGTACATAAGACCATGAGTCTAAATTCGCTCTTTACAAGAAATTATCTTCTCTATTATATCTGAGCGAACAGCGAAATGATGAAGGTAAGGCTACAACTAAGATCTTAGCCTGCTCATTCAACGCAGAGAAACTCTCAACACATCTTCTCTGGTCGTTTTTTAAATGTATGTGATCAAAAAATGATTAAAATACAGAAGATGATGATAAGAAACCGTATTACTTCTTCCCACAGAAAGTTAATTATGGCGTCGTCTACATAATTGAAGACCTGTGACACCCGTGTAGACTTAAGTGGAAAGAGATCTTATTATCCTGCTCTTTGTCAGGATGAAGTCAGCGTCTACCAACGCTAGCTGTTTCTCACAATTACTCGCAGAATTGTGATTCACTAGAACAAGTTCAAGGAAACAATAATGGATCGTATACATATCATCCATGAGTTGTTCTGAAAGGGAAGGATATCCTCCGCCATATCCCTTTCATCATTCGTCTAAATCAGTTAGAATCATGGTTACTGGTATCTGGACAGGCAGATGGTTGGCCCGATCAAGCACCATTCAACAGCTCAAGTTCTGAGACTGACGTTGAGTACTTCTGCCTTAGCAGGAATACTGCGATAAGCTGCGCAATTTGTGACAGCAAGTCCGTTACGGAGGCCTGAAGAGCAGTGGTCATGAATTGCTTGTCCGCCAGTACTCCTGGGAGAGTGTGTCCACGATGGCTCTTACTGCGGACGTCCCGATGAATGAAGCCTCATCTCCTTGGCTACTAAATGGTGCGACTTTCTTCACAAAAAGTGGACCTCTTGACGATGCAGACTAGATATCTTAAGTCACTAATCCAAAGTGTGGTCAGGAGTGCTTGGTAGACACTGAAGAAGACAAACTGTAGCCATCCCCGGCTAAGAATTGAACTGAGCGTACCGGACAATAGGTATGTACGTGAGCTCCGACTGATGCAAGTTATTACCAACAACACCCGGCCACAGATGTTGTTAAAAGAGAGAGAGGGGTCTCCCTCTTGCTCGGGGTCCTGGGAGACCTGGCCGAGCGTACCTCAGAATTTGCCAGCTTCTTCTTTCCATCGACGCAGGGTGAGTATGATTGGAATTTATAGTGTTTGCTACACCCTTGTTTGTCTCTAGACCGCTATGGACATACCCAGCGTCACACTACCCATATTCTACCACAACCACCGGTTGAGCTAGCTGGAGACAAGGTCGTAAACCCTATATTCTAAGGTCTAGGAACTTGTCTTATATAATTGTGCACTTATGCCACTAGCTCTGAATACAATGCACATGCGACACATCCGGTGTCACGCTCCTCATATTCAATCTTAACCGTTTCACCGGTGACAGGGAACTAAAACCACTCATCGCGGTTTATAGCCCTGTGCAATATAAAGAGCACTTTATCCGTTATGTAGAGGAAGCCGTAAAACTAGCCGACCCTGGCTGTCTATTAGACAGGGCGTCCCAGACAGGAGGCATGGACGTAAACTCCGACAGATGCAAGTTCCTACCAACAACATCTGTCCCCAGATGATGCTGTAAGAGAGAGAGACCTCTCTTTGCTCGCAGTCCTAGCTGACCTGGACGAGTGTACCTCAGAACTTGCAGGCTTCCCCCTTCCGTCGTCGTTGGGTGAGCCTGGCTGTATATTATAGTTCTCGCTCCACCCTATATCATCTACTAGCCCGGAGCAGACACACCCGGCGTCGCAGTTCTCAGAGGCCTGAGTAACCACTTCATCGGTCGAGCTAGCTGGCAACAACGGCCTTTGTGCAGTCATGTGTGCTTTTCGAACGTAGAGGAAGCTATAAGACTAGCCGACCCTGGCAGCCTATTATAAGGAGTGTCCCGGACAGGAAGGCATGGACGTAAGCTCCAACTGACACAAGTTCCTATCAACAACCTCTGACCCCAGATGTTGTTATAAGAGAGAGGGGCCTCTCTCTTGCTCTCTCTTGCTCGTGATCATGGTAGACCTGGACGAGCATACCTCAGAACTTGTCTGCTTCCTCCTTCCTGTGCTTCCTCCTTTCAGTCGTCGCAAGGTGAGCATGTTCATATTTTTATAGTGCTCGCTACACCCTTATTTCTCTTCTCAACCACTACGGACATACCTGGCGTTACACCACCCATATTCTGCGTGATAGATCTGCCGGTTGAGCTAGCGGGAGACAAGGGACGTAAGCCCTATATAAGACCTAGCCCTTGTCTTATATCATTAAGCACTCTTCTGCTAGCTCCAATAGTATAATGCGACGACGGAAGCACATTCCCTGACGACGTCACGAAAACCACACCATGTTCTTGTTCCTCTGTAAATAGAAACTAAAAAACTATAGTGACATTTTGGCGAGAGGACCAGCAGTGTTCCCTCGCCGCGATAGGACCGATAGTGTCCACTCGCCTAATACAAACCATGACACCCATAATCAACATTGTCAATGGAGCAAGAATTAGTGGCAGTACATCGACTATATGCAAGACAACGACCATGTAAATAGAGGAAAGGCTTCCTCTATTTACCCTACTATAAATAAATATTATATCTAAAATCTAACATAGGACAATTGTACTACCACCAAATCTATATAAATATAAGATAACATTAAATCGATGAAATAAATACATCCAAAAGAAAAATTCCTTCAAAAAATAAAAAACAAATTTCAAAAATTTTTCTTAAATAAGAGCCCAAGTTCCCAAAGGGAACGATGAGCCCCAAAAAGCCTAAGTGTGGACAAAATTATAATAATAAGTCATAAAATTAACTACCACACTATCAGAATATTTAATTTCACTTACAACTGTCGTTCCTTAAATATAAAAGGAAACTACCTAGCGCATTGTCAATGTAAACAACTTCAAAACAAAAAACCGAAAACAATACATCTGATAAATGATGCATGACCAAAACGCCTGAACACCCTAAGGGTGAGGACGTAACCCTGGAATTATCCTCTGTATAATACGTTAAACTCCCAAGAAATTTTATAAAAAAATTTCAATAAAACAAGCCAAAAAGCTTGGAAGCTTAACAGGGGGGTTCAAGGGAAGGAAGGGAAGGAATACTAAACAAACAGTGGACAGATCATATCAATCAATGATGACGTCAGGCCCATGTCCCGAAATTGGGAAACATGAACTAATTTTTATAAATATTATAAAATTACAGCCCTGAACGTTTCAAACCACCGTTTCTTTCTTCCTTCACACAGTTGTGTCCTTGGTTCCACCAATTTAACCATTGATTTGTGTCTGGCATCATTATTAATTGAGATTTAAAAAGCACAAATGTCAGTTTGTTGTTATCTGACAAGGGCCAAACAAAGAATGATGTTGGCACCAGATTCGGTGACTTCCTGGCATCTGCGCATGCGCGGAGGGTAAATGTCTGGAGGGCCAGATAGGAGTTCTAATTTTCGGTTTTGCATGCAAATTTTGGGGATTGGGGGGCAAAATTTGTGTTTGGCCCTAAATATTTTTGAGTTAGCACCAGCTAGTCTGGGCCATTGGTATACAGTATAAAAATAATTGATATTTGGTTACTTGACATAGACATTGTTGCTATACAGACATATACCCCAAAAAATTGAAATCAGTTAACTAAGTCTTGTTCAAGTTATATAAACAATGTTTGGATGGATGGACAGATAGACAGATGGATGGAGCTCTATGCTATTTCCCTCCCTTGTGAGGGGATAAAAAGTAACAAAGTAATTGGGGGTGGGGACTGGAGGGGGAGGGTTATAGGAGTCAAACTAATTGGCACGGGAAAGGGGGTGTGTTTATATAGGAGTTAAATTTTTTTCCGCATGTGGACATTCTAAATCCTTCAAAATGCATTTTTGAGCAAAAAAAAATGCCTAATTGGTGGTGATGGGGGAAGTGGGGTGGGTTTCAGGGCAAAAACTATGGCAATTTTCACTGGATAATGGTGGTCATCGAACTTGAGGTAGACATTCTTCCCAAAGAGTTATATACAAAAAAAATTGATATTTGGATACTTGACGTACACATTGTTGCTATACAGACATACCAAAAAGAATTGAAATCTGTTAATTATTGTTCAAGTTATATAAACAATGTTCAGATGGACGGACAGATAGACAGACGGATGAAGCACTATATGCTATATCCCTCCCTTGTGAGGGGATAAAAAGTAGCAAAGTATGTGGTAGAACCCTAATTTCAAATTTAAAGAAACTAAGTTCAAAAACCGTTTTGAAAAGGGTTAAATTAATGTCAATATTATTTGAAACAACTGTATACAGGTTCAGTAGCCTTGCCTCAAATGAAAAACATAGACATTGTAACACAGTGTTTGAAGAATTAAAGTTACCACCTTGAAAAGCAAAACTTTAATCTGAAACTTTTAGCTGGGAATACTAAGTAAAATTGAGTGCAAAAAAAACGGTTAAATATTTCCTAAACCAATAAAAGAAATCATTGACGTAAATGAAATCATTAAGTTGTATTGAGCATGCAAGAATTAAAGTAACAAAGTATGTGGTAAAAACAAAAAAACTTTAATTAAAAACTTCAACCTGGAAGTTCTAAGTTAAATTGACTGTAAAAAAGGATTAAATATTTCCCCAAATAACATGAAACATAATGAGAATGATACAATCAAGAGTAATTAATATTAATTAAAAAGAAAAAAACCATTAAGCTTCAGTAAAAAAAACTTTAACCACAAAGGTGGTAACAGGACAAACAGACTGACAGACAGATGGATGGAGTGCAATCCATAAGTCCCCTCACTGCAACCTGTGGGGGACCAAGAAAAGCAATCCCAACAATGACCCCATTATGGCTACATATGTATGAAGTAGGAACATTGTTTGATCTGAATAAATACTGGCATAATTTCTATGTTTATTGCCTGATAAAGTTTTCATAACCTTATTAATTATTTGTATGGAGATATAAACAGAACACGATGTGTGTTTCAATCGATGGGTGTTTTACATAACGAGTTGGAATGGTGTAATCATATTTCACGAGAGATGGAATGGCATAGTCATACTTCGCGAGAGCGGTAGGCTCGAGTGAAATATGATTACGCCATTCCAACTTGTTATGTAAAACACCCACCGATTCAAACACACATGACATTCTGTGTTTATTACACAACCCATGCATTAAAATTTATTTAAATAAACAAAATTTTAATTCCGATGTTTAAACCCAACGGTGAAGAGTCTGTTTGTTTTGACTGAAGCTGTACTGATCAAATGGATCAATAAAAAATCAAAACAACCTTTTCGGAACCAGTGTTTGTTGAAATTCGTATCGCTGTTTCTCTTTGGCTGGTGCCCATTCACGCCTAACCATTTGGTGGCTATTACTGTTAGTAAAAATATAAGTACAAATATGTGCAGATTTGCAAAACAGCTGGGAGAAACATTTTTAAAAGAGGTTCGAAGCCTGTCAAGATATACAAAGATTTACTGAAATAAAGTTGACCCATTTATTTTGCTTTGGACGTTTTCATTTTCACACTCTGCGACAGACTGTCGATAATTGTATAACGAAATTTGAAATCTTTTCGAAGTGTAACTAATGACTCGATGGGAAAGGAACAAGTATAAACGGTGCTGGAAAAAAAGTTCCGGCTTGTACATCACCCATTGAATACAGAATCATTTATGTCATAGCAGCTATTCTGTTAAATACAAGGGTTTAAAGTTGAATGGATGTGTAATAAATATGTTTTCTCAGTCGGAAGGTACCTTCAATTTTTTTTATATTTTGCTCTGCCATTCTTCTTGCTGCCTGTACAATTTCTAGTTTCTCTCTTGCTTCCTTTTCCTTTTTTTCTTCCCTACAATACAACAAATATAACACAATCAGAGCCAGTCAAAATAAGTTTGTAAGTTAACCACAAAGTGAACTGTTGTCCTCTAAAGGAAATTAATTCCCCAACAAATTATAAGATTGTGACAGCACCCTCTGACTCTAGGTAAACAAGAAATGTCACTGGAGAAATACATGTCCTCCAACCCTTACCCACCCCCTACCTTACCCTCCCCTCCCCAACCAACTCACTAAAACCACAAATTGGAAAATGTGTCAATGACAACCACAACAATACATATTTTCTTATTTAATAAGAAAAACATTCATGATTTGCTTCCAAATTGTTTTATTTGAGGAGTATGTCCTCTAAATACATACTGTCTCACCCAAAGGCCTCAGATTAATTTTTATAATAGGCCATACAACATTGATTGTCTGTTTCTCAGGCCATTTTTTCCAAAAAAGCATGCAGGCAGGCGTTTTTTTTTTTCTTTTTATTTTCTCCCCGAGAGGTTGTTTGTGGTAATTTGACCCCCACACAAACGCCTGGTGGACCACGCAAAATTTCGCAGATATATTGGTTATTCACCATAGGGGTGTTGGGTCATAAATGAAGTGGGGTTTGAATGTTTGTTTTTTCAGTGAAACATGAAAATTATAACACAGGACGAAAGTCACGAAACGCCTCGTGGGTGAAACATCTCGGGTTGAAACGTCTCTGGGACAAATCAAATGTCGAAGTGCCAACTTTCAGAGATTTATTTTACCAAAAAAAAAAAAATCCTTTCGCAACCTGCCTAATAAAATCGTGAATCGCAATTTTTCCCCATTATATTCAAAATTATCACAACCCATTTGAACGGGCAGTTCATCATCATATTTTTTTGAAATCTGAAAATGAAATACAAAACGAATGTTTGCGTGTTTTTATTAACCAATTCGACCGCACATACCTGCCTATATGCGATTTATTTTCAACTATGACTGTTACTTTTATATCAAGCAACGGTTACTATTAGTTATCCAATTATCCTGCATCTCAAATGCATTTATTTAAATTAACTGGGAAACTCGTAACGGTTTCAAATAACAGTACACAAATTCCCAATGATAGCCATTTACAATACAAATGTTACTAAAAATAAATGCCGGGGGACTGTGTTCCATTCAACATAGCACCTGACTTTGCAGACTTTCTGAGGGTTGGTGCGAATCAAACGTGGTGCGAATCGACCATTCCCCTGAGTGACTGTTTGTTGTCAGACTGAAAGACACCTTCCTTCTTGCTGTCATTATGACTTACCTTTTACAGAATAAAACACTTTCTGTCGTGAATATTGCTAAAACCCACCCACTTTATTAAGGTATGATGTAGAAAAAGCTTGAAGTGTGTTAATTTAAAATTTGCGAACACATCGATATCGATTTACCGAAATGAGCACAATATCTCAAATTTTTTTGGAAGATTTTTTTGGTGTCATAAAAAGGTTGCATGCGCACCAAAAATGACCATGCGCGCGGGCCTGAGAAACAGAGGTTCTTTTTTTTATGGCCATAATTACATTATGTATGCGTATGCTGCAGATGACTTACACTAACAGTATTTCTATGCCATTGTACAGGCAGCTAACACTGATATAAAAGCACTGCCAAGACAAATGCAGCCTAACACTTGAGTTCTCAAGAATGAATACACTCAGGGCAACTTTTTCACAGCAATATAAAGGTTTGTGGCTGTATGGGGACTTAAGGATTAAAAGTACCGTTCTTCCTCAATTATATATCTGACACACCAAATGAAGAGAAAAATCTTCTTTTTCAACTGACCTTGACAATCTTGTTTTTCTTGACAACTGCTGCATTTTCCCTGCATAGACATCACATTGTGTGTTCACCGAGTTAATTTCAGATCCTGAAAATACAATCTCCAGCCTGGGGAATTCTCTTTCTACCACATTACATATGAAGTGCTGAAATATGTACATGAAATAATAAATATTAATGCTGAAGCATCATAACTCTTTCTGCAGCTGTGGTAAAATCATGGCTCACATTTCCATGTAAGAAGAATGAATGACCAGGGTAATCTGTGACCAAGACCTGTTAATTTTTTTTTGTTAACAAACTGAGAAGCAGTGGAACTGGAGCCTTGTTACAATATTGAAGACATATGCACATCTAATATTGTTTACCCTATTGCACAGAAATGCCACACAGATTTTTTACTTACATACAGAGATCCCTTTGGGTATCTGCAGAAGCTGTTTATGAGACCCTTTCCCAATGACATTTGGGTATGATTTTTCCAAATTCCCAACCCCCAATTTCCCAATCTCAGTTCCCATTCAAACAAAAATTTAATGCACAACTGGTGCCCTAAACTGGGTAGTCATAAGGCCTCAGAAAACCGATGGTTTTCTGAGGCCTTATGACCCCCAGTTCTGGACACCAATTATACATTAAATTTAAATTGTTTGCCAAACAAAGTCTCTTAATTAAAAGGCAAATGACAAGTTCTTCTTTAATATCATAAGAAGAGTTTAATAGAGACTACAAAGACTGCATGAACGTGATTCCATGAGACTGTTTGTTTTTAAACTTACTTTTAGTATACAAGTGGTTGCTCAGGTGTCGCGTTAATGTCCTCTGCTCAAACTGAATGTATAATTTCTTAGTCTTTGTATGTTTTTCTCCTCCAAAACAAATTCCCAATTGCTGCCCACAAGACACAAATTTTCCCAATGGCATGGGCCCCAGCCCCTTTTCCAAAGAGGGCAGAACAACCCCTGACATACTTACTGAAGTTATACAAGTTCTTTTATCACAAAATCCATCAGCAAAGATATGAACACAATTAGTGGAACTATGCAATGTAAAGATAAAACTACGGCTGTTGTGAGTCTTCGTTCCTTATGGTAATGTCATAAAAAATTTGGCCAAATCAAGTTTTGATTGAACAACAATTCTTCCATTGATTTAAACAATGTGAGTGTTTATGGTATTTTTGATTCATTCATCTTGAATATATCAGTTGTTTGGAAAAGCTTTCACTTTTCTGACCAACTGAACTATTCCAGAGGTGTGAATCTAAACATTGGCGATGGTCTGCTTAAGGGCTAGATTGGCTCCAGGCCATAACAGCATCAAATTCCAAACAGGATTAGACTGGTGGCCAGAGAGCCTGGGACTAATCACAAACAAAAAAATACGCCGATGAAATCGTCAGATGTGTACCCATACGCACAACTAGTAGAAAGCTGTATGAAGGAGGGCCACCACGGATGCCGACATTATGTACACCATACATGGTATGGGTACATATAGAAATGGATTGGAGTAGTGTCTAATTTGATAGATAAAGGGTTAATATCTCCGGATCAAATTATCAGATTTACATAAAAAACTATACAGCACAACACATCAGTAACCTGAATAAATATATAAAGTAACATGACAATCGGATTGATATTTTTTGAGTTATCTCATGCCAAAGGGATTGGAGGAATTTTCAATTTGAAGGATAAAGGGTTAATATCTCAGGATCAAAATAACAGATTTACACCAAAAACTATACAGCTCGGTACATCAGTAACCTGAACACAAATATAAAGTAACTTGACAATCCAAGCAATATTTTTCAAGTTATCGAATGCCAAAGGGATTGGAGGAATTTTCAATTTGAAGGTTAAGGTTAAAGGGTTAATATATCAGGATCAAATCATCAGATTTACACCAAAAACTATACAGCTCGGCAAATCAGTAACCTGAACACAAATATAAAGTAACTTGACAATCCACGCAATATTTTTCAAGTTATCGAATGCCAAAGAAATGGATACGGACGCCAGATGGACAGACAGACAGACGGACGGACAAAGGATGGACGAACAACGAATGGCCACCCCGGATGCCGGCATTATGTGTACCATACATAGTATGGGTACACATAAAAATTAAAAATTTTTAGTAAATTTTGTTTCTTAACATACCTACCACAATTGTTTACAATTGGCTGTAACATAAGTGCAAGCCCTACTTCGGAACTAACTCAAGCTTTGAGAATCTTTTCCAAACGAGTTGGAAATGTACTAGAGTGCAAAAGCACGAAAAAGATCGAAAAAAGGGTCGAGCGAGACCAGCGCTCGAAATTACAGGTACTCTCTCTGCACACCTCTTGCGTTTACCGAGCGCATGCGCAACAACCGTGATGTCAATTCCGTATTTCCACCAACGAGAAGTTTGTGATTTAGCGGGGAGGCATCGATATCAAAGATATCCCCAAGGAGGGTGGGCCTCCGGTAAACAATTGTGGTAGGTATGTTAAGAAACAACATTTACTAAAAAATTTTAATTTCTTTTCAACATACTCACAATTGTTTACAATTGGCTGAATAAACAATAGGAGGAGGTGAATCACATAACCAATACCAACAAGAGTAGCAGAACGAAAGCAAGGATGGCAGAGAACAAAAACGAAAACCTGTAATGAAGATAGAGAGAAGGCACCTGAAAAGAACAAGGCTGAGCGAAGCGCAACCTTGACAAAAACAATTTTAACGAGGGTGCACAACAGCCTGAGCAGCAACGAGAGGGCCTAAAGAATAAAGGTCCTCAGATTGCTGCTGAAGGTGGCGGAGATAAAAGGAGGAGAAGGTAGAAGCATTCCTCTAGTAACCCGCATTCATAACATCCCGGAGCGAAACAGAATTGGAGAACGCCCAGGATGTAGAAACGGCACGAACCTCATGAGCATCAAGCCGGTTTGAAACAAGATCTGACGCAGACAAGCGAGAATAAGCCAGCTTGATTGCAAGACAGATCCACCTGGAAATAGAATGGGAAGAGATAGACTGCCTCTTAGGAATGAGAGACAGAAGGAATCTCTTCCGACCCCTCCTAATGAACTGAGTGCGAGTAATGTAAATCTTGATCGCACGAACAGAACAAAGAAGAGGCCTCCGGCCATCTACAGCAGGGAGAGCCCGAATGCAGATGGGAGGAGGTACCGAATCAGGAAGTTGATTCTTAGCCAGAAAAGAGCAATCAGTAGTGAAGGTGACACTGTTAGCCTCATTTCGGAAGAAGGCAGAATCAACAGATAGCGCATGAAGCTCACTGACTCGACGAGCAGAAGCAAACGCTAGAAGAAAAGACGTCTTATAGGTGAGAAAACGCATGTCTGTCTCAGATAAAGGCTCGAATGGTGCCCCCTCCAAACAGTGCAACACCCATGCCAAGTTCCACTTGGGTGTAAGACGCAAAACTTGAGGCCTCTTCAAAGAAAAGTGCCGAATAAGTTTGGAGAGAAAAAGATTACGACCGATGCACCGCTTTCCCACATATAGCCCTTAATCGTAATAGGCTGGAGGCCCTTGGAGTCAAAAAGAAAAAACAGAAAATCCACAATTTGAGCGATTGACGGATCACGGTAATTCACATTGTGATCTGCACATCAGCGGCAGAAAACCTTCCACTTGGCGGCATAAGTCATGCCAGTGGAATGTCACCGCGATGCAGAAATGCACTCCACTGATCGTCTCGAAAAACCTCTACGTCGGAGACTGGACCTGATAAAAGACAGGCGTGAAGGGACAGGCTCACCAGGTTGTTGCGATACTTCCTGGGACGACCCTGTGAAAGAAGATCGCGACGTAGAGGTAGACGAATCGGTCGATCGGCCAATAGAGGCCGCAGCAGATTGATCCACACCCTCTGTGGAGACAGGGGTGTGATCAGAATGATCCTGCAACTGCAAGCATGAATCTTCGCTAATACTTGAGGAAGAATCGGTGCAGGAGGAAAGGCATAGCCGATCCAACTTGTCCAGTCCAGAGACAGAGCGTCTACTGCAAATGCCAGAGGATCTGGACAAGGGGAGACAAAGGTCTCTACCTGATGATTCCAGCGAGTAGCGAAAAGGTCGACCTGAGAATGGCCCCACTGCTCGCAAATCGCCTGAAACACCGACCGATGTAGCATCCATTCGGTTGGAAGGACACTGTCGCGTCGGGACAGGGAGTCTGCTAGGACGTTGAGACGCCCGGGAATGTGTCCAATGGACACCCGAGCGTTCACATCCCGCGCCAACAGAAGAAGATCCCGAGACAGCCGATACATGGGAATCGAATGTGTGCCTCCTTGATTCCGTATGTAGGCCACTACTGTCGAATTGTCCGAAAGAAGTAGGACAACATGGTCCGACAGATGAGGGATCCAAAGCCGAAAACTCAAAAGAAGAGCAAGGAGCTCCTTCTGGTTGATATGAAGGCCCACCTGCTCGCTGTCCCACTCTCCGTGAGTAGACAGACCGAGAGGATCCAACGTCGCACCCCAGCCCCGATCGTTGGCATCCGCAGAAAGGATGCGATCGGCCAAAGGAAGATCCAACGGAACACCCTGTGTCAGCCAGGGAATATCTGCCCAAGGGCGGAGGTGACAAAGCAGAGACTGAGGAATAGTGAGCTCCAGGTTCAGCGGATCTACATTCGGACGCCAATGATCCAACAGGAAGTGTTGGAGAGGTCGGACAAACAAGCGACCGAGCGGAATGAGATCTGTCACCGAACCGCAAAGGCCCAGCATCCGAAGGAAAGTCCTGGCCGAGACCGAGGAAGATTGAAGCAGGTCCCGAGTCAAGGCGGAAAGAATCATCGCCCGAGCCTGGGGGACCGACACTACATTGTGAAGAGTGTCGAAATCCATCCCCAAATGACAGAATCGCTGAGAAGGAAGAAGATCCGACTTCTCGCGATTGACTCTGAAACCCAGCGACGCTAGCAGGCAAAGAAACTGCAGGACATCGAACTCCAGAACAGCAGCATCGTGGTGCCGTTGGAGGATGTCGTCTAGGTAGGCTGACGAAGTCACTGCCGACTGAGTGCGGTGGAAAGCAAGCACATGTGACATCAGTCGGGTAAAGGCCCAAGGAGTCAGATTCAAACCGAACGGGAGAGCTCTGAATTGAAAAACTCGATCCCGAAACAAGAACCGAAGGTAATTCCGTGACGCCAGATGAATGGGTACATGGAAGTAGGCATCCTTCAGGTCGATACTGGCCGCAAAATCGCCCTGATGAACTGAACGTCGAACCGACCGGAAAGTCTCCATACTGAAACGAGGAGCTATTATGTACTCATTCAGGGTACTCAGATCGATGACAGGACGATATTGGCCATTTTTCTTTGGCACCAAGAAAAGTCTCGAGTAAAACCCCGGTGAAAGGGTGTTCCTGACCACCTCGATCGCCCCGTTGGTGAGGAGATTGTCGATCTCCTGCACCAGAAGGTCCCGACGCAGAGAATCGGAAGGGACCTGAGTCGGGAGGGGCACCCGAGATAAACTGGGCTGCCGATGGAAGGACAGTCGCAGACCGGATTGAATGACGTCGAGGACCCAAGAGTCCGACGTTATCTCTGTCCAACGGTCGTAAAACAGCGACAGCCTTCCCCCGACTGGAGGGGAATCGAGGTGAGAACCTTCACTTGCGGCCTCGATGAGGCCCCCGAGAGGAGAAACCACCTCGGGAAGTGACAGAGTCCTGAGACTTTCCAGCCTGAGGCTGCCAGCGAGCCTGGCCACGTCGGCGCTTCTTATGAGCAGAAGGAGCAGACGGAGCCGAAGGCATAGCCGACGAGGCAGACGCAGCAGCACGCTTGGCGGGCCTGGAACGACCCCCACCCGCAGCAGCAGGTTGGTCAAGCTGTCTCAGCAAAAGCTGGTCCTTCGAATGACGAAGAACTTCACCACGAACAGCTACCACGGAACCATGGAACAACTGAGGTCCCACCAAAGAGGCAGACCTCAGAACAGCACGTTGCTCAGAAGGAAGGGATGGTAAAGAATCCAACACCGCATCTCGGCATGCCAGCTCCAACTTAGCCGTGTTACAGGCGTGAGCGTGTGTCAAGTTCATAAGAGCCTGTGACAGAACGCGAAAAGGCGCCTGAGAGTCATCAAACTCCCCTGGTGGAAAATATTCAGCCAGAGCAGCGACGACATGGTCCGCGAGAGATAACATACCCAGCATCTCTCGGGACAGGCCCATCCAGGAACTCAACTACCGACATCGGGAGAACTGCCGACTTAGGCTTAGTCAACCCGAGGGAAGAAGAATCCTCATCCACAGTAGTCATCCCTTGGAAGACTGGTGGAGAGACGGAATCGTACACACGAAACCGCGATGGAGGCAGAAAGGCATCAGCTCTAGAAAAGAAGGAACCCTTGAGGGCCTTAGAACGCATTTTGGCGTCTAAGCCCTGGAAGGACTCAACAACCTGAGCCGATTGCAGAGGACGCAAAGCCCCGGAGCTAGAAGGCTCAACAGGGTTACAGCGCTCCACAGTGGACCGTGGCCGGACGGTCACAGAAGGCTGGTCGGAAGGTTGAACGTCCGGCAATAATCCAAAGACGAAATCCAAAGCCTGCCCCAAGACTGACGAAGGGGGCCCATCACCTTCAAGATACTCGTAATCCTCCGTAGCAGAGGAGACGTAGCCCAACTCGGGCTGACCAGCAGAAACCTCCTGTGAATACTGTGCAGTATCCAAGGGGCCAGGCGAGACATCTCGGCGACCGACCAAAGGAGGTTGTGCCTCAGGAGGCACAGGGAGGCCAACTTGAGGCAACCGGGTGAGCACCAAAACGGCCTGGCGCAGGTCACCCTGAGAATCCGTCGCAGCAGAATCGCCCGACGGAGTGTCCTCCCAATGGACCCTTCTGGTAGAAGAACCCAAATCCTCAGAAGAGACCGACGTCGAACGTCGATCGGCAGACAGAATAGGGACACGGTGAGAAGACACCGGAGGATAGTCCCGATTGTGACGCCCAGGGGCCATCACTGACCTCTGCGAAACAGAAGGTACTGCCTGCAAATCCTCTAAAGAGACCGACGGCGCATGTCGATCGGTAGCTGGACCTAGGACATGGTGAGAAGACACCGGAGGATTGTCCCAAGAATGACAGGAACCTGTCATTGGCCTCTGCGCAGCAGATGGCCCCAACTGCCTATCCTCTGAGACCGATGGCAAGCATCGATCAACACCCAGACTCGGAACACAGTGAGGAATCACCGGAGGAAGGTTCCGAGAGTGACAGCTAACAGGGGCTGTCACTGACCGCTGCCGAACAGCAGGCCCTGGATGCCAACATCCCAACACCATCCCGCTAGGCAGCACACTAGCAGGGGAAGGTGGAACGATAAACGATTCACTCGAGGGACGAGGAATCGCTGCCGAAGCAACCAGCCGGCTCAACCGACTAGGAGCAAACCTAGCCAGATGAGACGGAGCAGACAGCAAACCCGCACAGCCCCGCCGCGAGGCTGAGAACACACAGACACACCAGCAGATACAGCCTCGGTCCCCCGAGACTGTAGACCATCCCCAGAGGAGATGGAAGAGCCATCATCAGACAGAATAGGATCTGGAGTAGCAACTTCCTCAACAACGGTCGACGGTGTAGGAGGCAGATCGGAGAGGGTCACTGAGCTGACCTCGGAAAAGCTCTCAACGAAAACAGACGCCTCAATAGTGACATCAGAAGACAAAGAGACCACGGTCTCCTCGTCAGGTATCACTGAACTAACACCGCCAACAGTTGCAGAGGAACTCGCCACAGAAGGCAGATCCGAATCCTGTGTGAAAGAGTCACCACGTGCACCAGCAGAAATGTCTGCTACGGCACGGCTACCCCTACCACGAGAACGAGGGCTTCTAGCTCTGGAAAGAACCACCTTGTTCACAGAAGCCCAGAATTTAGAGGACCAAACCCCACAAATACCACATGATTGGGCCTGAGTGCAATTGTTGCAAGTGACACATGTGGCATGAGAGTCGTCCACATGCTTCACCTGCAAGCAAGAGGTACAAGGAATAGTCTTAGGCATTATATCAAAATAATCAAGCTTCCCGCCGACGGAAAACAGCACGAAGGTCGTGTTCACACGTGGGGGAAAGACAAGATAAAGTGTGAAGAGACAAGCAATAAAAATACAAATTAACATTAATTAATAATAACTTGGTAGCTTGATAAAAGGATGCAATCCACTAGCACACTAAATATGTAGAATAAGTTGTTCACGAAGAATAAACAGCATAATTTAGCACGAGTCACAAAAATTTCCGACCATGTACAATGGCGGAAAATAAAGGAATTGACGTCACGGTTGTTGCGCATGCGCTCGGTAAACGCAAGAGGTGTGCAGAGAGAGTACCTGTAATTTTGGGCGCTGGTCTCGCTCGACCCTTTTTTCGATCTTTTTCGTGCTTTTGCACTCTAGTACTTTTCCAACTCGTTTGGAAAAGATTCTAAAAGCTTGAGTTAGTTCCGAAGTAGGGCTTGCACTTATGTTACAGCCAATTGTAAACAATTGTGAGTAGGTTGAAAAGAAATCAGTCATCCTATTTCTTTCGAGGCAAACAATAGGTGAACAAAAAGACCATTTGCTCATTTTGTGGAGGCTTGTTTCAAAAGTTTAAAATGTTACTTTTGCTATATCCTGGCATAAAGTAAAGAAGAGACATGTTTGTTTAAATCCAAATTTGGTGGCAATTGTAATGTGCATAAGAACAATCATCCATCTCACCTGTTGACAACATAGTTTCAGGAGATTCAGTGATTTTCCACAGGTGAACACTGTTTCAGCCAGATCTGATAAGAATAATGGAACACTGTCTTCCATCCTGTCTGAATCCAGACTATAACCGCTTGTCCAATAATGCCTATCTGTAAAAGAAAATTACATTCATTTAACCCTTTTCCCAATGCAACAGCCAAAACCGGCTAGCAATATTCACAAAAAAACACCATTCAATTTTCTTTATTTTTTCATTATTATTGTTTTTGACGTAATAAATTAGTTATTCAAGAATTTTGTTTGCAAGTGTTGTCTACCTTTTGTGTTAGGTAAAGGGTTAACTGTTTCAGTATTGGAAGACCATATTTGGGCTTTGTTGGAAAGAGCAGGCACGCGTATAAATATATCTTATTCTCAGCAAGTGCTTGATATTCAGTTAGACATAAACAATCAAGCTCTCAAAACACCAGTCAAATTCTGAACAAATCTGACACTGTTATGGCCTGGAACTAGTCTTGCCTTAAATAGTCTGTCGACTATTTTTAGATTCAATCAGCTGGAGCATATCTGTTGTTCAGAAAAACGAACTCCTTCTGATTGAATTTAAAAATACCATAAGTGGGGGGTGGGGGGTGGGGGTGGGGGGTAGGTGGGGGACATTATTTTATTTTTGTAATTATTTCTTTGCCATCAAAAGTTCATGTTCATGTTCTTGGTTTGTTTTATGTTTTAGGCTTCATAATCTAGAGAATAGCATGGGTGGTGGTATAACATTTTATTTTTGTAATGATTTCTTTGCCATCAAAAGTTCATGTTCTTGGTTTGTTTTATGGCTTAGGCCTCAAAATCCACAGATCAGCATGGGGGTGGGGGTGGGGGAGAGTATTTCGTCCCTTGAGTGCAACATGGCATTGCAATGCTAAAGCATTGCAAAGCCTTGTTGCACTCAAGGGACAAATTTATCAATTTTATTAACTTGGATGAAATATCAGACATAAATTATTTAATTATTAATCCACAGCTACCTAATATTTCTTTTGTTCTCTGTCATGAAAACAAGCCCTATAAAATCACACAAGTACGGTTTTGATGAGAACAGCTCAGTAAAACAGTACCAATATCTGGATATTGGGACAGTTTTGAAACAGTCCCAATAACTAGATATTTGTACGATTGTCACGTTACTGTAATCATAACCATTCAAAAGTAAAGATGCTGTAAAGGAGGTGTGAACAACTTTCTAACACATGAATTATCGACAAGCTTTTCTCGACAGAGCTACTGAATTGAGTGTGCATCATGTCCAAATTATAATGTACTTTTTAATTTTTTGTTGCTTTTAATAACCAACAGCCCTGGTAACCTAAAAAGGACTCCTGTGGAAACCTCGGAAGTGAAGCAGTGCTTGTTTGCTGTGGTAAACAAGTTCAGTTTTACTGGTAAAATAGGACCTGGTCACCAGTGCCCGGGGTAGAAGTCCCCTAAAATGGGTAGCATGGGTGGAAACGATTGGCTAAACTTGACTTTACACCTTTTTTTGCGCTAACAATTAGCCATAGCTGCAGAAAAGTGACCTTAAACACCAGTAAATAAATAAATAACCTAAAAAGAAACATCCTTTTTCAAATATTAAGACGGCAATCAGGCACCACCACCCACCACCCCTGAGGGAAAGCGAACCTCTTCTTCAGATAAAAAAAAGAATTATTCTTCCAAATGCTTTAAAAATGAACGATTATTAAATTTATCTGCCGCACTTTCGATGAGGGATTGAATAAGTGTTCCACCCTTGAGCTGAGACATTATATTAGCGGGAGAACAAATTACATCATGATGTGAGTTCACTTCGAAGCCACAGATCTGTTCACAATATCTGAACTCCTGATGCGTGTCATAACTTCAATAGACTTTCTAGCAAGCAAACAATGGGTTATGCCCATTTTGTTTTTCGGGGGTAGAGCAAGCAAAAAGTGTTTTAAAATGTGGTTTTACCCGTGCCAAACTTTCTAAAATATAATTTTTTTGACTTTTGTTAACATTGAGGGGCTGTGGATTAAATCACATATATCACTATTTTGTGTACTATATGGGTAAATAATTGTACAGTTGTGCAGGTGTCCTCCAATATTTGGACTCCGCTTCGCCTCGTCCAAAATATTTCCGGACACCTGCACAACTGTACAATTATTTACCCATATAGTACACAAAATAGTGATATATCTATTTCTTATTTTTTAAAGTTTGCATTGGTTTTAACTGGTAGAGTGCTGGAAGCCCATATTTGGGCTTTACTCTGAGGTGAAGGTACAGCAATTTGAAGGCTTTATACTCCTTGGATGTGCTTCGTGTTATCTTTGAAGTGATATTATTTAGTCTGTAAGGATTTGTCTTGTTATAATTTATGGGAGAGTGCCTATAGGCACTCTCCCATAAATTGTAACAAGGCAAAGATATGTGAACAAATTTTGATGGCCAAAAATAATTTAGCACTCTACCAGTTAAAAAGAGAGTATGCTGCAGCCCAAAAGAACATTGGGAGGGTCTGAGAAACAGATTTTTTAACTTTTTTTAGACTTTACATTCACACTGTAAAGGGAAGGATAAAATTCCATTCAAACTCTTGTAACAAACTACCTCGATAAGCCAAACAATCTTCATTTACTCTTATCATAAATTCTCCATAAACATCACAGTAACGACCATGGAAAATCCAGTTTTGCAGGAATCTGAAAATTTGAACAGAAAGTATGATTGTATATAAATTCTGATAACAAAATTGGGAATAAGATTGAAATTGCACCAAAAGAAACTTTTAACATGAAGAAAAATACCTGAATCACATTCGTTCCAACTGATATAGTGGAACCCACTTCACTGCAACAAATCACCTTTAAAAGCTAACAAGACATGAGAAAAAGACTGTTCTGTGTCTTTCCCATTACCAAAAGTGTTAAATGGAGTCCCCATAGGGAGCCTCTTTGAGAAACTAAATAGAATATCTTCAACTTAATCAATTTGAACGCTCCTAGGAATGTTACATATGGCAAAACAATTGTATGATCCAGGCAGTTTTTAAAATATGGACATTTAAATATTTTTCTTTTTTTATGCTCCTGGGCATCCAATGGGTGCATGAAAAATGAAAGTGTCAATGACACTGTAGCTTAACTTGTCTGTGTGTTGTGTTTGATGAAAAGGATAATGTTCAATATTTATGAAAGGATTATGAAATAAGACAAGAATTGTGATAACTGGGAATATGTTAATTTCTGTTCCCTGTATGCTGTATTTTCCCAAAAAAATAATACGAGGTGTAAACTATACTAAAGAATTGAGGCGTGGGTTAACGTGGCCCTCACAGTTAATGTATGTGGCCCTCACAGTTAATGTATGTCAACAAAAGTTACTATGGTACAATAAAATTATTCCAAAACGAGTTATCCTATCAAGTTACAATGAAATCCCTTCATAAATACGGCCTGTAGACTGTGGTAAAGGTTTTCTGGCTTTGGGCCTGTGTTGCCATTACGGTTGACATATCGCAACCAAAAGGGGATGTCCTCATCTAGACATTATACTGAGTCATCCTACCAAGTTACAATGAAATCCATTCATAAATACGGCCTGTAGACTGTGCTCAAGGTGTTTGGGCTTCGGGCCTGCGTAGCCATCACAGTTGACTTATCGCAACCAAAAGGGGACGTCCTCATCTAGACATTATACTGAGTCATCCTACCAAGTTACAATGAAATCCCTTCATAAATACAACCTGTAGTCTGTGCTAAAGTTTTTCGGGTTTTGGGCTCGGGCCGCCATCATGGTTGAATGACCATGACCAAACGGGGACGTTATCATCTAGGCATTATCTGGAGCCATCCTACCAAGTTAAAATGAAATCCCTTCATAAATACGACCTGTAGAC
Organism: Pictodentalium vernedei; assembly: GCA_031216915.1. Classification (NCBI taxonomy): domain Eukaryota; kingdom Metazoa; phylum Mollusca; class Scaphopoda; order Dentaliida; family Dentaliidae; genus Pictodentalium; species Pictodentalium vernedei. The sequence continues at coordinate 232,911,254 of CM062296.1, forward strand.
TGTGCTAAACGTTTTTGGGCCCCTGTAGACGTGACAGTTAACCAATAGAGAACAAAAGGGGACGTTCTCATCTAGACGTTATATGAAGTCATCCTGCCAAGGTACAATGAAATCCCATCATCAATACGACCTGTAGACTGTGCTAAAGGGTTTCGGGTTTTGGGCTCAGGCAGCCGTCACTGCTGAATCATCGCGACCAAAAGAGGACATTCTCATCTAGACATTATATAGAGTCAACCTACCAAGTTACATCGCAATCCCTCAATAAATACGACCTGTAGACTGTGCTAAAGGTTTTTGGGTTTTGGGCTCTGGCAGTTGTCATGGTTGACAGATCGCGAGCAAATGGGGAAGTTCTCATCTAGACATCATACAGAGTCATCTTACCAAGTTACAATGAAATCCCTCCATATTACATATGACCTGTAGACTGGGCTAAAAGTTTTTGGGTTTCGGGCTTGGGCAGTCATAACGGTTGATAGATAATGACCAAAAGGGGACATTCTCATCTAGATATTATATAGTGGCATCCTACCAAGTTACAATGAAATTCCTTCATAAATACGACCTGTAGACTGTGCTAAAGATTTTTGGGTTTTGGGCTCAATAGCCATCACGGTTGACCGATCGCGACCAAAAGGGGACGTTCTCATCTAGGCAAGACCTCAAACCTGCATATGAAATTCTGTAACGATCGGACAAGAACTATAGAGTGTAGACTGAGCTAAAGGAAAATGTGAACAGACTAACAGACTTCCGCACACACGATGGCAATAGCTTATCATTGACTTTGTTAAGTTAGGATAAAAATTTGGTGAGCATAAATCCAGAACATGTCACCTGATACCACTACATACCAAATACAAACTGGCTCATTGGTTTAGAAAACAGAACGTTAACACATGATGGATAACAAATGAGATATATAAATTTTATAGTAAATTTCCTTTCTTATTATACCTACCGCAATTGTTTACTACAGGCCTGCACTACAGTGGAAGACCCTAACTCAGATAAAATACTCTCTATTTTAATCTTTCCCAAGAGATGTGGGAGAGAAAAGTGGTGAAAAAAACACCACAAAAAAATAAGCCAAAACTGGGCCGAGTGCCATCGGCGCACACCCAGTATGGGACGCTCTTCCCTAAGCACAAATCCATGACTTCCGTTAACCAATGCGCAGTGCGTCATCAAATCATCATTCTTTTGAGTCCGCCAACATAGGAGTTATGTGATCAGCGGGGAGGAAGGATTCTTACCCGAAAAAGAAGACAGAAGGGCCTCCATGTAAACAATTGCGGTAGGTATAATAAGCAAGGAAATTTACTATAAAATTTATATTTCTTATCAACCTACCTTACAACTGTTTACTACAGGCTGAATAGACAATAGGATGGAGGGAATCACATACCCAACCCACACATAACTCAATTGCACTGGAACCGTGGACAGAGGAAGAGATCCCTAGGCCTATCAAACCATAGCATCACAAACATTAGTAAAAGACAATGAAAGATGAGGCGTATGGTGAAGTGCGACGCACAGACAGAAAGGGCAGTAACAGCACGGAGCTGAAACTGACCCTGTAAAAAAAAGCTGAATGGCTGGGATAGACAATAGCCTGAACCGAAGAAAGAGGGCCCGTAGGACAAAGGTTCTCTTCGGCTCCTGCAACTGTCGCAGATAAAAGGAGAAGGTAGCATTTCTCAAGTAGGCTGCCAGTATAACATCCGACAACATGACAGAGTTAGTAAAAGAGGATGACAATGCACGCACCTCGTGGCAGAAAAAACGATTGGTAATACAATCACCAGTAGCTAGACAAGCGGAATCTGCACTAATAGCAAGACAAATCCATCGAGAAATGGATGCAGGAGAGATCTGGCATGTGAGAAAACACATATCCATCCAGGATAAAGGCGCGAACGCCCCCCAAGGAAAAGAGCTGAACAAGCTTGGAGAGGCAAGGATGAGTGTCGAAACAATGCGGTACCACATATGAAAAAGGTCTCCGAAGCATGGACTTGTACCCATTGCTGGAGACCTCCAGAAACAAACATATACCAGAAACTCAGCAAGCGGTGTGATCGAAGTAATGACAGAAGCAACAGAGTGATCGCACACCATCGACAGAAGAACCTTCTACTTAGCCACAGGGGCTAAACCAGTGGAGTGAGTGCCTCCTTGAAGAAGAAAAGCAACTCCACTGCTTGTCTCTAAAAACCACTACGGAGGAGACAGGACCCGTTAAAGACATGCGTGAAGGCACAATGAAGTCGGGTCAACTTGAAACCTCCTTGGTCCTCGGGCGACTTTGGCAAAGAAAGTCACGATGTAGAGGGAGACATGCCGGAACCGCCGCTAACAGAGAGAGGAGCAGATTGATCCACACCCACCGAGACGACAGGGGTGTGATCGAAAGGATTCAACGACTGCAGGTTCATATCTGGGCTAGAACCTAAGGTGGAATCAGAACCGACAGGAAGGCGTAGCTGACAAGACCGCCCCAATGGAGGGCCAGAGCATCCATGGCGAAAGCCAGAGCATCTGGACACGGGGACACGAAAGTGCCCACCTGATGGTTCCAACGAGTTGCAAAGAGATCGATGGAACACCGCCATGTGGAGCATCCACTCGGTGGAAAAGAATCTGCCCCGTCGGGACAGGGAGTTGGCTAGGATGTTCAGACGACCGGAAATGTGACGAACAACCACCCCGGCGTTGACATCCTTAGCGAGCAGTAGAAGATCCCGAGCCAATTCGTACATTGGAACTGAGTACGTGCAGCCCTGGTTCCGAATGAAGCAACCACTGTCGAATTGTCGAACAACATAAGGACCTGACGATTCGACAGGGGAGGGATCCACTGCTTGAAACTCAGAAGAAGAGCAAGAAGCTCCTTCTGGTTGATGTGTAGAGATGCCCGATCCTGGTCCCACATCCCGTGAAGTGAAAGACCTAGAGGATCCAACGTCGCACCCCATCCAAGATCGCTGGCATCTGCGGTCAGAATGCGATCGGACATGGGTAAGTCCAACGGGACACCCTGCGTGATCCACTGAACATTCGTCCAGTGGAGAAGGTGAGGATGAAGAGATTCTGGTAAATGACGCATCAGATCCAGAGAATCGACATTTGGCTTCCAACGTCTGAGCAGAAAGTGTTGGAGAGGTCTGACATGCAGCCGACCTAGAGGAATGAGATCTATCACCGAACTGCAGAGACCGAGCAGCCGGACAATACCCCGTGCTGTCGCGGATGTGGACTGGGACAGAGTCAGAGCAAAGGCTGAGAGAATCACAGCCCTGGCCTGGGAAACCGCCACCATATTGAACTGAGTGCGGAAGGCCATCCCCAGATGACAAAACGACGGAGAAGGGACCAGATCCAACTTCTCCTCATTGACTCTGAATCCTAGCGACGTGAGCAAGCTCAACAGAGTGTCGACATCCAACTCCAGTAAGGCAGCATTGGAATGCCTCTGGAGGATATCGTCTAGATATGCCGAAGTAGTCACCCTGGACTGTGTGTGATGGAAGGCTATCACATGCGACATCAGTCAGGTGAAGGTCCAAGGGGCCAGGTTGAGGCTGAAAGGCATGGCCTTCAACTGGTAAACTCGCCCCAGAAAAGCGAACCTGAGATACTTCCGCGACACCCGATGAATCGGAACGTGAAAGTAAGCGTCTTGCAGGTCGATGCTGGAAGCGAAATCTCCCTGGTGAATGGAACGGCGGACCGACCTGAAAGTCTCCATGCAGAACTTGGGAGCAATGATAGACTGGTTCAGGATACTCAGATCGATAACTGGTCGGAGTCGGCTGTCCTTCTTCGGCACCAAGAACAGGCGGGAACAAAAGCCCACTGACTGAATGTTCTTTTTGACCTCAAACGCCCCCTTGGCCAGGAGATTGTCTATCTCCATGGACAAAAGCTCCCGACGTAAAACGTCTGAAGGAACTGTGATTCGAAGAGGCACTCTGCACAGAGTGGGGTGCCTTCAGAAGGATATTCGCAGCCTGGACAGAACAACATCTAACACCCAAGGATCGGATGTGATGGTGGCCCAACGGTCCGCAAACTCTGCTATCCTTCCTCCAACCTGGGACGAATCAAGGTGAGGACTTTCAGTTCAAGCCCCGATGAGGCCCACGAAAGGAGAAACCACCTCCTCTACTGAATGAAGAATCCTGAGACTTCCCTCTAGCCTGCCGACGCTTACCCTTACCCCGTAAGAAGTAGAAGCAGTGGCAGAAGGATCAGCCCTTTGCTTCGCAGAGGAAGCAGAAGGGCACTTGTTAGGCTTTGAACGGTCCCTGCCTCCCCTAGAAGGCTGATCAAGCTGACGAAGCAGCAGCTGATCTTTGGAATGACATAGGATGTCATCCCGGACCGTCGGCACAGAACCCATGGAACAGTAGCTGACCCGCCAAAGAAGCAGATCGAAGAGCAGCGCGCTGCTCCCAGGAAGGAATCGGCCTGTGTCCAGCACAGAGTCCCTTCGAACTAATTCCAAAATAGCCGTGTCACAGGCATGCGTGTGAGTAAGATGCATGAGCGCCTTGGACAGCACACGCAAAGGAGCCTGTAGATCGTCAAAACTATCTGGAGGCAGATAGGCAGCTAAGGCAGAGACGACGTGATCGGAGAGAGAAAGCATACCCAGCATTCCTCTTGATAAGTCCAACATGGTCGTCATAGGAATGACAGCAGACTTGGGTTTGGAAAGCCCGAGGGAATTGGAGTCCTGATCCAAAACCCTCAAAGTCTGGTAGACTGACGGACCGGCGAAATCATAGTAACGATAATGCACCGGAGGCAAAAAGGTGTCAACCCTGGTGAAGAATGGAGCCTTCATAGCCTTGGAACTCAGCTTAGATTCCAAGGCTGAAAATGCTTCAACCACCTGGCACGGTCGAAGACGCCCAGAAGCAGGGTGCTCCACAGGCTGTAGGCGCGCGACCGATGATCGTGGCCTGGCTGACACTGTAGCTGGTTTGATGGTTGGAGATCCGGAAGAAACCCAAACACAAAGTCAAGAGCTGCCCCCAAGTCAGAAGACTGCAGGCTCTCGACATCAAAGATGTCTGACTCCTCCCCGGAGTCAGAAGACACATAGCCCATCGTGGGCAAACCAGCCGACGCCTCCCCTGGTGTAGGCACCAGGGGGATCAGAAAGCGGCTTGTTTCCAATCCCGGGAGGCAGCACCATAGGGGATGCCTGGAAACCCCTCGCTGCCTCGCTGGAAGCAACTGGAAGACTCTTGGACAGAACCTGACTCCCTAAGCTCACTGCCCGTACCAGCCCAACATGGGGACAAACCAGCAAAGTGGCTTCACACCTGACCCTCTTAACCAGCGAAGGGTCACGATCCTCCAATACACCCGAAGCGGGGCGTCGGGCAACAGCGGAAACATCTGAGGACAGACGTGTATAGGAGTACGACACACCCCAAGGATCAACAGAGCGGGAACTCAGGAGAGTTGCCGCGGACCTCTGCGGGACAGAAGGTCCAGGCTGCACAGAAGGCTTTGGTCCCGCAAAACTGGCCGTGTGACCAGAATGAGTGTACGGAAAATGCCAATGACAAAACTGTGGAATTCGACGGTGCAGAGACCACAGTAGAGGGTCCGGCCGGCAGCCACTTCCAAATTTGCCGAATTGAAGTCAGGGAAGGCTGAGGCCGATACCCCCACGTCTACACTACCAGACACCGCTGCAGATCACGCAGGTATAAAACTGCTGTGCTCAATGACTGAGAGGACACAGCAGGGGGTTCAGTCGGCAGCCACGTCTGACTTCGCCAAGTTGAAGTTGGGGAAGGCTGAGGTCGATACCCCACAACCACACTACAGACATCCCTGCAGACCCTTGCAGGGATAAGCCGAGACCGGCTAAAAACGGTGCCCGATGACATTGTAGACGGAACAGCAGTAGCAGCAGATACGACGGGAGCTGTTGGAACTGGCGGAAAAGGGGAGAGAGCCAGCTAGCTCGGCCTCCAAAGGAGGAGTCACAACCCTAGTGATAGCTTCAGATGTCGACTGGAGAGGGCACATAGTCCCGGAACCAGGCATCTCTTCACCAGAAATCCAACAGTTCCCACAGTATCCACCACGGTAAAAAAAACTGCACATCCCCCATGGAAGAGGAATAACTCTCACCAGATGTGGTCGAGTCGGGAGGCCTCGAAATGACAGCGTTCCCCACCCCCCGCTGGTGCAGGAGGAGCTGCACATCCCCCATGGAGGGGGAGAAATTCTCACCAGATGTGGTCGAGTCGGGAGGCCCCGAAACGACAGCGTTCCCCACCCCCTGTGGGTGTGGGAGGAGCTGCATATCCCCCATGGCGGGGGTATAACTCACACCAGGCATGGTCGAGTCGGGGGGCCCCGTAACGAAAACGTTCCTCCCCCACCCCATGCCCCCCACCCCCACCCACCTGCGGGTGTGGGAGGAGCTGCACATCCCCCACAGAGGGGGTATAACTCACACCAGACGTGGTCAAGTCGGGAGGCCCCGAAACGACAGCATTCCACACCATCCGCAGGTGCGGAAGAAACAGCCATGAGAACATACCAAGGCGAGGGCAAAAGGAATTACCCTAAAGGAACCAAACTGGAAATAACAGAGGTGAGAGCAGTAGAAGAAAAAGGTCAACTCAAAAGATACAGAAAGTAGAAGAACACCCTCAACTACGAGAGAAGGTGGTAGAAAAAAAAAAACGGTGGGTACACGACAGAACCCACACGGCCGACAGGGAGCGAAAAAACAGAAATTCAGCCCTCAACAGAGTGAAGAAATCCTGTCCAGACAGTCCCTCATTGACACCTAACTCCAATAACAAATTAAATTTATCAACCAAAAAATTTCATTGTCGAACTGCGTTGACACGATGTCGAAAAAACATTCGCGACAACGGAATAATAAATAATATACAATGAGAATGTGGTTGAAAATATTAACGAGAATATATAAAACACAGTCCTGTTATTATACTATCTTCAGATCCATAATCCAGTCACAGGAAAACCATTATCGACGAGTTGAATTATCACTGTTTCGTACAGCAAAAATGGCCACACATCCTCCATGTGTGCGGACAAAAAAAAAAGACTGATAATTTGATGACGCACTGCGCATTGGTTAACGGAAGTCGTGGATTTGTACTGAGGGAAGAGCGTCCGATACTGGGTATGCGCCGATGGCGCTCGGCCCAGTTTTGGCTTATTTTTTCGTGGCGTTTTTCACACCACTTTTCTTTCCCACATCTCTTGGGAAAGATTAAAATAGAGAGTATTTTATCCGAGTTAGGGTCTTCCACTGTAGTGCATGCCTGTAGTAAACAATTGTAAGGTTGGTTGATAAGAAATGGAGGATGATAGACAATGGATGCTTGAAGTGATGGCAAAAGCACACCCTAACTTGCATTACAATAATTAAACAAGAGACCTGGGGGTGGGTGGTTTGAGGCATCCACCTGACAAAGTTGTTTAAAGAAGGATTTAATTAGCATCTATGACTTGCTAACACCACAGAGGAATGAAATCAGCTGATTATTTATATAACTCTGTTGTCCATGTCAGACGATTTTTTCTAGTATTGGGATACCACCACAGAAATAATGTAAAGATTTCCAGTTATGCAAAATTAGGGAGCCCAAATATCACCAACCTAGGGACTTAACTTGGAACAAACTTGAATCTGACACTTCCTCTCTACCCCCAGGCTGTTGCATACCAAATATCAATAGGCACTTGATTTCAACAAACTTGGATCTGAGCATGACTAGGGTGCTGTATACCAAATATCAAAACATTTTGAATGGTGGAAATCAAGAAGATTTTAAATAATATTCCCCTTTTGTGCCAAGTTAAAATTAGAGCTCTCATAGAGAGCCGAAAATATTAACGTGGGGATTTTATTTTAACAAACTTGAAATTACCCCCCTCCCCCCACACACATACACAAAGAATGTTCTATACCAAATAATATCAAAAGATTCTGTTCTGACTGGTCAAAAAGATTTTAAGAATATTCCAAAAATAGCACTAATTCAAAATATGAGGCCCCACAGGGAATGCAAATATCAGCCCAGCAACTTTATTTGATCAAACTGAATCTAGCCCCTCTAAGGTTCTATATATCAAATATCAAAAGATTCTCACTAGTGTATCTCAAGAAGCTTTTAAGATTATTCCTCATATTGGACTAAGTTCAAATTCTTGCTCCAACGGGGAGCCCAAATATTAACCCAGGGACTTGTTTTTACAAATTTGAATTCGACTCTTAAGAACTGGGTATACCATATATCAAAAGATTCTGAATGGGTGTTCATGAGAAAAAGTTTTTTAAAGAATATTTGATCATATTACACAAAGTTAGAATTTGGGCTCCTATAGGCAGCCCAAAGATTAATCAAGGGTCTTGATACCCCCCTCCCCACCCCCCTCCACAAAGGATGCTGAAAACCAAGTATCAAAAGACTGACCAACCAAACCTGAGATACAAGGCGAACAGACAAAAAAACTGGCTATTTCATACACTCTAAGGGACATAACTGATAGGGAAAAAAATGTGTAGAGCACAAACGGCTTATGTGTCTGAAAGAGCTCATGATACTGAACACCTGTATATATTTCATAAAAATCCTAGCACTAATCCTCAAGTTATGACCTAAACAGACATCAGACAGTTGTATGGTCGCATTTTAGACTTTTAAGGATTTTTATGAAAATTGCTATGTAAAGTACTGAAAAATTTATCTGTTTGAAAGTGTTTAAAAAAGCATGAAACTTACATAAAATAAGGAGCTGAAGCAGTCTGTAATAATGATAACATCATAGGATATGATTCTGTATTAAAAGACTCCACTGTTTCATTATATAAGTATGTCAGTAACTTAATACCCTGAAAAAAGAAATTAGGAAACTAAGGCCGACAAAGTAGATCTTCTGTTTTTCAGGCCATCTTTTTGTAAAATTGCATGTGGGCAGACAGTTTTTTATTTTATTTTTTATATTTGTAATTATTTCTTTGTAATAAAAAATTAATGTTCTTGGTTTGTTTTATGTTTTAGGCCTCATAATCTACAGAATAACATGGGTGGTAGCGTATTTCGTCCCTTGAGTGCAAGAAGGCTTTGCAATGCTTAAGCATTGCAAAGCCCTGTTGCACTCAAGGGACAAATTTATCAATTTTATTAACTTGGGTAAAATATCAGACATAAACCATTTAATTATTACTTTTTTTAAGTTTGCATTTGTTATAAAAAGAGAGCATGCTGCAGCCAAATGGACCATGCAGGAGGGCCTGAGAAACAGATTTGTAACTTTTGCAGGCCGAACCAGTGTTGACAATTTCTTAACCTGGAAAACAAAGGATCTACACAATAGCTTATTCAGGCCTGGAAATAAGTGGTCGGTCACGTACAGTGACCGCCACGAAACGTCGATGTGACCGGTGCTAACTGTATCCAACCGGTCATGAATGACCGGCGCACTTTTCTCCCAAGTATATTAATTTTTCACATGAGACATTGTCTTCTGAATCATTAATTATGGCTGTTGATGGTGAATAATTTCCACATTCGAATATATTCTCTAAAATAAATGCAAATACAAAATCGCAAAACACAAGACAAATTTATAAACAAGAGCCGCTCCTTTCGCAAACGAAACTGAAACTCATTTGTACTCTATTTTTTCTGTGTATGTTCTTCCTTAAATCGAACCATGTGATTTTCACATGCATTTGCTTGACTGACATTTCCTTGACAGTTACATTTCCATAGGTGTTGCCACTGTGTTGAGTCATGGCGCAAAAAATCTCTCTGTTTTTCAAGAAAATATCACAGACTCCATCTAACCCAACCAGAGCCACAGGCACAGAACAGCTGACAACGGAAGCAAGTTGTAGTGCTAGCAATGACCCTCCTGCGGAAAAAAAAACAACAAAGCATAAAATTAAAACTGCCACAATTGAAAGGTGGAAGGCAAATAACCTCGCCTCAGAAAACGCACACATTTGGCTGTCATGTGACGAAGAGGGGGGCTGTGTTGAACGTTTATTTTGTACCCTCTGCACAAAATACAAACACGAAATAAGTGTGATGAAAGAATTTAATGATATATGGATCGAAGGATCCACAAATTTCTGTTTATCAAATGCTAAAGACCATGCACATTCCAAGTGCCACGCGAAAGCAACAGACTTGCACATAAGAGACTTAAAATGAAAGTGTCAATGACACTGTAGCTCAACTTGTCAAGACAAAGACATGTACATGTATAGTATGTGACACAGCAATGACAAACATCTGGGTAATGACCTGATAACAAAGGTACATATAAAGTATTGTAACAGTCTGTACATAAATACTGACCGTTGCCTGTAACAAATGTATAGGTAAAGTATTGTAAAGGTGGGTGACAGTCAGATGCTAAACTAGAAAAGAAATCTTTGAGTCCCAGAGTGGGTCTGACTGAACCCCAAAATATTTGTTCTCAAAGCACAGTGATAACAAAGGCACCCCAAAACACACTCATTCCTGTCCCAAGGTGAAAACAAAGGTACCCAAGAAGTTTTGTGAAGATCAGTTCACAAATATGAGCTGTGTAGAAGTTGTGACAAAAAACTGATTGGACCTAATTTCGGTACAAAATGGCCACTGGCAGCCATCTTGAATTTTGGACCGCACACAGAAACACTCGTTCTCGTCCCAAGGTGATAACAAAGGTACCCAAGAAGTTTTGTGAAGATCGGTTCATAAATACAGACTCTAGCCTGAGCCGTATTGACATGTGTACTTACTGTGTGTAAGTAGCACTGAAAAAATCAAAGTTCATCTAATTTGCATAATTTCTGCACGAGAAAAAATCCCGTATTATATGTGATGTATCCCATGGTACTAAACATTCACACAAAAAATTATTCAAATCAGCGCTTTCATTTGGAAGTTCTTTGCAAAAATCTGATTGCACCAAATTTTGTACAAAATGGCTGCCATCGGCCATCTTGAATTTCGGACTGGAATCACACTCGTTCTCGTCCCACGGTGATAACAAAGGTACCCAAGGAGTTTCGTAAAGATCGGTTCATAAATACGGCCTCTAGCCCGAGCCGTATTGGCATTTGCACTTACAGTGCTGAAAGTAACACCAAAAAACATCAAAGTTAGTCTAATTTGCATAATTTCTGCACGAGAAAAAAACCTGTACTATATGTGATGTATTCCATGTTACTAAACATTCATACAAAAATTTATTCAAATTAGAACTTTCATACAGAAGTTCTGTACAAAAGACTGATTGCACTAATTTTGGTACAAAATGGCTGCTGGTGGCCATCTTGAATTTCAGACCACACCCAAAAACACTCGTTCTCATCCCACAGTGATAACAAAGATACCCAAGAAGTTTCGTAAAGATCGATTCATAAATACAGCCTCTAGCCTGAGCCGTATAGAAGTTGTGTACAAAAAACTGATTAGACCTAATTTCGGTAAAAAATGGCCACTGGCAGCCATCTTGAATTTTGAACCGCACCCAGAAACACTCCTTCTCGCCCCAAGGTGATAACAAAGGTACCCAAGACGTTTCGTGAAGATCGGTTCATAAATACAGACTCTAGCCCGAGCCGTATTGAAATGTGTACTTACTGTGTGTAAGTAGCACTGAAAAAATCCAAGTTCATCTAATTTGCATAATTTCTGCACGAGAAAAAAACCCGTATTATATATGATGTATCCCATGGTACTAAACATTCACACAAAAAATTATTCAAATCAGCGCTTTCATATGGAAGTTCTGTGCAAAAATCTGATTGCACCAAATTTTGTACAAAATGGCTGACATTGGCCATCTTGTGAATTTCGGACCAGACCCAAAAACACTCGTTCTCGTCCCACGGTGATAACAAAGGTACCCAAGGAGTTTCGTAAAGATCGGTTCATAAATACGGTCTCTAGCCCGAGCCGTATTGGCATTTGCACTTACAGTGCTGAAAGTAACACCAAAAAACATCAAAGTTAGTCTAATTTGCATAATTTACGCACGAGAAAAAAACCCGTATTATATGTGATATATCCCATGGTACTAAACATTCATACAAAAAATTATTCAAATCAGAGCTTTCATATGGAAGTTCTGTACAAAAAAAAAATTTCTGCATCGTCGGTACAAAATGGCTGCTGGCAGCCATCTTGAATTTCGGACTGCACCCAAAAACACTCGTTCTCATCCCACGGTCATAACAAAGGTACCCAAGAAGTTTCGTAAAGATTGGTTCATAAATACGGCCTCTAGCCCGAGCCATAGCAGCTTGGCACTTACAGCTCTGAAAGTAACACTAAATAAATCAAAGTCAGTCTAATTTGCATAATTTACGCACGAGAAAAAACCCGTATTATATGTGATGTATCCCATGGTACTAAACATTTATACAAAACTTTATTCAAATCAGAACTTTCATACAGAAGTTCTGTACAAAAAACTGATTTTTGCATCATCGGTACAAAATGGCCGCTGGCAGCCATCTTGAATTTCGGACCACACCTAAAAACACTCGTTCCCGTCCCAGGGTCATAACAAAGGTACACAAGAAGTTTCGTAAAGATCGGTTCATAAATACGACCTCTAGCCCGAGCCATAGCCAATTGTTGACGTACGGACAGATGGACAGACGGACGGACGGACAGACGGACGACAGGCCATGACAATAGCTCAAATTTGACTTTGTCAAAGTTGAGCTAAAAACATGGTGATTTGGACGAACTTATACCTTTTCAAAATAAACCCCAAATCCCCGAAAAACAGTTAACAATTGAGTCCTCTCTTGTGAAATTTTCCTCCATCGAGGAGGAAAGGCTGAAAAAAAAAGTTTGAACTTTCCTATTTTGTTGTAAAAATAATTTACCCTTCACAATGTTTGAAAGTATTGGTAATTTAGAAAAAATGCACGGAGTTGACATTGGGGACATTTATATGAATCGCAAACAATGTGGTGAATTTGTAGATAACCACGGAATGTTTTTGGCGAATAAATTGCCGAAAAAATTACATAGAGCCAAATTTTTTAGTGTACTCACGGATGGTGCCACCGATAAAAGTATGACTGAAAAAGAAGTAATTTATGTACTTTATTTTGATCCACAAAACTCGGAAAATGGTGATACTGAAATGGTGACCGCTAATTTAGACTTTGCATATCTAAAAGATTTACAGAAAGCAGATGCTCGTGGTACCATTGATGCGATTGAGTCCAGCTTTGAAGCAATAGGGATTTCTAAAAAGGAATTTTATTCCAAGTTGGTTGGTTTTGGGGCAGACAGGGCATCAGTTAACAGTGGCTCAAAAGGAGGGGTGAAAGCATTATTAAAAGAAAAAAATAATTGGGTATTGTTTTCGTGGTGTGTAGCCCATAGATTGGAACTAGCAATGAAAGACTCATTGGATAAAACATTTTTCAAAACAATAGACAACATGCTAACGCAGCTTTATTTTATATACAAGAGGTCCCTCAAAAAGTTACTGGAACTTAAAAGGGTGTGCGAAATCTATAAAGAGACATTTGTGTTTGAAGAAAGTTCATTAAAACCGAGACGAGCATGTGGGACCAGATGGATATCCTTTAATTTATCCGCATTACGATTAGTTTTGGATAAATTTGGGGTTTACATGCAGCATTTAGAGAATGTGGCCGCAGACATGACCTCAAAAGACAACTTAAAATTCAAAGGGTATATGAAACAATGGAGGAGATTTGATGTTCTCCTGTATGTAGCATTTTTTATTGATGTTATTGACCCAGCAGCAGAATTATTCAAAGCATTCCAGGAAAATTCTGTGGACTGTGTAGCAGCTATCCATTCCATGGAGAGGGCCAACGTAAATTAGACATACTAATAACACGGGACCTAGTACGGCTCCCTGCGGTTAAACACTTACTGAGTAGAATTACTACCAATACCAATGATGGAAAACTTTACCATTCATACCAAGGAGTTACATTTTCTGATGAAACTTATAACAATTGTTTATCAACCTTAAAATCAAAACAAAAGGGAATCATTGACGCTGTAAAACACGCATTGAATTCATGACTGCAAGAAGAAGATAACAGTCAACACCTCCAAACGATAGCCGTTGTATTAAACACGGGATCATGGGCTGCAAATGCCTTTGAAGAAAAAGCTGTTTTGTCAAAGGACTCAACACAAGCACAATCAAAGTCTCATGTCAAGGAAGATACCCATCTGAATGAAGAATTTGCCGATACAGAAATAACGTTTTTATTTGAACACTTTCAACCAATTTTAAATCGGCATTCTGAAACATCAATATCCGAACTTAAAGATGAGTGGCATGACTTGATTGTCTATTGCCTTAAATATTTGCAACCCAATAAACATGACTACAGGAAAACATGGAAATATATTTTCCAATCACCACATGCATCCACAAAATGGAAAAACATTCTCTTATTAATAGAATTGATATTCTCCATCCCAGTTTGCAATGCCAAGCTGGAAAGACTTTTTTCGAAACTACAACTAACAAAAGTGGCAAATAGATCAGCATTAGGGGAGGGCAGAATTACAAATATTTTGTATATACTGGAGGAGGGGCCGCCACTGAATGAAATTGATGTGGCTCCCATTATACAGTTATGGAAGGAAGGAAAAGTACGCCGCCCACATCAACGCAAGCGTAAAAAGTACACGAAACGACAGAAGAAAGCCAAGTATTACCGCCAGTCTCGTCTTGAAGCAGACACTGAATCGGAAATGTCATGTGTACCACAAAAACAGTCATGTCAGTCCTGTATTTCCCATTCAGGTGTTCAACAAGAGTTAAGTGGGATGCTAGTCAGTGATAATGAATCCAGTGTGTCTGACTTCAGTGGCAGTGACACTGATTCGTCCTCATCATCTGTATCATGCAGTAGTGTTGATCTTGATGACTGTAGTTTCAGTGATAGTTCTATTTATGGCAAAGTAGATTGGTGGGTGGACAATTTTTTCATCAGTATGACACTGAGTACCAAACTGATAAATGTGATATTCCTACATGGGCGAGTACAAGAAATGACGGATAAATATGTCACACACAAGTTGGGTGGGACTAGCTGTTTTGTTGTCTGATACAAGATCAAGCATGGCTGCTATTGTCCGTCAATAGAAACATACAAATGTTAAAAAATTTATAGTAATTTATATATTTTTTATACTTACCAATGACCCAGACATAGCTGGTGCTAACTCTTAAAATATAGGGCCAAACACAAATTTTGCCCCCCAATCCCCAAAATTTGCATCTAAAACCAAAGAAAACATGTCCTGAAAGGCCCTCCACACTTCGCCCCTACTGCGCATGCGCAGTGTCAAGGACGTTCCGAAATTGGCGCCATTAATCATTCTAATAACCAGTGCCTGGTAAGCGCTATGTACTCAGCGGGGAGGCAAGAGTTCCCAACTCCTGGGAGGGCCATCCCCGTCTGGGTCATTGGTAAGTATAAAAAATATATAAATTACTATAAATTTTTTAACATTTTTATACTGTACCAATGACCCAGACATAGCTGAATAGTAAAAAAGCTGGAGGGCCAAGGACATAGAGCAAAATGGAATACGCTCAATAAAATAAAATAGAGTCATCCCCTGTAGGGAAAAAGAAGTAATAGGCCTTACATGTATCTTTCTTATTTATGATAAATTAGAAAGATACAACACCTTCCAAAATTGAGCTTCATACATCCATGTACTCTATTAATATCCAATATAATCCTTATACTAATAATTTTTAAAGTAAGCCAATAAATAAAGTAAGTCTAGAGAATAGAGACTCTTATACTCCTAAAAGTGTCTGAGGATTGCATAATCATGTCCGTTGACATATGCAATATTCAAAAGCTATACTTTAAAAACTAAGACTTGAATGAATTTTAAAAACCTAAACTTCTCACTAAACAACCATCCCAATATTTATTTATTTATTGGTGTTTAAGGTCACATATTTCTGCACAATGGCTAATCATGACCTCGACAGTTTTACGGGTGGAGGAAGCCGGAGTACCCGGAGAGAACCACGAGCAACGGCGAGCAACTGTCAGCTCCCCAACATACATAACTCCACACAAGCAGGGTTAGCATTGGTTGGAGGCAGGTGCACCATCGACGTGCAGTACGCCTTAGTACACAGCGCCACCGTGCCCCCACGTGGGCAATGGGGGTGAAGTGTCTTGCCCAGGAACACAACGCGGTTGCCGCAGGTGGGATTCGAACCGAGGGCCTCTCGGCTTGCAGCCTGCACCTCTACCTACTGAGCCACCGCGCCCCCAACCATCCCAATAACAGCTCAGAATTACTAACTCCGGAGGAGGTATCCCCTTGTTTTCATAGTAAAACAGGTGACCCAAGGGAACACCCTCCCCCCCCCCCCCTTTTTCTTGCCCTGGGTCAAATAGCCCAGAGCGAAGAGGGCAGCAGAACGAAGACACTGCCGAAACAGACAGCCTACCTAGCTAAAGTAGCAACTGTTAAGTGAATGACATTCTGAGCAGTAGATAATAGACCTAACAATAGAGGCCTCCAGAAATGGACTCGATATTTCTGAGATAAAATTCATGAATGAGGATGGCTGAGCGCAATGAGCGGCCTTCAAAAATCTATAATAGCGACACTATTAATGTGAGCCCAAGAAGTAGAAGAACTCTTACTTCATGAGCCGAAATCTTAAGCACAACTGCTAAGTCAATGATATACCATAAGCAGTACCGATAGTTAATAGAATCCATTAACAATAAAATGGAGCGTAACGTCCTTCTACTAGGCATCACAAACAGAAGAAGCTTACGCCCATAGTAATAAACAGATATCTGTTTATAAATACATAAACTGTACCCGGAAAGAGTAAAGGCCTATGCCCATATGAAGACGGAAGGACCTTAAAATAATAGGTTCCGGATAATAGGAGCCTAACTCTTATGCAAAAATCCAACCTAAATAGTAACGGAAGTAGTGATTCCGAAACTACGAAAGTGAAAATCATCCATCGATAGTGCATGAAACTCACTGACTCTACAGTAAAAGAGAAACCAACAGAATTACTGTCTAAAAGGTCAGAATTTGAAAACTACTGTTTCCAGAGGCTCAAATGATTACTTAGCTAAATAAGAACCGAAGTTAAAATCCATATAGGAATTTAATCTAAAGATTCTAAGTCTATTTATCAAAAAGTTACTAACTGACTTAGATAAAGAGACAAAAGACTCAATTGTAAACTATCGTAGAGTGCATAGGTATGAGGTAACATAAACCTATAACCTAAATAATAACAGGCTGCAGTAGATCTTGTGAAACAAGTATACTAAAAAATTGCAATGAGTAGTATGGAGGGATCAACAATATGAACATAATGATCCCTACACCACGACGGAAGAGCCTCCACTTTAGCCGCATAGAATAGCGAAGAAGAGGATCTCCTATAGTAAGAAATCGCGTCCAAAGCTCGTCCAGTACAGTGCTTACAATGCAATACGGACCACACAATGGAATACATGAAGGTTGCGACCTTGCGGGTTGTGATAAAGATGACACGATTTACCCAGTGAAAAAAGATCCTCACATAGAGGAAGATTTCACGTTAAGACCCACAGTAGACAAGAGAGTAAATTACCCATGATCTCTGTGAAGATAGAGATGCTATCAACAGAAATGTATTGTGGTTGTTTATCTTAGCAATACCTGCTGAAACAACAGCGCCGGAGGATACGCGTATCCTATCATTCCGTCCTATAGATCAATAGAGCGTTAACAACATTAGCTCAGAGATCTGGACAAGCCAACACATACGTCTGCAATTGCTTAGCAAGCTGTGTCGTAAATAAATCATCATTGGGCGCTCCCATAGATAGCAAATCTGATTGAATACTTGTTTGTTGAGAGTCCATTCTGACAGCAACAAGGGACCCGTAAGAGAACGGGAGTCCGGTAAAACAATCAGACGACCCGGAATATGACGGACCAAAACAGAACTTGGTGTACTATAACCAACAGACGGATTCTTTCCATTAAATTGAATAACGGAAACGAAAGAGTGCCTCCCTGGTTCCGGAGATACGTCACTACTGTCGAATTAAAGGACAGGATTTGAGCATACATTATTCCGCGGAAGAAAACTGATTGCTAAGAGACTGCGGAACCCAAAGACCCTGGTACTTCGAATCCGTAGGGATCAGTATTATATCCCAATCTGTTTGACTGGCAACCGTCATAACAGCCACACTCGGGTCCGGCAACTGCGGTGGCACTCTCTGAGTCAACCACCGAATGTTTGCCCCAGTCTGAATCTCTTGTAACACTAGATAGACAAGAGAACGTGTAAATCGAGCAATTCATGGATTGCCGAAAAGTTGCCGTCGAAGAGAAGCTCCTCCGAGAACGAAGCGACTCTGAGAGAGTTCTTAACCTACTATCCACGCATGTGGATGTAGCTAGGGCTGCGTCACGTCTAACCAACTCCAATCAGCCACTGAAGGGCGGAGTTATACGTGAACAAACTACTGCCCTCAAAAGAAATTACATTGAGAATAATATCCCGTAAATCTTTTCTTGAAGACGTAATGATAACGCCTCAGTAAGGCGGATTACGTATGATAAAGCGTCTAAGTTAAGTCAACTATACATCATGTCGTTTCCAACATTGAAATTGGAAAAGACATAAACGGCGAAAAAGAATATATGCAGTCTTTAACCACACTGTCTAGACGCATATGAACTCTCGGTATGCCCTGCTCTGCCAAAATAAACTATTCGTATAAATGATAAAATGGCAGAAATGAGCAACGCGGACAAGAAACTAAACTATCATGCTTGGTAGCAGGCTTGTATATATATATATATAGCGTCGAAAAATAAAACACATGTTGTAATGACAATATTGGACTGCGTCGGTAAGTCAGGGACAATGTCCCTGAACCGATCGAAAAATCCGAGTCCAATGACGCTATAAGTCTCTTATCCAAGATCGCAGCAATGAAGTCCGAAATAACAATCACTGGAAGATAATGCCAGAAGATATGAAAGGCAGCTTCCGATACTACTAAAGGGAAAACTCGAAATCTTTCGAATCCCTTTCGCCATCCTGTCGGACCCTATAAAGCGTTCGGTCGTCCGTACCTGATGCAACCGCGGACCGCACCGACCCAGCGCCGTCGGATAATTCCTGATTCGACCAAGAAACTGTCAATTGCTGGGATGCTGCGAAACAACTGTGCTAACTCGGATAGCACGTCCGTCACTGAGGCCTGAGGAGAAGCGGTCTTACGATGCATTGCCGCTGGAAGCTCCGTGATCGTTACCCCGTGCATACTACCAATATGCGAGCGAACGGAGTGTATAGGCCTCGTGTCCCTTGGCTACCGGATGGCGCGACCTATTCGCCGTGGAATCACTGAATGACGAAACTGATCGGATACTCGAGGTCACGTAGCCAATGTGCGGTCGTGTGCCCTGCTGTGAGGATGAGGAAGCATTAGGGACAGTCTCTCGGACTGTCAATATAACGGAGCGTCCCGACCGACGGACATATGCTCCGAATGTAAAATATCTGAACCACAACATGCGGTCCCCTATGTTGTTGGACGAGAGAGGGACCTCTCTCGCTCACAGCCCGGACGGACCTGGACAAGCCAGGAACCGGACTAACAGGCTTCCTCCGATCTGTCCTCAATCTGCCGTCACTGGGTGAGTACTAAAGTAATTAAAGTGCTCGCATCACCCAAATCTCCTTCCTAGACCGCAACGGACGAACCCGGCAGCCGAACCATTCGATGAATGTACGCTACACCGGGTGAGCTAGCGAATGTCACTCCGTAGGCGATAGACATATTCCATGAGCACTTATTGCCGCTAGCTCTTCATTAACTATGACGACAGAGGCACACTTTTGAAAGACATCTCCATAACTCTGCGAACAAGAAACCAGAAATGCTTGGTTATAGCAAGCATAAAATAATAATATATATAGCGTCGTTCAATAATTCGAAAGTTTGTGTGACATTATTGGACTATGTCGGAACTGAGGGACGATGTCCCTGAACCGAACCAACAATTTCTAAGTCCACCGACGCTATCAGTTTCTTATCCGGCATCGCAGCATTCTGGTCCGACGAAAGAAGCTGTAGGAGACCAAGTCAGATGACATACACAACAGCATATGTTGTTCCGAAAGGGAAAGCTCGAAATCCTCCAAATCCCTTTCGGTATCCCGTCGGACCGGATGAAACTTTCGGACGTCCGTACCCGCTTCCGCGGAGCGTCCCGACCCAGCATCGTCGGATAAAATATATGCGACAGATTCAGTTGATGCTGGGATGCTGCGATAAACTGTGCTATTAAGGAAAGCACGTCCGTTCCCGAGGCCTGTGCAGTAGCGGTCTTACGATGCATTGCCGCCGGAAGCTCCGTGTACGTTGACTCCCGCACACTTCCTATGCGAACGTCCGGAGTCTGCAGGCCTCGTGTCCCTGGCTACCGGATGGTGTGACCTGGTCGCCGAAGAATCCTTGATCGGCGAAGCTGGTAATATATCGGCGGTCACGCAGCCAAGGTGCGGTCGTGTGCGCTGACGAGAAGAGGAAGCCTTAGCAGTCTCCGCGGACTGCCTATACAATGGAGCGTCCCGAGCGACGGACGTATGCTCCGCTTGCGACACATTTTGTACCACAACATCTGGGGCCAGATGTTGTTGAACGAGAGAGGGGCCTCTCTCGCTTGCCGTCCGGATGGACCGGAACGAGCTATGAACCGGACTAAAAGGCTTCCTCCGTTCTCCCTCCGATCCGCCGTCACTGGGTGTGCATTAGGTTAATTTATAGTGCTCGCATCACCCCAAAATTCCTTCTAGACCGCAACGGACGAACCCGGCTGCCGAACCATTCGGTGAATGGACGCTACACCGGGCAAGCTAGCGGACGTCAAAGGCCGTCGAACCTACTAGGGTCCTCTTAGGCAATTGGCGTATTTACATGAGCACTTTTCCGCTAGCCCTTCATTAATTGTGACGACGGAGGCACACTGTTGGAAGACATCACAGATACATCACCCTAATCTTGATCGTCTGAAATAAAAATTGATAAAGTAGAGTGACCCTGCGGGGAAAGGACCGGAGTGTCCAAATCCCCAATAACATACCGTGACATACGCTTCCCATATTGTCATCGAAATCATACGATACAGAACAGGAGTTAATGCGAGTACACTGACCACATATAGAATGATTATAAAGTCAGAGGAAGACTTCCTCTTAATACAATTGATCAATATCCTTTCAATGTGAAAAGAAAACAAGTCCTGGTACTCGCACTAACCCCTGGCAATCAAAATACATAATAATAATATGATCCATTAATATAGAAAAAATAATTGAAATCAAAATATTTTGAAAAAATATTTTTTCAGAACAGCCCAAGTTTCTGAAAAGTAACGTTGAGCCCCAATGGATCCCAAGCCTAAGTGTGGACAAAAATTTTAAAAATATTTTAAACAATTTATTCAACACTTACGAACAATAATAATGTATCTAGTTATGATTAAAATAACATCAAGATATTATTTTCAAGAAATCCCCCCCTCACACAGAGGGCTGTTGTAAATGTAAACAATGAGTGTAAAAACACTAAAATAAGACTCCAGGCACCCAGGCCCGAAATCAGTTACCAAAAATACACTATCTGATGCAAAACAGAGACTTCCAGGGAAGAAACTGCAGAACATCAGATGGTAGATGCAGAACACAACGCCTAACCACCCGTAGGTGAAGACGTAAACATGGGGAAAAGAACAGAATTCATTCTGTTATTCAGCTAAAACTCCCAAGAAAATTTAGTAATAATAATTACAAAAACTATGCCAAAAGCATAGGAGAATAGCAAGGGGGGACTTAAAGGACAGGGAGAGAGGAAAACACTTAAAAAAACAGTGTAACTAAATAATCAGAATGACAACAAAATGGCTGCTGCCTCGAAAATAGGTAACTTAACATAATTTCATTCAAAAATTTTAAGTTACAGCCCTGATAATATTCTGTCACACATTTTTTTTCCTCTCCTCCTTCTCTATCCTCCTTAGAATCACCATTTCACTAATATTTATGTGTCTGGCATCATTTAAACTGAGATTTATAAGCACAAAGATCAGTCAGATGTTAACTGATGAAGGGCCAAACTTAGAATGATTAATGGCGCCAATTTCGGAACGTCCTTGACACTGCGCATGCGCAGTAGAGGCGAAGTGTGGAGGGCCTTTCAGGACATGTTTTCTTTGGTTTTAGATGCAAATTTTGGGGATTGGGGGGCAAAATTTGTGTTTGGCCCTATATTTTAAGAGTTAGCACCAGCTATGTCTGGGTCATTGGTACAGTATAAAAATATAGATGGCATTGGAAGCAGACCTCTGGTCTTCTTCCAATCCTATTCATATTTGTATAGTTTTATTGACTTGAATTGCTAATGAAATTTAATGTTTTTGAAAAGTTTTTTTTGTCACATACTGAACATTTACAGGCCACGAAAGTACCCGAGATACAGGGTACATTTACATATGTTAGTTAATGAATGATTGCCTCCCCCCACCCCCCCACACACCACGAAAGTACCTGAGATACAGTGTACATTTACATATGTTAGTTAATGAATGATTGAGGACCCCCCACCACGAAAGTACCTGAGATACAGTGTACATTTACATATGTTAGTTAATGAATGATTGAGGACCCCTCCCCCACCATGAAAGTACCTGAGATACAGAGTATATTTACATCCCCCCCCCCCCCCCCCCCCCCAACACACACACACTGCCATGATAATGTCGGTTTCTAAATTAGATGACATTTATATCAGAATAACATGTAATAATAACAGTGGTCTTGGGATCATGCATGGTTGCTTGTGGGATGCCAACCCTAGTGGTATTAATAGCACTACAATTATTTACAACTTGAACAGCATCGTTCTCAGTGCTGATCCTTGTGTGATACCAAATGATAAGGAGGGAGTTTTATGCACCAAGTCTATGTGCCACCATTATCACCCTGTATACTGTCAACAAGATGTTATAATCCAACAGTCCCTTTTACTGGGTGATATCCTATCCTTAAGAGAACTTTCTATATAGTTGTTAAAGGATATCACGAACTCGAAAGAATATAACTGGCAGGTATATATTTTATATATATAGACATAGGCTAAGTATTTCCCAAGCATAAGTCATCATGTGGCTTATGATTTGGAAATATCCATCACATGTATACATGCCTGCTATATTTCACAGAGATGGGACGCAACAATGGGCCAATGATGAGAGCATATCACTTCCACACGGCATACTAACCATGGCTACAAGGGATGAACACTTATCCATTTCCAATCCAATAACGTCAATGGCGGTGGATTTCAGTAAAATTTAAAATTCTTAGCCCCTTTACTTTCATAATGGACTTTCAATGAAAATGCCTATGTACAGTGTACATAGGCATTTTCAATGAAAGTCCATTATGAAAGTAAAGGGGCTAAGAATTTTAAATATCAGCACGACGCTTAACTAAACTAGTGATAATAGGCTATAATAATATTTGAGTTTGTCGGGGTTACGATTTTATCAGTCGCCATTCAGAAGGTTTCAAATCTACCGATCTTACTGGCGGACCGAATATGCGTGTAGTGTGCATTGGATTTGAAACCTTCCCGAATGACGACTGATAAAATCGTAATTACGACATTCAGACAAACTCCCATGTTATTATAGCCTATTAGCACTAGTTCAGTTATGCGTCATGCTGATATTTATTCAACCTGACAGGTAAGCATACGACTCAACTTGGCCCCAGACTCCAGTCATCCTAATTCCAATTTTTTTAAAAAGCTTCAAAAAGGACGATTTCATTCAAAAACACCATTGGGTGACTTGATTCTTGGGCGAGTTGGATCATATCTTTTCATTCAGGGTTGTAACACCGTATGGACATGTCACTCAAATATTTAACCTTCATTTTTTTTATTCGATATAATAAAAGTTCTTTTTAACCTTGTCTTGTTCGTTTTATTTTCATTCCATATATAATGTAACGGGCCTCGGTCAGGCTACCTGTGCAACCTGACACACTTATATCTAAGTTGGGGATAGGCTGTATTAGGAACTGCCCAGCAATATCTGGCTGGGGACAGCCGATCAGATGGTGACAGATCTTTCCTCTGCTGGGACACCTTACTTGGACTGTGGGCAGTAACTTCTGAACGTCTCTGTCGCTAGGTCCCTCGATGTGGTCGGCGTTCTCACCAATGACGTAGAGTTATGTGTTCTTGAACCTTTGGGGCTACTGTCAGTTGCGTGACACGTCATCAGCGGTCTCGCCTACCGACTTGGTCTTCTGTCTTCCCCTGTCATCACCCACTTCTTTTCATCGAGTGGCATGCAATGTCGTCGACAATTTCCCTTTAGTACCCGTGGCCGTCGCACCCTCAGGAATGAACAACACCTGAACTCTGTTTACAACTTTTATTTCTCAAATTATTGGATATACACATATGCTCCGACCAATCTTGGAATTATCCTATGTCGCTGACAAGTTGTCGATTTACAAGTCCTTACCTCATACGTTCATTTGTGTACGGATTGTTTTACAAGATGCCCCTCCACTTTCCTTTTCTTTGTGTAATATACTTTCTTTGAAGACGGTGAGCAGAGTTTGTCATAATTTCCGGA
Organism: Pictodentalium vernedei; assembly: GCA_031216915.1. NCBI lineage: Eukaryota > Metazoa > Mollusca > Scaphopoda > Dentaliida > Dentaliidae > Pictodentalium > Pictodentalium vernedei. The sequence continues at coordinate 232,936,015 of CM062296.1, forward strand.
AAGCTTTACAGTAATCAGTGGCGGTGCTACAGGGAGAGGGGGGGGGGGTGGCATGAGGTGCCCCCCTCCCCAAACGCAGCCTCTGCCCCCACCATCCGTCACGCAGACATCCATCCAAACTCTCTCTCCCCCTCTCTCTCTCTCCCCTCTCTCTCTCTCTCTCTCTCGCTCACACACACACACACACACACATGCGCATACAGGCCCACCAGACGCGAAAAACAAAATAAAATTTCTAGCGCCGTCACGGACAGTAATTCAGTAATATTTCCTGAAAAACATAACCAGTTAACTCAGGTGACAGATGTGCAAGTACCGATTTTATTTGGTTCCGAGGTTACTCCCTAACCTGGTGCCGAAAATGATGGGGTTGGTTTTGACCAGGTACCAGATTTCCCAGTGATGAGACGTCCAGGCTCCAGGTCCACGTGCGGAGATGTTCAACATTCAATTTTTAAGAAATTGTCGCATTGGAGCCCAGTTGTTACTTTTTAAGAAAAAAAAAGTGATTTGCGGACTGAAGACATCCCCGTCATGCAGTTTAATGTCATGAAAGTTAAGTGTCATTTCAATCAAATTGAACGCAGGTAGGCCCTAATGTTTTGTATATCGCTACGACTTTAGCCCAACATAATTTACATGGGTTTTGCCCTAGTTAATGCTTGATTTAGAAGCCCACAAATATGACCGACCCGGGTCACTTTATGACCGATCCGATTATTATGGAGCCAGTCATTATGACCGACACACCAAAAAAAAAAATTTCCAGGCCTGGCTTATTATGAGTAAGAATAAAAGCCGGGGATAGTTAATTTTTGGCATTTTTTCAAGTTCATAGAAAACAAACTGAGACTGACAACAAGGTTTTCTGAAACATCTGTGACTTTTGCTCTTTCTACATACAAGGCCAATTAAAAAAATTCTTGTTTCTCAGGCAATTTTCTTTCAATATTAGGATGAGAAGAGAAGATTTTTTTATTTTTTTTTGTTTTTTTTGTCAATTCATAGAACAGTCCTGAAAATAGTTGGAATTAGAAATTTAATCAATTACACTATTATGTGGAAAAAACAATTTTGATCAGCACTGAAAATTTCCTATAATGAAGTTGCTTATTCAACCAGCTATATTTTATTTCACAGAGCTCTGTGAGTTCTGTCAAACAAGGTATAGTTGGTTAAATTTCAAGTCCGACAAATGCAAAATAGTATCGGTGAAGAGATTTTCAGGTGAAAAAAGGATGAGGCAGATTTTGAATGACGAGGGGGTTGCCTGAGAAACAAGTATTTTTTTAATAACTAAAGGAAAATGTTGTCCGGATCAATAAATACTAAAATGAATTACTAAACAGTGCATTGCTAAACTATAATAATTAGGACCTGTTTCTGTACCCTGTGTAGTATATAAGTTTTACAAAATTACTCTCAGATCACAAGAATTACAGGCTACAATGTTGTGAAAATTCTGAAAATTGCTCAGGCACTCACAAATTAAGGCCATTTAAACCCTTAACTAGAAGTGTACTGGATGCCCATATTTCGGCTTTATTCTTAAAGGCTTTACACTCAGTGGAAGTGCTTAATATTATCCACAAAGCGAAATTATTTAGTCTGTAAGGATTTGCCCTGCTACAGTTTATGGAAGAGTGCCTATAGGGACTCTTCCATAAATTGTAACAAGGCAAAGACATATGAACAGATTGTGTTGAACAAAAATAATATAGCTCTCTACCAGTTAAGGATTACACACTATGTGATCAATAGTTTGCTTATTGCCAATATTACCTGATCGCTAGTTTACCTTTTACCCAACTTAATGGCAAAACCAGCCAGCGCTGCTCTCAAAAATCGCCAATTAATTTTCATTATTTTTTCATTTTTTGTCTCAAAAACATAGGTTATGACCCCTCATTGGAACGAGCTCGTTATAACCTATGTTTTTGAGACAAAAAATGAAAAACATTAGTCATTCAAGAATATTTTTTGCAAGTGTCAACTGCTTTTCATGTTAGGGAAAGTGTAAAGTCAGCAAAGTCAGTCATGTCAAACATGAGTGAAAGAAATAGTCACAGGGGCTGCGGAGCGATTTTGAAAGTGGGTGGGGGGGGGGGGGGGGGTATGGACTGAACGCCATGAGGGCCTGGGAAGATTAGGGGTTTCGGAGGTATGCTCCCCTGGAAAAAAGCACTGAAATTTGTTATTTTGCTGTGCCACAAAAACAAAACTATATGGCCAGATATTATCTCTGACGAAACTTAAAGGGGAAGACATGGAAACATCCATAACTTCTTCTTTTGAATGCATTTTCCCGAAAGACAAACCAAACAAGAGGCTCCAATGGGCCTGAGGGCACTCACCTGACATGGTAGCCTAAATATCAATCCAAAGAATTGATTTCAACAATTTGCATCTGCTCCTCCTAAGAAAAACTTATACCAAATATCCAAAGATTCCCACAGGGAGCCCATATATGAACCCAGGGACTTGGCTTTAACAAACTTGAATCTCACCCCCTTAAGGATGCTGCACACCAAATATCAAAACATTCCGACTGCTGGATCTGAAGAAGAAGATTTTTAAAGAAAATTCCTCATTTTGAACTAAGTTACAATTCGAGCTCCCACAGTGAGTCCAAATATGGACCTAGGGACATGGCTTGAACAAACTTGAATCTCACCCCCTAAGGATGCTGCATACCAAATATCAAAACATTCCGACTGCTGGATCTGAAGAAGATTTTTAAAGATAATTCCTCATTTTGAACTAAGTTATAATTCGGGCTACCACATTGAGCCCAAATATGAACCCAGAGACTTGGCTAGAACAAACTTGAATCCCCCCCACCCCCCCTAAGCATGGTGCATACCCAATATCAAAAGATTCTGCCTGCTGGATCTTGAGAAAAAGATTTTCAAAGAAATTTGCCTGAAATGTTAAAAAATTTATAGTAATTTCTATATTTTTTATACTTACCAATGACCCAGACATAGCTGGTGCTAACTCTTAAAATATAGGGCCAAACACAAATTTTGCCCCCCCACCCCCCCCCCCCCCAATCCCCAAAATTTGCATCTAAAACCAAAGAAAACATGTCCTGAAAGGCCCTCCACACTTCGCCTCTACTGCGCAGTGTCAAGGACGTTCCGAAATTGGCGCAATTAATCATTCTAAAAACCAGTGCCTGGTAAGCGCTATGTACTCAGCGGGGAGGCAAGAGTTCCCAACTCCTGGGAGGGCCATCCCCGTCTGGGTCATTGGTAAGTATAAAAAATATAGAAATTACTATAAATTTTTTAACATTTTTATACTGTACCAATGACCCAGACATAGCTGAATAGTAAAAAGGCTGGAGGGCCAAGGACATAGAGCAAAATGGAATACGCTCAATAATATAAAATAGAGTCATCCCCTGTAGGGAAAAAGAAGTAATAGGCCTTACATGTATCTTTCTTATTTATGATAAATTAGAAAGATACAACACCTTCCAAAATTGAGCTTCATACATCCATGTACTCTATTAATATCCAATATAATCCTTATACTAATAATTTTTAAAGTAAGCCAATAAATAAAGTAAGTCTAGAGAATAGAGACTCTTATACTCCTAAAAGTGTCTGAGGATTGCATAATCATGTCCGTTGACATATGCAATAATCAAAAGCTATACTTTAAAAACTAAGACTTGAATGAATTTTAAAAACCAAAACTTCTCACTAAACAACCATCCCAATAACAGCTCAGAATTACTAACTCCGGAGGAGGTAACCCCTTGTTTTCATAGTAAAACAGGTGACCCAAGGGAACACCCTCCCCCCCCCCCCCCTTTTTCTTGCCCTGGGTCAAATAGCCCAGAGCGAAGAGGGCAGCAGAACGGAGACACTGCCGAAACAGACAGCCTACCTAGCTATAGTAGCAACTGTTAAGTGAATGACATTCTGAGCAGTAGATAATAGACCTAACAATAGAGGCCTCCAGAAATGGACTCGATATTTCTGAGATAAAAATTCATGAATGTGGATGGCTGAGCGCAATGAGCAGCCTTCAAAAATCTATAATAGCGACAGTATTAATGTAAGCCCAAGATGTAGAAGAACTCTTACTTCATGAGCCGAAATCTTAAGCACAACTGCTAAGTCCATGATATACCATAAGCAGTACCGATAGTTAATAGAATCCATTAACAATAGAATGGAGCGTAACGTCCTTCTACTAGGCATCAAAGACAGAAGAAGCTTACGCCCATAGTAATAAACAGATATCTGTTTATAAATACATAAACTCTACCCGGAAAGAGTAAAGGCCTATGCCCGTACGAAGACGGAAGGACCTTAATAACAATAGGTTCCGGATATTAGGAGCCTAACTCTTATGCAAAAATCCAACCTAAATAGTAACGGAATAGTGATTCCGAAACTACGAAAGTGAAAATCATCCATCGATAGTGCATGAAACTCACTGACTCTACAGTAAAAGAGAAACCAACAGAATTACTGTCTAAAAGGTCAGAATTTGAAAACTACTGTTTCCAGAGGCTCAAATGATTACTTAGCTAAATAAGAACCGAAGTTAAAATCCATATAGGAATTTAATCTAAAGATTCTAAGTCTATTTATCAAAAAGTTACTAACTGACTTAGATAAAGAGACATAAGACTCAATTGTAAACTATCCTAGAGTGCATAGGTATGAGGTAACATAAACCTATAACCTTAATAATAACAGGCTGCAGTAGATCTTGTGAAACAAGTATACTAAAAAATTGCAATGAGTAGTATGGAGGGATCAACAATATGAACATAATGATCCCTACACCAACGACGGAAGAGCCTCCACTTTAGCCGCAAAGAATAGTGAAGAAGAGGCTCTCCTATAGTAAGAAATCGCGTCCAAAGCTCGTCCAGTACAATGCTTACAATGCAATACGGACCACACAACGAAATACATGAAGGTTGCGACCTTGCGGTTTGTGATAAAGATGACACGATTTACCCAGTGGAAAAAGATCCTCACATTGAGGAAGATTTCACGTTAAGTCCCACAGTAGACAAGAGAGTAAATTACCCGTGATCTCTGTGAAGATAGAGATGCTATCAACAGAAATGTATTGTGGTTGTTTATCTTAGCAATACCTGCTGAAACAACAGCGCCGGAGGATACGCGTATCCTATCATACCGTCCTATAGATCAATAGAGCGTTAACAACATTAGCTCAGAGATCTGGACAAGCCAACACATTCGTCTGCAACAGATTAGCAAGCTGTGTCATAAATAAATCATCATTGGGCGCTCCCATAGATAGCAAATCTGATTGAATACTTGTTTGTTGAGAGTCCATTCTGACAGCAACAAGCGACCCGTAAGTGAACGGGAGTCCGGTAATACAATCAGACGATCCGGAATATGACAGACCAAAACAGAACTTGGTGTACTATAACCAACAGACGGATTCTTTCCATTAAATTGAATAACGGAAACGAAAGAGTGCCTCCCTGGTTCCGGAGATACGCCACTACTGTCGAATTAACGGACAGGATTTGGGCATGCGTTTCTGAATAATGTTCATGCAATGACATAAAGCAAGCCTAAAAAACATTATTCCGCGGAAGAAAATTGGTTGCTAAGAGACTGCGGAACCCAAAGACCCTGGCACTTCGAATCCGTTGGGATCAGTATTATATCCCAATCTGTTTGACTGGCAACCGTCATAACAGCCACACTCGGGTCCGGCAACTGCGGTGGCACTCTCTGAGTCAACCACCGAATGTTTGCCCCAGTCTGAATCTCTTGTAACACTAGATAGACAAGAGAACGTGTAAATCGAGCAATTCATGGATTGCCGAAAAGTTGCGGTCGAAGAGAAGCTCCTCCGAGAACGAAGCGACTCTGAGAGAGTTCTTAACCTTACTATCCACGCGTGTGGATGTAGCTTGGGCTGCGTCACGTCTAACCAACTCCAATCAGCCACTGAAGGGCGGAGTTATACGTGAACAAACTACTGCCCTCAAAAGAAATTACATTGAGAATAATATCCCGTAAATCTTTTCTTGAAGACGTAATGATAACGCCTCAGTAAGGCGGATTACGTATGATAAAGCGTCTAAGTTAAGTCTACTATACATCATGCCGTTTCCAACATTGAAGTTGGAAAAGACATAAACGGCGAAAAAGAATATTTCCAGTCTTTAACCACACCGTCTAGACGCATATGAACTCTCGGTATGCCCTGCTCTGCCAAAATAAACTATTCGTATAAATGATAAAATGGCAGAAATGAGCAACGCGGACAAGAAACTAAACTATCATGCTTGGAAGCAGGCTTGTATATATATATATATAGCGTCGAAAAATAAAACACATGTTGTAATGACAATATTGGACTGCGTCGGTAAGTCAGGGACAATGTCCCTGAACCGATCGAAAAATCCGAGTCCAATGACGCTATAAGTCTCTTATCCAAGATCGCAGCAATGAAGTCCGAAATAACAATCACTGGAAGATAATGCCAGAAGATATGAAAGGCAGCTTCCGATACTACTAAAGGGAAAACTCGAAATCTTTCGAATCCCTTTCGCCATCCTGTCGGACCCTATAAAGCGTTCGGTTGTCCGTACCTGATGCAACCGCGGACCGCACCGACCCAGCGCCGTCGGATAATTCCTGATTCGACCAAGAAACTGTCAATTGCTGGGATGCTGCGAAACAACTGTGCTAACTCGGATAGCACGTCCGTCACTGAGGCCTGAGGAGAAGCGGTCCTACAATGCATTGCCGCTGGAAGCTCCGTGATCGTTACCCCGTGCATACAACCAATATGCGAGCGAACGGAGTGTATAGGCCTCGTGTCCCTTGGCTACCGGATGGCGCAACCTATTCGCCGTGGAATCACTGAATGACGAAACTGATCGGATACTCGAGGTCACGTAGCCAATGTACGGTCGTGTGCCCTGCTGTGAGGATGAGGAAGCATTAAGGACAGTCTCTCGGACTGTCAATATAACGGAGCGCCCCGACCGACAGACATATGCTCCGAATGTAAAATATCTGAACCACAACATGCGGTCCCCTATGTTGTTGGACGAGAGAGGGACCTCTCTCGCTCACAGCCCGGACGGACCTGGACAAGCCAGGAACCGGACTAACAGGCTTCCTCCGATCTGTCCTCAATCTGCCGTCACTGGGTGAGTACTAAAGTAATTAAAGTGCTCGCATCACCCAAATCTCCTTCCTAAACCGCAACGGACGAACCCGGCAGCCGAACCATTCGATGAATGTACGGTACACCGGGTGAGCTAGCGAATGTCACTCCGTAGGCGATAGACATATTCCATGAGCACTTATTGCCGCTAGCTCTTCATTAACTATGACGACAGAGGCACACTTTTGAAAGACATCTCCGTAACTTTGCGAACAAGAAACCAGAAATGCTTGGTTATAGCAAGCATATAATAATAATATATAGTGTCGTTCAATAATTCGAAAGTTTGCGTGACATTATTGGACTATGTCGGAACTGAGGGACGATGTCCCTGAACCGAACCAAAAATTTCTAAGTCCACCGACGCTATCAGTTTCTTATCCGGCATCGCAGCATACTGGTCTGACGAAAGAAGCTGTAGAAGACCAAGTCAGATGACAAACACAACAGCATATGTTATTCCGAAAGGGAAAGCTCGAAATCCTCCAAATCCCTTTCGGTATCCCGTCGGACCGGATGAAATTTTCGGACATCCGTACCCGCTTCCGCGGAGCGTCCCGACCCAGCATCGTCGGATAAAAAATATGCGACCGATTCAGTTGATGCTGGGATGCTGCGATAAACTGTGCTATTTAGGAAAGCACGTCCGTTCCCGAGGCCTGTGCAGTAGCGGTCTTACGATGCATTGCCGCCGGAAGCTCCGTCTACGTTGACTCCCGCACACTTCCTATGCGAACGTCCGGAGTCTGCAGGCCTCGTGTCCCTGGCTACCAGATGGTGTGACCTGGTCGCCGATGAATCTCTGACTGGCGAAGCTGACTGGATATCCGTGGTCACGTAGCCAAGAGCGGTCGTGTGCGCAACTATGAGAATGAGGAAGCCTTATTGACAGTCTACTCTGGACTGACTATATGTCGGAGCGTCCCGAGCGATGGACGTATGCTCCGAATGTGAAACATTTTGTACCACAACATCTGGGGCCAGATGTTGTTGAACGAGAGAGGGGCCTCTCTCGCTTGCCGTCCGGATGGACCGGAACGAGCTATGAACCGGACTAAAAGGCTTCCTCCATTCTCCCTCCGATCCGCCGTCACTGGGTGTGCATTAGGTTGATTTATAGTGCTCGCATCACCCCAAAATTCCTTCTAGACCGCAACGGACAAACCCGGCTGCCGAACCATTCGGTGAATGGACGCTACACCGGGCGAGCTAGTGGACGTCAAAGGCCGTCGAACCTACTAGGGTCCTCTTAGGCAATTGGCGTATTTACATGAGCACTTTTCCACTAGCCCTTCATTAATTGTGATGACGGAGGCACACTGTTGGAAGACATCACAGATACATCACCCTAATCTTGATCGTCTGAAATAGAAATTGATAAAGTAGAGTGACCCTGCGGGGAAAGGACCGGAGTGTCCAATTCCCCAATAACATACCGTGACATACGCTTCCCATATTGTCATCGAAATCATACGATACAGAACAGGAGTTAATGCGAGTACACTGACCACATATAGAATGATTATAAAGTCAGAGGAAGACTTCCTCTTATTACAATTGATCAATATCCTTTCAATGTGAAAAGAAAACAAGTCCTGGTACTCGCACTAACCCCTGGCAATCAAAATACATAATAATAATATGATCCATTAATATAGAAAAAATAATTGAAATCAAAATATTTTGAAAAAATATTTTTTCAGAACAGCCCAAGTTTCTGAAAAGTAACGTTGAGCCCCAATGGATCCCAAGCCTAAGTGTGGACAAAAATTTTAAAAATATTTTAAACAATTTTTTCAACACTTACGAACAATAATAATGTATCTAGTTATGATTAAAATAACATCAAGATATTATTTTCAAGAAATCCCCCCCTCACACAGAGGGCTGTTGTAAATGTAAACAATGAGTGTAAAAACACTAAAATAAGACTCCAGGCACCCAGGCCCGAAATCAGTTACCAAAAATACACTATCTGATGCAAAACAGAGACTTCCAGGGAAGAAACTGCAGAACATCAGATGGTAGATGCAGAACACAATGCCTAACCACCCGTAGGTGAAGACGTAAACATGGGGAAAAGAACAGAATTCATTCTGTTATTCAGCTAAAACTCCCAAGAAAATTTAGTAATAATAATTACAAAAACTATGCCAAAAGCATGGGAGAATAGCAAGGGGGGACTTAAAGGACAGGGAGAGAGGAAAACACTTAAAAAACAGTGTAACTAAATAATCAGAATGACAACAAAATGGCTGCTGCCTCGAAAATAGGTAACTTAACATAATTTCATTAAAAAAATTTAAGTTACAGCCCTGATAATATTCTGTCACACATTTTTTCCTCTCCTCCTTCTCTATCCTCCTTAGAATCACCATTTCACTAATATTTATGTGTCTGGCATCATTTAAACTGAGATTTACAAGCACAAAGATCAGTCAGATGTTAACTGATGAAGGGCCAAACTTAGAATGATTAATGGCGCCAATTTCGGAACGTCCTTGACACTGCGCATGCGCAGTAGAGGCGAAGTGTGGAGGGCCTTTCAGGACATGTTTTCTTTGGTTTTAGATGCAAATTTTGGGGATTGGGGGCAAAATTTGTGTTTGGCCCTATATTTTAAGAGTTAGCACCAGCTATGTCTGGGTCATTGGTACAGTATAAAAATGCACTGCTCCTATACTGAGCCCAAATATAAACCTAGGGGGCCGATTTGAACAAACTTGAATCAGAGCCACCCCACAATATTGCATACCAAATATGAAAAGATTACGCCAGCTGGATCTGGAGAAGAAGATTTTTTAAGAAATTTGCCTGAAATGCACTGAGTTCGAATTCGGGCTTCTATAGTGAGCCCAAATACGAATCCAGGGAGCCGATTTGAACAAACTTGAATCAGATCCACCCCACAATGTTGCATACCAAATATCAAAAGATTCTGCCTGCTGGATCTGGAGAAGAAGATTTTTTAAGAAATTTGCCTGAAATTCACTAAGTTCGAATTCGAGCTTCTATAGTGAGCCCAAATATGAATCTAGGAAGCCGATTTGAACAAATTTGCATCAGATCCATCCCACAATGTTGCATACCAAATATCAAAAGATTCTGCCTGCTGGATCTGGAGAAGAAGATTTTTTAAGAAATTTGCCTGAAATGCACTAAGTTCAAATTTGGGCTCCTATACTGAGCCCAAATATAAACCCAGGGGACCGATTTGAACAAACTTGAATCAGATCCACCCCACAATGTTGCTTACAAAATATGAAAAGATTCTGCCTGCTGGATCTGGAGAACAAGATTTTTTAAGAAATTTGCCTGAAATACACTAAGTTTGAATTTGAGCTTCTATATTGAGCCCAAATATGAATCTAGGAAGCCGATTTGAACAAACTTGAATCAGATCCACCCCACAATGTTGCATCCCAAATATCAAAAGATTCTGCCTGCTGGATCTGGAGAAGATGATTTTTTAATAAATTTGCCTGAAATGCACTAAGTTCAAATTCGGGCTTCTATAGTAAGCCCAAATATGAATCCAGGGGGCCAATTTGAACAAACTGAATCAGATCCACCCCGCAATGTTGCATACCAAATATGAAAAGATTCTGCCTGCTGGATCTGGAGAAGAAGATTTTTGAAGAAATTTACCTGACATGCACTAAGTTCCAATTCGAGCTTCTATAGTGAACCCAAATATGAATCTAGGGAGCCGATTTGAACAAACTTGAATCAGATCCACCCCACAATGTTGCATACCAAATATCAAAAGATTCTGCCTGCTGGATCTGGAGAAGAAGATTTTTTAAGAAATTTGCCTGAAACGCACTAAGTTCGAATTCGGGCTTGTATATTGAGCCCAAATATGAATCCAGGGGGCCGATTTGAACAAACTTGAATCAGATCCACCCACAATGTTGCATACCAAATATCAAAAGATTCTGCCTGCTGGATCTGGAGAAGATTTTTGAAGAAATTTGCCTGAAATGCACTGAGTTCGAATTCGGGCTTCTATAGTGAGCCCAAATACGAATCCAGGGAGCCGATTTGAACAAACTTGAATCAGATCCACCCCACAATGTTGCATACCAAATATCAAAAGATTCTGCAAGCTGGATCTGGAGAAGAAGATTTTTTAAGAAATTTGCCTGAAATTCACTAAGTTCGAATTCGAGCTTCTATAGTGAGCCCAAATATGAATCTAGGAAGCCGATTTGAACAAATTTGCATCAGATCAATCCCACAATGTTGCATACCAAATATCAAAAGATTCTGCCTGCTGGATCTGGAGAAGAAGATTTTTTAAGAAATTTGCCTGAAATGCACTAAGTTCAAATTTGGGCTCCTATACTGAGCCCAAATATAAACCCAGGGGGCCGATTTGAACAAACTTGAATCAGATCCACCCCACAATGTTGCTTACAAAATATGAAAAGATTCTGCCTGCTGGATCTGGAGAACAAGATTTTTTAAGAAATTTGCCTGAAATACACTAAGTTTGAATTTGAGCTTCTATATTGAGCCCAAATATGAATCTAGGAAGCCGATTTGAACAAACTTGAATCAGATCCACCCCACAATGTTGCATCCCAAATATCAAAAGATTCTGCCTGCTGGATCTGGAGAAGAAGATTTTTTAATAAATTTGCCTGAAATGCACTAAGTTCAAATTCGGGCTTCTATAGTAAGCCCAAATATGAATCCAGGGGGCCAATTTGAACAAACTGAATCAGATCCACCCCGCAATGTTGCATACCAAATATGAAAAGATTCTGCCTGCTGGATCTGGAGAAGAAGATTTTTGAAGAAATTTGCCTGACATGCACTAAGTTCCAATTCGAGCTTCTATAGTGAACCCAAATATGAATCTAGGGAGCCGATTTGAACAAACTTGAATCAGATCCACCCCACAATGTTGCATACCAAATATCAAAAGATTCTGCCTGCTGGATCTGGAGAAGAAGATTTTTTAAGAAATTTGCCTGAAACGCACCAAGTTCGAATTCGGGCTTGTATAGTGAGCCCAAATATGAATCCAGGGGGCTGATTTGAACAAACTTGAATCAGATCCACCCACAATGTTGCATACCAAATATCAAAAGATTCTGCCTGCTGGATCTGGAGAAGATTTTTGAAGAAATTTGCCTGAATGCACTGAGTTCGAATTCGAGCTTCTATAGTGAGCCCAAATATGAATCTAGGGAGCCGATTTGAACAAACTTGAATCAGATCCACCCCACAATGTTGCATATCAAATATCAAAAGATTCTGCCTGCTCGATCTGGAGAAGAAGATTTTTAAGAAATTTGCCTGAAACGCACTAAGTTCGAAATCGGGCTCCTATACTGAGCCCAAATATGAACCCAGGGGGCCGCTTTGAACAAACTTGAATCAGATCCACCCTACAATGTTGCATACCAAATATCAAAAGATTCTGCCTGCTGGATCTGGAGAAGATTTTTTAATCTTTTTCCCATTGCCTACAGTGTTAAAAAGTGCTGACTCAGCACTTTTTCAAAGTCCTGAAAAAAGTACCTTGTGATCAAACCGATAGGGATTTTTTTTAACCATTCTATTCTACTGGATAAAAGTAAGCTTTATACAAAATAAGAATTCTCTGTGCAGTGTAGTTTTGGAGACATGGCAGTTTTAAGGTTTTTCCTATTTTTAGCTCCTGAGGTTCCCACAGGACAATGAGAAAATTTTTTTTGGCATCAATCAACTACTTATGGCCCATTATCATCTCATATCAAATTTGGTTCAAATCGACCTCACGGTACAGAAAATAGAAATTTTAGGCGTGGCCAAAATTTTTGCCCCTCCCATAACGAAGGGAATTAATGCCCGGCAAACTTCTCTTGAACAAACTTGATTCTACACCTCAAAAGGAAGCTGCATACCAAATATCAAGTCTCTGCTACTGCTGGTTCATGAGAAGAAGATTTTCAAAAATTTTGGTGCCCCTTGGGGGGCATGGCCCCCACCCAGGAGGAGGAGGGGTAACTTCATTTGAACAAATCTGAATTGACATTAGGTAATAAACATTTACCCAACATTTTAAAAATATTGGGCCACTGGTTTCTCCGGAGAAGTTGGTTTTGTAAAGTTTACGCCGGACGACGACAGATGCTGGACGATGACGGACAGAAAGCGATCAGTAAAGCTCACCTTGAGCTTTGCTCAGGTGAGCTAAAAACTGCTAATAATCATATATTATTATTCCAGATTATTCAGACAATTACATGTATAGTCACTTTTAAAAGTCAGACTAGCTGAAGGCAACAAATTTTCTGGTGCGAAAGTCATTAATTGACATGAAAGGGGACAGGTTGTGATACTGGACACATGCAATGGAGTGGAACTCATGTATCCTTGAACCCATGAAACCTAATACCTTTCTTGCGTGAATCTTGCAATGTGTGACTGTGTCATAAAATATCGGAAATATGATCCTGTAGTAGTTGCATGTTTCAGGATTTTTTTTTACGGCAAAAAGTGAGGAGGTGGAGTGAGCTAGAGTCCACCCCCCTCCACAGCCCCTGATAATCCAAAACTTTGAGCATTTTTTTCTTCTGTCAACAAAACCGTATGTCACCCATTATTGGAACGAGCTCAATAAGCATGTTCCAATGAGGGGGTCACATGGCATGGTTTTACTGACATTTTTTAAAAAATATTTTTTTTCAAATGTCCAGTTTGAAAGTTATGCAGGTGGGTGGGTATAGCTGATATGTTAGGTAAAGGGTTAAACATCATATAGATGTGAAACTCTAGAGATTAGAGTTTAATAGTTAATAGCAATTTAATATGTAATTAAGTAATACTTTATTTGATGAAATAACTGCCTCCATGGGGAGAGTAACAAAAGTTATTCTTTGTTCTCAGAAAATGAACATAATCTGGAATATACTATATTATCTCTAAAGTTTCTCATACTTTGTTTCTCACTCCTTTTTTTCTACTGTGTACTGTGAAAAACAGAAAAAATATTTCACATTTCATTTATCAAGGTAAGGATTGTTCTACGATCAAAATGACAGGTATGACAAAAGTCATGTGTAACATACTGACCAATCCAATTCGTTTACGAATGCTAGCTTCAAAGTCTACTGCCAGTTCTGAAGAGAACATCCAAACTTCTGTTGTATTGACCTGACAAATGCACTCTAAAGTGGTACATCACACTTTTTACATATATTTTCATTCTACTGTAATGTCTTTTGATAGATACTGATACTGTAACCTCTTTGGTAGCAATTCATGAATATCTTTTTAGGAAAAGATCGATTTCATACAAAACAGACAGATGAGCATTTATAAACTACTGTTGTATTGCTACAGTATGGCCGCCGTGGACTGGTCACTTTCCATGAATGGGCAAAATTTCCACAGACCCAATAATATTAGATTCCAAACACTAATTACAGGAATAATCATCAAATATTTAATTAATGAAGCACCAGGTATAACCCGGTGCTTCATTAGTTAAAATTTTGCTGATGACTTTTTTTATTCCATGGTAAATGCCTGCATTGCCTCACTGTCCACGTGTGCATTACAACCAGTCCATGGCGACTATACTGTATAATATGTTAGACGCATGATAGTAAACTCAGTGAGGCTAATTCTACCATACCGTTTTAAGCACAAATATAACGTGGAAAATAACTCAATGAAGTAAGCAAAGAAAAGCACTTTATAAAACCTACCATTGGGAAGTTTTCGTATTCTTCATCATCTGTCTTATTACACTTACATAAGGAGGATAAATACCTGAAAAGTTACAGAAAAAGTTAATTGCAGTTAATCTTTCTGAACATGAGGATCTAACAGTTGGAAAATATTGATATATTTTGATAAACTTTATTTTCCAGGAATTTATGACACTAACCTTTTAAGGGTCAAATTCCAACTTTGATCACATTTTATGCAACAGAACAGGAGCCCCTACATGTGGTCTTTAGGTTAACTCACAAGTTACATTCCTAGCATCTTGGTAGTTGTGTTTAAGCATTCCAAGCACCTTGGTTGTTGTTTTTGAGCAAGTCTTGGCTGCCTATATAGGCAGCCAAGACTTCCCAAAAAACAGCAGCAAAGTCACAGGATGTAGACTTTCAAAGTGTAACAAAAATATGAAAAAATCTCTAGGCCCCTAAGGGCTGATTACAAAGGCCCATAAGGGTTTAAAAAGAAGGATTTCACCATTGCTTAAGGATAATTACTGCATTATGAATTTTATTACCTGTGATTTTATGTACAGATGAACCATTTTAATTGAATACCACTTTTACCAGTAAAACTATGTAGCTGACAGGAATAGGCTATAAAATTTGTGAGGGTGATGTTTCAAAACATATTGTAAAAACAAAAAAATATCCTGATTGGCTAAAAATTTAGAACCACACATTTTTGGCCTAGCATGAACACTGCTTGTCACAAATATTTGTGCTTTCTATCAAATACAGTAATATCCTGTTGACTGGTTGAGTGCTAGAAACCACCACTAACATGGCTCTATTGAAAAGTGCTGAAAGCTACTCTAGTGGCTTTACACTGCATGCACTACCATGATGCTTGTTCAGCAGTAGAATAATACATGTTTATAGATACTAGTTTTGTTACAATTTATTGGAGATTGCCAAGAGGCACTCTCTAATAAATTGTAACTAATCAATTATTTATGAATTTATTTATTTATTAAGGTTTAACGACACATTAACAGCCAAGGTCATGTCAGTGACAGTTTTATGGGTGGAGGAAGCCGGAGTACCCAGAGAAAACCACCGAGCAACGACGAGCAGCTGCCAGCTCCTCAACATCGTAACTCCGCACTGCAGCACAGACAGGGTTAGATTGGCTGAAGACCCGCACACCATCGACGTGCAGTATGCCTTAGTACACAGCGTCATCGTGCCCCCTGTGGACAATAGGGGTTAAGTGCTTTGCCGAAGGACACAACTCAGGAGTCCGAATCGATCACTCAGACGGTCACCCAATTATTTATGAACAAAATGTTGCTAAACCAATGCTCCTCTTGCTGGAAGTAATAGAAACTTTGGAAAAAAATATTCATGTTACAAATCACGTTTTAAAAATAATTCAGCACTCTACCAGTTAACTGGTACTTGATAACAAAATGAATTCCTGTTAATCGTATCCTTTTTATCATGAATTATTTCAGTGTGTCATATTTCTTTACAATTAACTTTTTTTTAACTTTTATTTCAGCTCATAATAAACAAATAATTACATTTTGCTGAGATGGTACAATTGATCGTGATGATGATGTGAATGGTATGGTGATGATAATTGTGAGAGTCAATGTAGTAATGCCTAATGAGAGACTATCAATGTTAGATGATAATTATTCTCCAGATAAAGATAACGAAGCTGTCGTTTTGGGATAAAGATAATGAAACTATATGTCCTTTTATCTTCAGTTAAAGTACGATAACTACACTGTTTGAGGTTTTTGAAACATTGCAATTCAATTAACTCTTTACCTGCTGCTGGCAGATATTTCTTCCATGGGCATATAATCTCTTATAGCAAGAATAAGTAAAATTTGGGCATTTCAAATTGAATTTGCCCCCTGTAAATTGAATCAAGGTTTTTTCCAATGATTTCTTGAATTAAATTACCAACAAGATTTTTAGTAAATCCAGTCCTGGCTGCTTTACAGCAGCCATGACTAGATTTGATAAAAATACTTTTTATTTTTTTTTTTTTAAAATACTCGGTGGATTAAGAGTTAATATTTGAACAGACTGTATTTCAATGAAAAGACTGTATTGTTGAACATACCTCATCTGAGAAAAGACTTTGTGACAAATAAATGTTAATTCAATCAGTGTTTTATCTGCTGGAATACAAAGAATCATTGCTCTGTAATGCTGTAGATATCGACGAATTGCACCCAAAAATGAATGATAAATCACTCCTTTGTTATAAAATGAATCCATGGCTGGAGCTTGTGAAAATCGACTAAGCAAGCAGTAGATTGTACCACAGTCCATAAAGTTCTTTGATGCATTAATGAAAGCTTCCGGTGTTATACCAGATACAGATGTGCCTTCAGTAACTGCAAATGTTGCTTCCTGAAACAGACAAATAGAGTTGTGTTTATTATTTTCTGCGATCCACATATTCCTCAAACATTTCAGTTCAACAACAAGTCTTTTCCCTGGTCTATCACATCTCCGGGTATTTTTTTTATTAACAGTTAACTCTTCATCTACAACATGTGTAAGGTAACATTTGCAAAAAAACAAGTTCCTTCAAAACAGGTCATAAGCCAATTTTTGAGGCAAAAATTGAAAAAGTAAAATAAAATTTGAGGAGTGATTTCTGTGAATAGTACCTTACTGATGTGAGCATTAGCCCATAATCGGATACAAGCCCTGTTACAACCGATAATGTTACAACGCCGCATAATGTTACACCAACGCATAATGTTACAAAAAATGTTGTAAACAACCGATAATGTTATAAACTCCGCATAATGTTATAACTTTTTTCAACCCGTTATGTTATAAAAATCGACGCATAATGTTATAACTTTTTTCAACCCGTTATGTTACAACAAATTAACCGATAATGTTATAACTTCTGTATACTAATTCCAGTTACAGCTATTGCAGATGGACTTTACCACTTACCATTTATTGCCGCATAAAGGTATGTAAAATTTATACTAAAGGTTTCTGCTCTGCTTAAGGAGAGGAGACACACCCCCCTCCCCCAACTCCCGGGGATTTATCATAGAATGGTAGTCATGTTACATAGACGCGGATTATCCTGGTAATTCAATCGTGTGACGTCATTACCATGATCGTGCAGTGCCCAACATGGAGAAGGCGGGGGTGGTGGGGGAGGGGTGCTATTTTATCCGGTTGGAACGTTTACCAACATGCGTTGTCTCCGCTTCCAGAAATGTAGTGTAACATGGTCCCCTGACGCCTTTGGGGATGGGCAAATGCCTCTGTTTCTGATTGTTTTGGGCATCTAAAACTCATTTGTCGCATATTTCTTAGTCATAAGAATATCTTATTGTTCATTAATATGACATTTTAACAACTAACAGTGAACAAACATGAGGTGGAGTTAAAATAGGTCAACAAGTTGGCTGGAGCGAGGTACATATGGTGGATGAGGCAGGTTGGTAGTGTCGCACGGAAGCCGAAGAATAAGATGCGAGACTGGGTAGGAAGAGGAATGGGGTTTAGGTGGATTGAAAGGGGTGGGCTGGGATTAGGCTGAGAAAGAGAGGTCATGGATTAGTACATCGGGGTGATTGTGCGGAGAAAGCTATCTGAAAATATTGTAAGAGAGTAGTGCTAAACGGTATGATAATATAGATGGTGGAGATGTTGGAAGAAGTGGAAGTGATGAATTTTGGGATTACAGGTTCTGGAATTGGCGGAATCACTAGAACAGGCAGTATAGGAAGAAGGGGGAGATTGTGGATGAGGAGTTGTGTTGATGTTGGTGTTGTGGCGGTGTTGGTGATGGTGTTGAGTAGTTATGTATGTTGAAAATGAGCCAGTTTGTAGGACTCCGGAAGTGACGTCATGGGCGGTCATTTTGGGTTGTCATGATAGTGCACGTGGGTGGCCATGTTGTGATGTCATTATCATGATAATAGGTGGAGTGCGTGCAGCGCGTGTTGTTGTGGGGACACGTGCTCCGTCTCACCCCTAACAACCCGACAATATATATCGAATTAATCCAAACAACCCGACAATCTTCAGAAAACTGACCAAACACCCCTGAAAACACCCCCAAATAAAGGTAGGATAGTATCCTTAATGGGGGTATGAGATGTATGAAGAGGTACTCATTGCGCTCATTTTCATAGCTTTCATTTTGAGACGTATGATTTTGCGCGCATCGTGCTCATTTTCATAGCTTTCATTGCTTTATACGACGAAAAGGGGGATTCCGTGGGTTTAGTATCCTTAAAATATAGGACAGTATCGTTACCTAATGTCCGACCATATAATGGACGCGTAATTTATCACAGAAATGGGTTTATTACAATAATGGTTGGTTTATTACAATAGTGTTTTTTTTTAAATGAGAGATAAACTGGAATTGGGCGGCGCCGTCCCTGTCCCCGTAGCCCTACTGCCCCTTGTCCCTAGAGCTCCTGAAGTCCCGGTCCCTCGAGTTTCTGGTGAGTTACTAAATCGGTACTGGCAGGATTCGGGAGTGTTTTCGGGAATGTTTTGATCAGTTTCATGAAGATTGTCGGGTTGTTTGGATTAATTCGATATCTATTGTCGGGTTGTTAAGGGTGAGACAGAGCACGTGTCCCTATAACAATACGCCCTGCGTATATGCACTCCTATCACCTTTTTTCATGATAATGACATCACAACATGGCCACCCACATGCACTATCATGACAACCCAACATGACCGCCCAGACACGTGACATGGCGTCACTTCCGGAGTCCTGCCCCGAGGTCCAACGAAATGGCTCATTTTCAACATACATAACTACTCAACACCATCATCAACACCGCCACAACACCAACACCAACATCAACACAACTCCTCCTCCACAATCTTCTCCTTCTCCCTATACTGCCTGTTCTAGTGATTCCCCTTTTCCAGAACCTGTAATCCCAAATTCATCACTTCCACTTCTTCCAACATCTCCACCATCTATATTATCATACCGTCTAGCACTACTCTCTTATAGTATTCTCAGATAGCCTTGTCTGCACAATCACCCTGATGTACTAATCCATGACATCCTCTCTTTCTCAGCCTAATCCCTGCCCACCCCTTTCAATCCTCCTAAACCCCATTCCTCTTCCTACCCAGTTTCGCATCTTTTTCTTCGGCTTCGTGCGACACTACCAACCCACCACATCCACCATATGTACCTCGCTCCATCCATCTTTTTGACCTCTTTTAACTCCACCTCATTTTTGTTCAATGTTAGTTGTTAACATGTCAAATTAATGAACAATAAGATATTCTTATGACTATGGTACACTACATTTCTGGAAGCGGAGATTACGCATGTTGGTAAATGTACCAACCGGATAAAATAGTACCCTTCCCCCACCACCCCCGCCTTCACCATGTTGGGCACTGGATGATCATGGAAATGACATCACACGATTGAGTTACCAGGATAATCCGCGTCTATGTAATGTGACTAGGTCATTCTATGATAAATCCCCGGCAGTTGGGGGAGGGGGTCTCCTCGCCTTAACCAGAGCAGAAACCTTTAGTATAAATTTTACATACCTTTATGCGGCAATAAATGGTAAGTGGTAAAGTCCATTTGCAATAGCTGTAACTGGAATTAGTATACAGAAGTTATAACATTATCGGTTAATTTGTTGTAACATAACGGGTTGAAAAAAGTTATAACATTATGCGTCGATTTTTATAACATAACGGGTTGAAAAAAGTTATAACATTATGCGGAGTTTATAACATTATCGGTTGTTTACTACATTTTTTGTAACATTATGCGTTGGTGTAACATTATGCGGCGTTGTAACATTATCGGTTGTAACAAGCCCTCCTACCAACCTTTCAGTTTCAGAATCCCTTCCTTGCAAATATGCCCAGTCACTGACTTTGGAACAACAACATTGATGACAGCCATGCTGGCAAGTTGTTACAATGAAAAATGATAAATTTAAAGTAATTTGTATATTTTTTATACTTACCAATTGCCCGGACTTAGCTGGTGCAAACTCAATAATATCAAGGGCCAAACACAAATTTTGAACCTCCCAATCCCCAAAATTTGCAGACAATACCGAAAATTAAAAGTCCTATCTCGCCCTCCATATTTTTAATATTTGCGCATGCGCAGTACTTAGGAAGAGAGTGGAATTGGCACCAACATCATTCTTCATAGACAAGCCTACTAAAGTGATAACTCAGCGGGGAGGTATGAGTGCCCACTCATGGGAGGGCCATCCCCATTAGGGCCACTGGGAAGTATAAAAAATATACAAATTACTTTATCATATTTTTATACTACAACTAATGGCCCAGACTTAGCTGAATCGTAAAAAGAAGGAGGGCTTAGGACTTAAGAGTTAGCAGACCAAATACAGCTCCTAAGCCTACATTCCAAGGTGAAAAGGAGATTAAATTTTTAAAAGAATTACATGTATGTCTCTCTATACAATAATAGAGAAGACATGACATCAATAAGGAGCCATATCCAAGTAATTCCGTATTCTTAGCATGAGTGATTATGCTAATTGGATGTAACGAGCCCCCAATTTTAAGGCCAGTCCAGACTAAGCCACTTAAATCAGGATGGCATATTCAAGTGTGAGAGACTAACCCCCACAAACACACGCCATATAAATATAATAAACAAGCTGTATCTAAGATCAGTAATAATCTACAGACAAAACAGCTTCACTCATAGTTACACACTTATTATCAAGCCAGAAGAGATGAAGAAAAATCCCCCCTCCCACCCCTTATTTTGAAGGAATATTCTTCAAAACAAAGAGGGAAGCGCTCTGGAATCAGTGAAAAGCGGTACCAAATCTATATATATTCACCCAAGAGGCACACAGTTAATAATTATTATTAATTATTGGTGCTTAATGCCACCTCAGTAGCTAAGGCTATCGTAGCAAAACCGGTTATTAACAGCGCAAACTTCTAACGTATGCTGGAGTCGGAATACGTAGATAGGTCAAAAACCAGTGATATAACATGTACAACCTTACACTTGTCCAATTGAATCCCAATGGAAAGTATCTGTTAGAGCAAACACGCTTCTGAGGCAACCAACAGGCGACCCCATTCAGGTGTACAATTAATTCCAATAATGAAACTCCAATTGAACCGTGCGAATCGTCTCTGGTAGAAAGCTGGATTCAGAACATGGAACAGGCTATGATTAACAGACCCGACATGGACCATCCCACAAATAATTCATTGTTCCCTAGGTCCATTACAACCAATGACTTTTCGGAGAAAGAATATACTACTCAGAATAATGAAGCAAAAAACTGAGAATGTATGCATAGACGGCATATTGGAAATTCCATAACTGATCCTAATAGCCCTATAATTCTCATGTGCTCTCTAAGTGGAGCAAGAATTTTATAGAATCTATTCAATAATGTGTGTGCCTAATAAATATACATATTATGCATGCAGGCAACAGAATCCTGCATGTACTTCTCTGAATACAGCCTGCATCCACAGTATGACTGAGTGATACAAATGTAACCAGGAAACGGAATGAATAATACGACGTTAACACAGTTAAACTGAGTTATAAACTCATATGTCATAAGAAAAGGGCAGGCCGCTCTGAGCGTAACTTCTCAGAGTGGATTAATTGCCACATTGGAGAATGTTGCCCAAATAACTGACATGTCAGCCACACAGGTATACGAAGTCTAGCAATTTATTGTTCAGGAATCATATGCTTGTATATGACTTATAAAGGAACAACCACAGGAAACAAACCAACTAAATAGTGGATGTGCCCATGTGGTTGCTGTTAGAACACAACCCAGCTGCCAATCGAGGAGCAAATAAAGGCATGCATATACTTGAATGCATATGAGGCTTACGGGAAGACAACTATGTCCTGCCCTGTAATCGCCTCTTCAACATATTGGTGGGGTGGAGGGGTTCAACGAATAATTCATATCGAATCCCCCTTCACCCGCATTACTTGAATCACTAGATAAGTAAGGCTGGTGCATTATAACCGCAGGCCTCCCTCACGTCTGACAGACTCCATAACGCCACTAAGGACGCAGGGGGATGTGATGACCAAATAATATACCATATAGACATAATATCCAATCCCTTGAGTGGAAATATAATCCACAACAATAGATTGGATAGAAATGAAGAGGGAGATGAAAACAATGTTCCGACACCTGATCATAAAAACCTAGATGAACTCCTTACGTTCGATCTGATATCAGGAAATATATTCCTGAGGAGTTTAGTACAGGCGTAAGAAATGCTCATTAATCACACCAGATTAAAATGGTGTCATCAATAGGGCTTATCGCCTCAGATAACGAATACCAAACAATACCGGTAGGAAGAGAATAACCTCCTCTAACATAACGGTATCATGTCCGACAGAACAATGAACTCAGCCTAGCTGAAGCAGCTAAAGGTCTTCCTATACTTACAATGCGAGCTGTAGCTTAGAAGTCTTCATCTCCGTGAAGACAGATATTTCATTGTAAGTTGCAACCTTGAAAGCTCACTGAACAGAGATTTACAACTATCGTCGTGCAAGGTAGGGAATGAAGAGGCACTATTTTTAACAGCCGTAATTCTCAGAGACAGTAGTCTCAAGAAATAAGTTATTTCATTATGTTGCGGCATAATTACTGAAAAACACAGCTCATGATTCTAGCTAGGCTACTATGGTGTAAACAATAAGACTCAAGTCTGTGACACCTTGGAAAACAAACCGAAAAGCACTTTTTCCTTTAGCGGTTTTATTCCCAAAAGACAGCGGTCTGAGCCTCGCTAACATAGCTCAGAAGTCTTCATCTCCGTGAAGACAGATATCTCAGTGTAACTTGCGACCTTGAAAGTTCACTAAACAGAGACTTACAACCATCGTCACGCAAGGTAGGGAATGACAAGCCGCTATTCTAACCCAAAGAGATAGTAGTCTCAAGGTAGCTACGCAGTTATGATCTGTGTGAAGACATATCTGTGTCACCTGCAGCCTCTGAAAGCTCACTAAATGGAGACTTACAACACTAGCCGCTAATGTATAAGAAAAGACCGCTGTAACAGTACATAAGGCTACTATGGTGTCCACAATAGCATTAAATGTCTTGACGCCAAGGAATACAACACTGAGAAGGAAAAGACATACTTATTCTAACGGCTCTATTCCAAAGAAGACAGCTGTCTCAGCCTATCCATGCACTATCGAACCTCTATGCATAAGGAATAGGGCATTGCGTTCCGTATACTATTGCTAAGGCAAGGAAGGCATCATTAATCGGGACAAAAGCCCTCAACACCTGAGCCAAACGATCCAGGGAGGAAAGATCTTCGTATTTCCATCGCCCGGTATGATAAGCTGTTTTTTGCCTAGCAAATACAGACTTATATTCAGATGGAACAAGATTCGAAGAGCTTATGACTAAAAAAATCATAGTCTTAAGGTGCCCTTCTGTCAGGGATGCAGACACACCCTCCGTAGCCCTCTCACCATCCAAATGTTCCACCTGAAAATATAGACAATACCATACGACAAAATGGATGACTGGACCACTGCAGCACTGTCTGACAGCTCACCACCAGAGCCTGTTAATGGAAGTACCAGCGACTACTGGGATGCTGCGATATGCAGAGCAATCTGCAGTAGCCATTCCGTGAACGAGGCTAGCAGAGCAACGATAATCTGCTTGTTACCATAAGCTGCCCACTCTGGCCCCAGATCATCAACAAATGTCCCGTATAAAAAAGCCTCGAACGACTAGCTATCAACCTGAACATTCAAAGTCGGATAGCTAGCCTGTGGTCAACGTGCTTCATCAATGAAGCAGGGGAAGAAGCCATAGCTGCAACTGGATCTGGCTACAGTATGGAAGGAGTGTCCGAACAGCAAGCATGAACGGGCGTCCAAACTCACTGAAGTTTCTCGAATCAAAAACAGTTGACCCTGACTGCTGACGGAAAAGGAGAGGGTTCTCCAGCTCGCGGTCTATTCCATACCTCGCCGAGCATTCCGTTAGAAACTTGTAGGCATCTACCCCTTAGCGTGCACATCCATGGAAGAAGAGAAAGCTGTAACAACAGCCGACCCTGGCTGAAGTGCAGAAGAAGCATCCAAACTGGTCACATTTTGGATGGATGCTCCTACTCATTGAAGTTTCTTATAACACAAAACAGTCGTCCTCGACTGTTAACTGGAAGGAGAACACTCTGCACTCGTGATCTGTCACCAGATCTCGCCAAGTATCCCGCTTAGAAACTTCTAGGCTAATCCCCTTTCGTACGCTTCCATGTAAGAAGAAGCCATAACTGCCACCAGCCATGGCTGCAGTGTGGAACAAACATTCTGATGCGTGTTCCGACTCATTATAGTTTCTCACAACGGACACAGTCGACCCCGACTGTTGAAGGGATGGAGAGCGTTCTCCAATCAGTGATCTGACCTCAGCTGTAGCCGAGCGTCCCGTAGAGAAACTTCTGGCTTCTTCTACATGCACAGATGACCAGACCGACCCAGCACCGTCCGACAGCTCACTACTGTAGTCTGCTGACGGGTGCCCCTTGCTGGGTTTTTTAAGCTGGGATAAGCTGTGCAAATTGCGATAGAAAGTATGTTACGGAGGCTTGTGGAGCAGTGGCTTAACTGAGAGAAGGCTCTCCCACTCGCAGTCTGATCCCAGACCTTGCCAAGCTTATAAAACAGAAACTTGCAGGCTTCTTCTCCTTATTTTGCCGTCGTCGCTGAGTGAGCTTTTGATTATGAGGTGCTCGCTCTACCCAAATCTACACTCTCCTCGACCACAATGGACATACCCGGTATTACAGTTCCCACTATCGGGTAACCGCCTGACCGGTCGAGCTAGCTGCTGGAATAAGAGACCTTATTCTCTTTATATTCAAGACACCTTAGCAGCTAGCCCTCAGAGTCACCATGTTCTTGTTCCTCTGGAAAAGAAACTGAAAACTTGAATTATCTTGAGCTGACAGCCCCAACATCGGAACTTCACCGCGAATACATAGCACGACACCCACTTCCAACATTAGTGTCCTAATGAGTCGACCCAGACCACACATGTAGGACCTGAATCAGTAGGAGCGCAGTGACTACAGGCAAGGCAACAAGCATGTAAATCCATATGTAGACTTCTTCGCCTAACACTGAGAGCAGTAATTCCATAAATAATTACAATCCAAACAAAGTTCACTGCACTCCTAAGATCTAATATATAATCATACAATATAAGGATACATGACAAAGTCAATCAAAAATAATTTCGAAATAAATCAAAACAAATTTTTTACGAAATTTTTTTTTTTTAAAACGCATAAGTTCCGCAAGGGAACCACACGAGCCCAAGGGCATCCTGATAGAGCTTAAGTGTGGACAAGCACCAAAATATAAAAGCTACACTACCGGAATATTAATAAATGTATCCTACTATAATTGTGATGAAATAAAACCCTGAATATTACCTGTTAAGGGCATTGTTAAAAGTAAACAGCGTCAGAATTAGAAAAACAAGAAACTAGACAATAGGCACACAAAAGGCCCAAGTCAGTAAATAATTAACTGATACCTGATGCAAAGCTAGGTCTTCATGTGAAGAAAAAACAATGCATCTTGTAGGAGATGCAAGACAATAATGGCCCAACACCCCTAGGGTGAGGACGTAACAGTGGGGATAAACAGAATAAAGAGAGATCACATAACACCTAAGTTGAAAAGTTTGCATTGGCTTCCTATTATGGCCAGAGTTGAGTTCAAAATTCTTCTCTTCACATATAAAGCACATGAAGCAGTCCCCAGCTTACATTGCTAATCTTGTAAAACCATATATACTGAAACGCCCCCTCCGTTCCACAAACCAAAATCTTTTAGAAGAGAAATCCTATGTTCTCGCTAGCTACGGTGGACGTTCTTTTAGCTATAATGCTCCTAGACTATTTAACATGCTACCAGAATTTGTTAAAACAGCCCCTTCTTTGACAGCATTTAAATCTAGATTGAAATCCCATTTATTTAACAGATATTTTTAAATCCTATGTTGATCATCAATTTGTTGATGAGCAGTGATGTAAAGCGCCATGGAACTTTTTTAATATTGTGAGATGTTTGCGCTATATAAATGTATATTATTATTATTAATAAACCTTCTGTACAATATGTTAAACTCCCAAGAAATTTAATAAAAAAATTCAATAAAAAATAGCCAGAAAGCTTAGGAGTTTAACCGGAGGGTTCATGGAAGGATAGGGAAGGAACATATAACCAACAGTAGGAAAATCATTAGCAAAACTAATGACGTCAAGGCGTATAACCTGAAATTGGGTAACATGAAGTAATTTTCATATTATTTAAAAGTTACAGCCCTGAACGTCTCAAACCACCGTTGTTCATCATCCATTTACTGCCTTGAATCCACCATATACTTCATGGATTTGTGTCTGGCATCCACCAAAAGAGAGAATTAAAGCACAGATGTCAGTTGAGATGTTTACTGACTTTGGGCCAAACAAAGAATGATGTTGGTGCCAATTCTGGTCTCTTCCTGAGTACTGTGCATGCGCAAATACTAAAAGTATGGAGGGCCAGATAGGACTTTTAATTTTCGGTACTGTATGCAAATTTTGGAGATTGGGGGGTTCAAAATTTGTGTTTGGCCCTTGATATTATTGAGTTTGCACCAACTAAGTCTGGGCCATTGGTTGTAGTATAAAAATATATTAAGTTAGGAGTGAAGTTTATGGAGTCTCAAAAACGGCTTCGAGTTTACAAAAAGAATAAATGTCTGTACCTTCTGTGTTATATTATCATTTTTCTCTCTCATAATCTCAGTCTATTCATTGATATTTTATAAAAAATAAATCCTCTTTCAGTGTTGTTCTCGTTTTATACCATGATTACCTATTCTACTATATATGAAAAGACTATGACATAAATTTTAGCTTTACACACCAACCATGGTGAACATGCCAGCAACAGGATTTCAATAGTTAAAATTTACACCTACAGTAGACCTACATCCAAGCTGATCTTTGGTGACATCGACCTGAATGCAAACTTGTCTAAATTTACCACAAGTCACTTCGCAAAGAGTGAAATGAAACCAGCAATTATTTATTATGTTTTTAAATGGGTTTACCTCATAAGATTCCCAAAATTAACAAACATGCATTGTTTCCTGTTAATAAAGCATCCACAACTGGAAACAGTAGGTTATTATGTTATTAAAACGAAAAAGGATCCGTTTCTTATTCCATTTAGTTTTGGCGATAAAATTAACAGCGGAAGTACCGTCCACCAATGCTCATGTAAACAAAAACAGATTTGCATGTATCTGATGTTCAGTAAAATCGAGAAAAAATAATAGCGACTCTTGATAATCTGACGGTCTGATGGTCATGGTATAAATAAAATATACCCAAAGTAGCTTGGTGTACCAAATGTTCACCAAGCCACTATGGGTATATTCTGTATATTTATTCTCACCCTTTTCAAAAGTCAGCAAGAGGAATTTCCCTAGACTCATGTGCAATGTATTCATCACCTACTTCAGCAGCCAATTGTCAATACTTATGAATAGAACACACTATTCCTCCACATCTTTTGTAACTCCAGCAGTAAGCTGTCAAGAATTATATATTGAACATGCATACAAAATTCCCATACCTATCTCATAACTTCAGCAGTCAACTAATAGAATTACACACCTACAAAATATATTTACACCTCTTGTAACTTCAGCATTCAACTATCAGGAATTATGTTTTAAACATGCCTTCAAAAAATACCCATTCAACTTTTGTAACTTCTGCAGTCAACTGCCAAGAATTATGCATAGGACACGTCTACAAAATTGCCATACATCTCTTGTAACTTCAGCTGTCTAGAATTAAGCATAGAACATGCCTATAAAAAAAATTTCAATATAATGCAAACGAGGGAAGTCTATTTTAGAGAATGTGGTGATTTTCTTATGTTAGCTTGCATCTATATATGAAGGGTGAGTGATAATAAATATAAAAAAAATGACACTACTTCAAATGAATCACAAACAAGAGATTGTCACTCGGAAGTGAGTATGCCCCTGACACAGCAATGACCTTGATCTATAACCTTGACCTCCATGGAACAAAAAAAAAATTGTGCGCGACATATCATCTCTCCATAAGCAACATGTATGCCAAGTTTCAGCAAAATCCAACAAAGCATCTCAGAGTTATGGAGCAGACACGAAAATCTTCATGACGAACAGACAGATAGATGGAATTGACAAATACTATACGCCCCCGAAACTTATTTTGGGGGGCATTAAAAACACCAGGGGCTCTGGTCACTTAGTTTTTATTAACTGTAATGAACCACATATCATTTGTATGGAAAGGGAATACTGGCTTTTAGCACCCCCTTAACCCTCTGCACACTCATGTCAAAATACAAAAATTTCAAGGAGCAAAATTTTCCTATGATGCAACTAGGAATTTAACCAGTTCAGTCTTGTCTGACAGAGCTCAAAGAGCTCTGTCAAACAAGATTGAATTTGTTAAAATTGCTAGTTTTATTATGGGAAACATTTTCATGCTGAAATTTTGATATTTCGACATCAGTGTGAAGAGGGTTAATGTGTGCCATCAACATCTGAATGCCTTTATCTTTCTTTCCTATACTGCTGTCCATGAGTTTGTCTTTTTGGCGAACCATGACCCCACTTTCCCAATGAAATCTCAAAACAAAAAACACACATTATAGTCAGCTTTGAAATTCTAATTTCGATTTCCTCTCATCTCTGTAGCAGATTCTGGAAAAAGTCTTCTATTTTTGGTTTCTGATCTCTTGAACAATTCCTTTAAATTGTTCTCAGTTTTCAGTTTCCCTGGACTCAATTCTGTCACAGTTCCACAAGATAGCCTATTTACAAAATAACACCACCACATGGATTTTATAATTTTCTTTATTGAATAATAATTGTTCCAGTATATGTACTGGTACATATTTTTGCGATATTCTTTTGATGTCTCTTCAACAAATTTATTTACCGGTACTGAGTAAACAAATTGTTTAACATTCCAACAGCAATAATAAGTGTTGTTTCAATTATTTATCTTTGAGGTTATTTTTATCTGTTGAATTTATATTTAGTTATTATTAAAATTAGCTCCAGCATAATTTAATGCACCCAATAAAACTGTTTTCTAGTGGGTATTTTTCGATATTTTGCCTGAAAATCATCAGATTGTGATGTAAACTAAACTTTCATACGGCAACTTCCGAATCACTTTTTATTGAAGGAAAGGCAAATTTTGCAGATCCATGGCAACTTCTTCACCTTAGTTGCACTTACAATTCTCAGAGGAGTCCTGATGAAAGCTTCAAAATATATATGGACTGTGTTCAGAATATATAACAAAAAAGGTCAATCTAGAAAACACGTATGATCCAACAGATAATCACCAGCATTGATCTCTACACAACTGGATTGCTGGAAAGTCAGCAAAAAATGTTGCAACTTAACCTGCCCTCAAAATGGTGCCAGGTCAATCAATGCCTTATCGACAGTGTTTGATGACATGAAAACTGTTACGATGTGACCATAGTAACAGCTTTCACATCATCAAACATCAGACTAAAGCCTAGCATGAAAGCAAGGAAAATAGTATCAAATTTTCAATATCAGCACCTTTCTTGAGAATACTAATTAAAATCTGCGGGTGGTAAATATTCAACTTCTATTACATGAAAAATGTGCGCATCATCAACATCAGGGGTCAGCCAAGTGGGCGACTAAGGCAAAGAAGTCGCCTTCTCACTCCTCAAGTCGCCTTGGCTTACGTTGGGTGGGAAATTCAAGTCGCCCTCCACAACTTACTTGGGAGACAAGACAGTTTTATGCATTTTCTTATATTTTATTTTAAAAAAAACCCTGCTTCCGCATTCATAGCAAAGTAAACATGATTGCTGTTAAAATCTGTCACACGGCTCTAAAAATAGCCTAAACTACCTCAATTTTATATTTCAGAAAAGAGTTGTAATGGCGTAGTCATTCAAACAATTCACCCCAACTGATAGCAACCAGCACAAAATGACTATTTTAAAAACAAAGTGCCAGCAAAAACAACAAACCACAGAAGACACGCATCGTGTCAATTAGAATTTATTAAATTTATTGTTGTGTTCTCTTTGTACATTTATTTTGCATGATGTCATATACGTTTTATGTTTTTCACTGACTTCTCCCTCATGTCCCCTGACTTCTCCCTCCTGGCCCCTGACTTCTCCGTAATGTCTCTGAAGGGAGAAGTGACTTCTCCCTAAAATCAGCTGCAGGCTGACCCCTGATCAACATATTCATTTTTTACAGACATCAAAGTATATTCTTTACCACCTAACCCACTGAGTAATATTAAAATATTTTTCATCAAATCTAGTCATGGCTGCTGTGCAGCAGCCATAACTAGTATTGATTACAAGTTATTGAAAATGAAAAAAATTAAAAGTAATTTATATATTTTTTATACTTACCAATGGCCCAGACTTAGCTGGTGTTAACTCTAAAATATTCAGGGCCAAACACAAATTTTGCCCCCCAAATCCCTTAAATTTCATCCAAAACCAAAAAACTAATGTCCTATATGGTCCTCCATACTTTTGTCTACTGCGCATGCGCAGTGTCAAGGAAGTACCGAAATTGGTGCAAGCCTCATTCTTACAACCAGTGCCTGCTAAATGTTATATAATCAGCGGGGAGGTATGAGTTCCCAACTCATGGGAGGGCCATGCCCGTCTGGGCCATTGGTAAGTATAAAAAATATATAAATTACTTTAAATTTTTTCATAATTTTATACTGCAACCAATGGTCCAGACTTAGCTGAATAGAAAAAAGGCTGGAGGGCCTAGGACATAAAGGAAAATCCAATAAGCTCAATTATATATACAGAAATATCCCCGCAAGGAGAAAAGGACAGAAAGGATTTTCATATTTCTTTCTTATTTATTAGAAATAAGAAAGACACAATACCAACCAGATAATTGAGCAGTATATCATCTATACTGTATTAACAGCCAGTATAACCCATTATACTAATTTAATAAAGGAAGCCAATAAATAAAGATAGTCCAGAGAAAGAGACTCTTCATACTCATTTAAAAGTGTCTGAGGATTGTATATTAATGCTCGTATGACACGTGACATATACAAATGCTTCACACCGAGCTACACTTTAAAAATATTACATAAATGAGATATATATTAGCTTTACACTTTAAAACCATTCCAGCACCGACTCGTAATTACTGACATCAGAGGAGGTACTCACTTGCTTTTCACTAAAAAGCTAGTGATATAAGGGAAAACCGTCCCCCCCCACCCCTTCCCCTTGCTCTGGGTCATATCACCACAGAACAAAGAGAGCAGCAGGACAGAGTCACAGCTGGAACAGAAAACCTACATAACTATAGCTGTAATTGTTTAGTGGACGACATTCTGAGCAACAGATAATGGACCTAAACATCTAAGGTCGCCTGAATTAGACTCTATATTTCAAAGGTAAAACATTGTAAATGTAGAAGGCTGTGTCCAGTAAGCAGCCTTCATAAGATCAGTAATGGCAATACTGTTAGAATAAGCCCAAGATGTGGACAGTGCTCTAACTTCATGCGCTGAAATCTTAAGCAACAACTGCTGATTAGAAGATAAACTTTCATAAGCAGTACGAATTGCTAATTGAATCCATCTAGCAATAGAATGAACAGAAATGTCCCTTCTATTGGGAATCAATGATAAAAAGAAGCGTTTTCTCCCTTTTCTGATAAACTCCGATCTGCATTTATAAATGCGCAAAGCTCTTACTGGACACAGCAAAGGTCTACGGCCATCTGATGACGGAAGAGCCTTAATGATAATAGGCACAGGATATTTATTAGGAGCCTGGTTCTTAGCCAAAAATCCCACATGAGTAGTTAAAGTAATAGTATTACCAACACTACTATAATGAGAATCATCAATAGATGAAGCATGATGTTCACGAACTCTTCTTGGGAAGCAAAGGCTAAGAAAAAAGCTGTTTTATGTGTCAAGAATTTGAACTCTACAGCATCCAATGGTTCAAATGGAGCTTCTTTAAGCTTCAACAGAACCCAAGCTAAATTCCACTTAGGAATTAACCTAAGGGTTCTAGGCCTATTGATCGAAAAGTTTTTAACTAACTTAAATAAAGAAACATTAGATCCAATTTCTAAGCTATCATGATGAGCATAAGTGTCCGATAGCATAGACCTATAACCCTTAATAGTGACTGGCTGCAGTTTGAGGACGTCAAACAAGTAGTCCAGAAAGTTTGCAATGTCTGGAATGGATGGATCATAAACATCTATCGACTGATCCTCACGCCAACGAGAGAAAACCTTCCACTTTGCTGCATAATTTAGCGAAGAGGAGGCCCTCCTACAGTTAGAAATTGCATCCACTGCTCGTTCTGTAAAGCAGCTTCCGTGCAAGAAGGACCGCACAATGGAAATACGTGAAGGTTGAGACCTTGTGGGTTGTGATGCAGTGTGCGAGATTTCCCCTGAAAGAGAAGGTCCTCCCGTGGAGGAAGCTTCCGGGGAACGTCCCATAACAGACACCTGAGTAGATTTATCCATGGTTTCTGAGACGACAGAGATGCTACCAGCAGCATCTTGCACTGCGATTGCTTGATCTTTAACAAGATCTGTTGAATCAACGGAGTTGTAAGATATGCATATCCTATCATTCTGTCCCAAGAAATGAGAGAGCGTCTACTGCGTATGCTCGAGGATCTGGGCATGGCGACACATATGTCTGCAATTGATTGTTGAGATGAGTCGCGAATAAGTCTATCATTGGTCGATCCCATTGGTAGCAAATCTGCCTGAATACTCGCTTTTTGAGAGTCCATTCCAAAAGCAACATGCGACCTTTCCGAGAGAGCGAGTCTGCTAGAACATTCAGACAACCCGGTATATGACAAACCGATAGATGAACATGATGTTCCAAGACATACAGAAGAATTCTCTCTGTTAGTTCGAATAATGGAATCAAATGTGTGCCTCCTTGGTTCCGAATATATGCTACTACTGTCGAGTTGTCCGACAGTATTTGAACATGTGAATTCTGAATTATGTTCATCCAATGATGTAGCTCTAGCCATATTGACATCATTTCTTTAATGTTTATATGTTTGTCCTGGAACACAGGGTCCCAAAGACCCTGACACATCAAGTCTGTTGGGCTCAGGGTTGTGCCCCAACCTGCTTGACTCGCATCCGTCATAATCGTAAAATCCGGATCTGGCAGCTGAAGCGGAACTCCCTGAGTTAACCACTGAATGTCTGGCCAAATCTGTATCCTTTGTTTTACTTGGTCCGATAAAACAATATTTGCTTCGAGCGAATGCGTCTTCACACTCCATATTTGAGTGAAAAATATCTGGAGGGGACGTGTGTGCAAGCGGCCCATCGGAATGAGATCTGCCGCCACTCTGAACAGCCCCATCAGTTACATGAACTCCCTCGCAGTTAATACGTCTGAGTGTAGACAAAGGCGAGAATAACAACTGACTAATTTTGCTCAGGGTAACGCAAGACGAACCAGATTGTTGTGAGTCTCAAAGCTCATTCCCAAGTGAATGAACGACTTGGACAGAGCTAGATCAGACTTCTTTTCGATTACAATGAAACCGAGACGTCGGAGCAATTGAAGCAGACTCTGAACATCGTTCTGAAGAACTGTTTTGTTGCTGTATCTCTGAAGAATGTCATCCAAATAGGCAGACGTTACCGCAGACGAATGAGCCCGGAAATATGCCATTACTGAGTTCATTACTCGAGCGAATACCCAGGGTGCTAGATTGAGTCCGAAGCACATTGCTCGGAACTCACAAACAACCCCCAGGACGGCGAACCGTAGGTACTTTCTGAATGCTGGATTCACCATAACATGAAAGTACGCATCCTTTAGATCTATGCTCGATGTATAGTCGTTCACCCGAATGCTCGCCCTTACTGATCGAATGGTCTCCATATAAAACTTTGGAGCCACGATCAGTTTGTTTATCCAGCTCAAATCTATTACTGGACGGAACGAGCCATCTGGCTTCGGAACCAAGAACAGATGACTGTAAAAACCCAGGGATTTCTGGTTTTCTACAACCACTATTGCATCTTTCTTCAAAAGAGATTTTACCGCGGATAGAAGAGAATCTCTTTTTAGAGGGTTGGTCGGAAGCTGAGTCCAGCGTGGACTTCGTGTTAACGGAGGTTTCTCTCGGAATGATAGCCTTAGGTCTTCCGAGATAACCCCTCTGACCCAGAGGTCGTCTGTAATTGGAATCCAATTTTCCAGAAACCTTGACAGTCTTCCGCCAACAGGACTGCAATAGAGATCCTGACCATCACCTCCTGGACCTGCGAGGCCTACGGGAAGAGAAACTACGTCCTCCCCGTGCAGCACCTCGGCCCGCCAACCTGGGGACGTCCAACCAGAAATCTCGGCCAGACCTACATCCCCTACCTGAGTCGCTACTTTGACGATCTCTAGGGTAACTACCTGAGGATTTCTTATATCCTCTATAGGAGCTTCCTTTGGACGGATTTTCTCCTGAAGATCCTACTTAACCCTTTTCTGCTGTATCAGTTTTTCTTGAAACTGACTTCAAAAGCAGAGTATCAGATGCTTTCTTTGTAAGCTGATCGTAGATCAACGAAAGCTTGCCATCAAAGAGATAGTCACCGGATACCAAAGTGACTCAAAGAGAGTTTTTCACCTTAACATCCACTAGGGATGATGACGCTAGGGCTGAATCACATCTAATTAACTCTAATTTAGCTACTGATAAGGCAGAGTTATACGAGGAATAAGCAATAGCCCTAGAAAGAACTCTTAATGAGGTACGAACGTCCTCGAATTCCACTCCACTAAGACGTTGCGCTAACGCTCTAGTAAGGTGATCTGTGTGAGATAAAGCATCTAGATTCGCTCTATTGGAAAATATCATTGTATCCATTGTATCTGAGCGAATAGAAAAGGATGAAGGTAAGGACAAATCTAAGTACTCAGCCTGTTCGTCCAAACGCAGAGTAACTCTCGAAATACCCTGACCTGCCATTTTAAATCTATTTCTATTATTAATAAACGGCAGATCTAGAGCATAAACAAGAAGATAAACAAGAAGATCACTAATGCCCTATAGCTCACCAACATTCCTCTTTGATAGTGATTTTGGCAAACACAAGAACTGTATCAAACAGGCTCATAACATGCGACAAAGCTTACCTAAACACAACCTCTTAAAAGTAAAACACAGAAACTGACATAAACACAAAGTTAAACATGAAATTCTGAGCTAAACAGAAAACTAAACGCAACTAAAAATGTCAAGAAAAATGTTTAAAATGCAGAGTATGAGGGGTTAATCATGGAACAATGATACTGAGGAACATGTATGATGAATATAAGTTCCATGGGAAGAGAGGAGCACAGCAGCTGACCTAAACACTAAGTTAAACATGAAATTCTGAGCTAAACAGAAAACTAAACGCAACTAAAAATGTCAAGAAAAATGTCTAAAATGCAGGGTATGAGGGGGTTAATCATGGAACAATGATACTGAGGAACATGTATGATGAATATAAGTGCCATGGGAAGAGAAGGAGCACAGCAGCTGATCTAAACACTTAGTTAAACATGAAATTTTGAGCTAAACAGAAAACTAAACTCAACTAAAAATGTCAAGAAAAATGTTTAAAATGCAGGGTATGAGGGGTTAATCATGGAACAATGATACTGAGGAACATGTATAATGAATATAAGTGCCATGGGAAGAGAAGGAGCACAGCAGCTGACCTAAACACTAAGTTAAACATGAAATTCCGAGCTGAACAGAAAACTAAACTCAACTAAAAATGTCAAGAAAAATGTTTAAAATGCATGGTATGAGGGGTTAATCATGGAACAATGATACTGAGGAACATGTATGATGAATATAAGTGCCATGGGAAGAGATGGAGCACAGCAGCTGACCTAAACATTTAGTTAAACTTGAAATTCTGAGCTAAACAGAAAACTAAACGCAACTAAAAATATCAAGAAAAATGTTTAAAATTCATGGTATGAGGGGTTAATCATGGAACAATGATACTGAGGAACATGTATGATGAATATAAGTGACATGGGAAGAGAAGGAGCACAGCAGCTGACCTAAACACTAAGTTAAACATGAACTTCGGAGCTAAACAGAAAACTAAACGCAACTAAAAATGTCAAGAAAAATGTCTAAAATGCAGGGTATGAGGGGTTAATCATGGAACAATGATACTGAGGAACATGTACGATAAATATAAGTGCCATGGGAAGAGAAGGAGCACAGCAGCTGACCTAAACAATTAGTTAAACATGAAATTCTGTGCTAAACAGAAAACTAAATGCAACTAAAAATGTCAAGAAAAATGTCAAAAATGTTGGGTATGAGGGGTTAAATCATGGTAAAATGATAATAATCATCATATAGCAGCATTTATAAAAGCCATGATATGGAAATAGGGTGAGTAAGTGACCTAAACAGAAGCTTTAACATTATTGGACATGTACGCTGACCGATCGAGCCATGCCATAAGCTCACACAACTAAAATTGGTGAGCTAAAAACTGCTTTTCCTTGGTCCCGAGGATAGATTTAGTATAGCGTCATTTATCAGTTCAAAAGTCCGAGACACATTACTGGACTGCACCGGGTAAACAGGAGTATCTTCTTTAACCTGGTCAAAAAAGTCGGAATCTAATGACATTAGCAGTTTTTTATTCTTTGTCGCAGCATTCTGATCCAAAGGAACAACAACTGGAAGGTATTGCTGAATAAAATTCATCGCTACCTTGTGTTGCTCTGAAAGGGAAAAAATCCAATTCACTGAATTCCCTTTCACGATCCGATTGGACCAGAATAGTCTCGGTCATCCCTTTCTGAACAGGCAGAAGAATGAACCGACCCAGCTTCATCCGACAGTTCTACATCAGAAACTGTCGTAGGATATTCCGTAGCCTGCTGGGATGCTGCGATAAGCTGTGCTATTTGCGACAGAAAGCCCGTATTCGAGGCCTTTGAAGCAGCGGTTCTTTGAAGCTTAGCTGCTGGACGCTTCTGGGATGGCATGTCCGACATACTCCTCTTATGCAGATTTCCCAATTCATGTGGCCTCGTTTCCTTGGCTATTGGATGGCATGACTTTCTTGAATCCTTCTTCAGCGATGCAGGCTGTATCTCCATAGTCACATAGCCAAGGTGCGGTCGTGTGTGCTTTGAAGACGAACTGGAAGCCGATAGACTAGCCGACCCCGGCAGCCTATTTGACGGAGCGTCCTGGACAGGAGACTTGGACGTATGCTCCGACTGATGAATGTTCTGAACAACAACATCTGGCCTCGCGGACCGGGAAGACCTGGACGAGCCGACCGCAGAACTAGCTGGCTTCCTCTGTTCCGTCGCCGCAGGGTGAGCATGTTCTGATATTATAGTGCTTGCAACACCCTTTTTCCTTTCCTCTACCGCTACGGAGATTACCCGGTGTCATAACACCCATATTCTGAGTGATAGAAGCACCGGTCGAGCTAGCTGGCGACAAAGATGTAAATCCCATGATCAGTGATCTGGGCTCTAATTTCCTTGAGTACTTTTGCCGCTAGCTCTGAGTTAGATTGCGATGACGGTAGAACACTTCCTGGCGGTATCACCGATACATCACCATGTTCTTGTTCCTCTGAAAAAGAAACTGAAAAACTAGAGTGACCTTGTGGTGAGAGAACAGGCATCGATCTCTCACCACTAACAACATATCGTGACACATGTTTCCAATGTTTGTCATCCCAATTGGCACAAACAGAACAAGAGTTAGTGCGAGAACAATGACTACAGCAAACACAATAAACATGAGAGTCAGAGGAAGATTTCCTCGACTTACAATTTGAGCAATATTCTTTCATTTTGCCAAAAATTACAAGTCCATAGTTCTCGCATTAACCCTCATAATAATCTGACAAAGATACATAATAATAAAATCCAATACAAAAATTTCGAAAAATAATTCCGAAAAAAAATTTTTGAAAAATTCTGATATGAGCCCAAGTTCCCAAAGGGAACGATGAGCCCAAATGGATCCCAAAAAAGCATAAGAGTGGACAAAATTTTTTACTTGATTCTAAAAAATTAATGCTACACTTCCGGAGTATATAATGTATCTGATTAAAGACCTAACATCCAAATGACAAGAAAATTACTTATTGAAAGTAACCGTTGTCAATGTAAACAAAATGCCATAAAAACCGGAAACAAGACTCCAGGCACTGAACAACACGGCCCGAAGTCAGTAACAGATTTTTTAAACAATCCGATATAAGACAGAATCTTCATCAGAAGAAACTGCGATACATCAGATGGTAGATGCAAGACCAAAAACGCCTTAACACCCAAAGGGTGAGGATGTAACCATGGGGATATACAGAATAAACATTTGGTAACCAAGTTAAACTCCCATGAAATTTTCAATAAAAAAATTTCAAAAAAGGTCCAAAAAGTATGGGAGCTTAATCCTTTACCCAACGCAGACGATATCAAAATTTATTATTTTAAATATCATTTTTTTTACATTTTAAAAAAATTTCAACAAAACCATATCATGTGACCCCTCGTTGGAACTAGCTCGACGAGCTCGTTCAAACGAGAGGTCACATGATATGGCTTTGTTGAAATTTAAAAAAAAAAAAATTTTCAACTGCTGAATTTGCATATTACGGGGGTGGATGAGGGTAATTCATTAGGTGAAGGATTAACAGGGGGATATTAAGGAAGTAAAGGGAGGAAACACTTAACAAACAGTGGCAAATTCATAGCAAGAATGATAACATCAGGCCCATGTCTCGAAATTAGGGAACATGAAATAATTTTCAATAACAAATTATAAGTTACAGCCCTGAACACATCAAACCACTGTTTTTTCCTCTCATCCTCTTAATGCATCCTTTGATCCACCAAAAACACCATTACTTTGTGTCTGGCATAATAAACACTGAGATTTACAAGCACAGATGTCAGTTAGTTGTTACTGACAGAAGGGCCAAACAAAGAATGAGGCTTGGCGCCAATTTTGGTACTTCCTTGACACTGTGCATGCGCAGTAGACAAAAGTATGGAGGACCATATAGGACATTAGTTTTTTGGTTTTGGATGCAAATTTTGGGGATTTGGGGGGCAAAATTTGTGTTTGGCCCTGAATATTTTAGAGTTAGCACCAGCTAAGTCTGGGCCATTGGTTGCAGTATAAAAATATTAAGACTTAGGAAATCATTGGAGAAAAAGTCTACATAATTAATGGGACAATGTGGTTAAATATCCTCAAATTTTACTCATTTGATTGACAAGAGACTG
The DNA here is from genome assembly GCA_031216915.1 of Pictodentalium vernedei. Lineage (NCBI taxonomy): Eukaryota > Metazoa > Mollusca > Scaphopoda > Dentaliida > Dentaliidae > Pictodentalium > Pictodentalium vernedei. The sequence goes on from CM062296.1 coordinate 232,976,346, forward strand.
CCTATCCTGGACAGGAATATCCACCAGTTGCATGAAAGGAGTTAACCCTTTACGCAACGTAATGGCCAAAACCGGCCAGCGCTATTCACAAAAATCGCCAATTAATTTTCATTATTTTTTCATTTTTTTTGTCTCCAAAACATAGGTTATGACCCAACTTAGGAACAAGCTCGTTCCATTGAGGGGTCATAACCTATGTTATGGAGACAAAAAATGAACAAAAATTTGTTATTGCAAGTGTCATTTGCTTTTCATGTAAGGTAAAAGGTTAAAAAGCGATTGGTGACTGTAAGCCGTTGGAAAAATTGAAAAACTGTCGAGAAAGATGTTTTGTTGAGCACTGTCTATTTACTGCAACAACTGCCAGAAGATGGCAGTTGGGGGACAAATTTCTGTTTGGAACCTATGAGTAATACAGTTATAGAGGGATCAGTGATTACAACCAGTACTCTACCTTAGTTATGCTGAATGTGTCTGATGGTACTCCAATCATGAGATTCAAGATATCTCTGATAAACTGTGAATGAGATATTCTTCTGACAGGAGGGACAGGCAAAGCTGATAACAATGACACATCATGTACTTTCATGTAATACCATTCATCAAGTGCTTCACTGCCAGCCTCAGTAAAATATGGTTTTGCTGTTTTACCTGGAATACTGAAACAAAAAAAATACTTCTAACAGTAAAGATTTCCATACCTTATCCATACATTTTCCACATCAACATATTCATTTTTTCAGAACAAAAATAATCTTGGGTCAAATTCTCTTCCAAGGATCCAATGAAAGACATTGATAGCAGAGTGATAGGTCATAATATTACAATGTGAGCACATTATTAGTAAAGTGGTAGGTCATAATATTACTAATGTAACAGGAGGAGAGATAAGTGCGGGAGCCGGGGTTCGAACCGTCGACCTCTATAACACAAAGCGACCGATTTACCACGAGACTAAGAGATCCGGACCAACCAGGCTGGTTGGTAAATGGCCTTTATACCTCGACCGCTACACTACTCTCCCCTTCTTTTGAGATTCACCACCTGTGAATCTCACCCAAGTTCCTCCTCAGAGCGGTTGAAACACCCGCAGTGCCACCTACTGCTGAGGATCGGACGAGCCCCCAAATGTAACAGGAGGAGAGATAAGTGCTGGAGCCAGGGTTCGAACCGTCGACCTCTATAACACAAAGCGACCGATTTACCACAAGACTAAGAGATCCGGACCAACCAGGCTGGTTGGTAAATGGCTTTTATACCTCAACCGCTACACTAATATGAGCATCATTATTAGCCTTACAAAAAAAAATTTGTTTCTCAGGCAATTTTATGATGAGGCAGGGAGGCTTTTTTTGGTTTGTTTATGCACAAAACAGTTCTGAAAATAATTGGAATCAGAAATTTAACTACCGGAACTCATACTATTATGTGACAAACCAATGTATTCAGCAGTCAAAATTTGCCATAATGTAGTTGAAAATTTAACCAACTGTATCTTGCTTGACAGAACTATGTCAAACAAGAATAGTTGGTAAAAAATATTTGTCCTACAAATGCAAAATAGTGTGACAGAAGAGATTTCCAGGTGAAAAAAAGGTGATGAGACAGATTTTATATGAGGGAGGTGCGTAAGAAACAAGAATTTTTTTTAATAGCATTACTAGAAATTGTACAGTGCAAGCTAAAAACACAGACAAATTTATCAAATCCAAGCAAATCTGAATCTGGCAAGCAGAAAAAATGTCAAATTCCCTGACACATTTGCAAAATTACTGTGTTAAAGAACTTGAACAGGTGACCCAAAGATGTTTAATGCTATATAAATCCCTCTTGCTCCTGATCTCATGCTGGGGAACATAAATATGTACAGAAATCATTATGCTACCACCAAGTTGTCTTCAAAATCAAGAGAGACTTACCAACCAATTATTTCCCATGCTCGGTGATGTGATGGAATATAGTGTAAGGCTCTGTCCCAAATATCATCTTCAAAAGCAGAATCTTCCACAATAGTACTGCTTGAGGAAGATACAACAGTGGTGTCAATAAATCCTTCATCATCTGAAAGCTACAATGGAATTAAGACATATAAAGATTGTTGAGAGAATAATTTTGAATATTTACAAACAGAGTCATTACATCAATGGAAAAGCAGATACTAACACATCTTATGGACAACACTTATTATTATTGAATAAAAACATTATTCTTTTGCCTTGAAAACATAGCTTATAACCCTCTTTGGAATGAATTCAATGAGCTCATTCCAATGAAAGATCACATGCTATGTTTAAGAAGAAAAGAAATGAGATAATAATAAAATTTGAATGAATTAATAGTGCAGGCCAGATATAGCCATCATATTCGGTAAAAGGTTAACTTATATTAAATTTAATTTTTGAGCAGTTTTGCCGAAATCAGTGACAATTAGGGCTGGGTGTTTTCTTTTTTTTCTGGTTCGGTACCAGTTTTTGAAGCAAACCAAAAAAACAAAATGCAAGACCAAGCAAAGACCGGCTTACTGTGTTTGTGCAAAACTGATGAAACTGTCTTCCTGGGAGAGAAATGGACTAGTGGCCAATATGAACTCTTGTCTCTTACCCTATCTGGAAAAGGAGTGATATTTCATGTTCTTATTGTCACACTTTCTGCTTTATTGGTGGACACGTCAATAAGGGAGAAAATGTGGACAATAAGAACACAACATAGATGGGATGGACTTGATACACTTGTTACCATAATTTTAGAGGGTTTTTTTTAGACTGAATAGGCTTAACCCTTTACCCAACGCAGACGATAACAAAATTTATTATTTCAAAGTCATATCATGTGACCCCTCGTTGGAACGAGCTCGTTCCAACGAGGGGTCACATGATATGATTTTGTTGAAATTTTTTGAAAAATAATATTTTTTCAACTGCTGAATTTACATATTACACGGGCGGATGCAGATGATTCTTTGGGTAAAGGGTTAACAACTGATCCCCTAGAACCCCTAAGAATGATCAAAGGGATGTCAGGTTGAACCCAATGGAGATACTTGCAGGCAGGGCCTTAGTGCTGAGTGGTGTCATACAATATATTATTTCCCACCACTCTCTCAGCTTGCTGCCTGCACCTCTACCAACTGAGCCATCGCACCCCTCGGAACGGCATATTATTGATCAATTAATTTATCTTTGATACATCTCATGAAAATAACTCTAAGTACAGTGGAACCCTGTTAATTGAATAGCCACTTTGCCAATGAAAATTATTCAATTAACAGGAGTATTCAATTAACAGGGATTGTCACTTTCCTGTATTCTGTAGATAAACTTAGCATTTATTCTATTATATCTTGTTTGACAGAGCTCCATGAGCTCTGTCAAACAAGATATAATGGGTTAAAGGCCTGCATTGGATTACAGGGGCCAAACAGGTCTATAAACAAAGGGAAACTGGGGAGAGTCAGGGTAATTTCTAGACAGGTTACAGGATTTTTAATTCAATTAACAGGAGTTTAGTCTATAAACTATTTTCAATTAACAGGTCAAATTTGTACTGGAGGTATGGTAAATGGTTTGGTGTTGGGAAAATTATATTCAATTAACAGGGTTATTCAGTTAAGATATATCCAATTAAGCGGGCTCCACTGTATAACGCACTGTATTTTGCTTAGTTGAGCTCTGTCAAACAGAAAATGATATTTTATGGTCTTATTTTACAGAAATGAATTTTTTCTTCAATGTGAAGTAACCTGGTGGGGAAATACATTTGTAATCCATGTACATTCCTGGGTGTATGGAAATTTACAATGGTTTGAAATCTGATACACTCTTAGGCTAGGTCTCAGGTTGTATCAGTTCTCAAACCAGTGTAAATTTCCATACACCCTGAAATGTACAAGTATAACTAATATTGCAGATTTATTGCAAGCAAGTTGAGGAGGCTGAAGTGTTGTTTATTATCTGATCTTAACACATAGAAAAACTGAACAGAAACCATTTTTTTTCCTGAAAAATTACAACCTCCCAGCTCTACTGACAATGCTAATTTTTTGCTTTCAAAACATATTTTATGACCTGTCATTGAAGCAGGTTCAATGAGATCACTGTACAGAGCAGTTGTAAGCGATATTTTGGAACCAAAAATAAAAAAAAAAAATAACACAACAGAAGGACAATTTTTGTGTTTGTGGAGCTGATTTTTCTAAACGACCTATTAATTGAAAAAAAGAATATGTTTCCATTTTTGGAATTCTCTTTAAAAAAAAATTTCACATATATATATTTCACGTAGTTCCTTGAAAAATCCTGCATCCTATGCAACATGTAACCAACTAACCCTGTGCATTTTTACAGTTTTCGTCAGTGTATATTTTCATATGAGTGATATGGCAGGCTTCAGCTAATCATGTGCAGTGACTAGGGTTAGTCAGTGTATGTTAGCTTTCCAACTAATTCTATGCAATGCACAGGGTTAGTCACTCTTTTCTTTCTTGTTATAAATAAGATATTCTCTATTATGTGACTAACCCTGAGCATTACACAGCCTAAGTGAGTGTACATTTTCATGTAGTGTGTGATATGACAATTAAATTTTTTTTTATAATTAGTAATTATCAGTTATAAAATTGCCTCCTCATTGCACAGGGTTAGTCACACATCCTGGCTATAAAAAAAAATTCATTATAAACTGAGTAAATAACACTACGTAATGTATGGCCTTTTTGTAAATCTCATCTATATCAACTCTTTACCGATCCTAATGGCTAAAACCAAGAAGAACTATTCTCAAAAGAATTCAAACTCAACTTATCAATATTATGGAAATTTTCTTTTAGTGAATTCCACAAATGAAAGCATATTCTATTTTCAATTAATATCTTGTTTCAATACATTAGGTATGGAATTTAATGACAGTGTGCTGGATTATTTTGGTAGTTAGAATTTAGTCATCAGCAATAGATACTCTCATTACTGCTGAGAGATTAAAAGGATGAGGCAAAAAGGATGTGTCATCCTGTACAGGTGTGCATACTGTAGTGACTGTCACCAAAAAGGCTCTGAAAAATGATGACTATTTTTCAACCCTCCAGTCCAAGCACACACCCTATGTTAGGCCTCAGATTATGTTGAAAAAAAATGACAGAAGGGCTTCCCTTGAAACGACAAACTGAGTTGGTTAAAATATTGGTTGGAAATTTGTTGAAATATTGTTGAAATATTCAGTGTTTTTGGAAGCCATCAGTTGTGTAAAGAATGGTGTGAAATGGCAGTCAACAATGACATGACTGAGGGTGTATTTGTTGGGTTTTTTGGGGGACAAACTGAAGCTTTCTGGTTGCACCCTCACGGACAAATGCAATCATTAATGAAATCAAAATATTCGATTGAAATAAAATTTGTTTTCTTAGCAAATATCATTTTGCACTACAGGGCACCAAAAATATGAACCCATGGACTCGATTTGAACACACGTGAATCTGCCCCTACAAGGACGGTGTTTAGAAAATACGAAAAGTTACTGCCAGGTGGATCTGAAGAAAAGTTTTAGAGCATTTTCCCCATATTGTACCAGATTAAAATTTGGGTTCCTATAAGGAGCCCAAATATGAATCCAGAGATAAACTTGAATCTGCTCTCATAAGGAAGCTGTATATCAACTACCAGGAGATTCTAACTGGTGGATCTGAAGAAGATTTTAAAGAATATTCCTTATATTACCGTAGGTTGAAATTCAGGCTCCCATACAGCCCGGTTTTGAACCTATGGACTTAATTTGAACAAACTTGAATCTGACACCCCTTACAGATGCTGCATGCCAAATATGAAAAGATTCTTACCAGTGGATATGAAGATTTTTAAAGAATATTCCTTATATTGCACTATGTTGAACTATGGGCTCTAATAGAGAGCACAGATATGAACTCATAGACCTGATCTGAACAAACTAATATGTGACCCCCAAGAATGCTATATACTGAATACGAGATGATCCTGACTGGTGGATCTGAAGAACAAGATTTTTAAAGAATTTACCATTTGGTCTCCCATAAGGAGCCCAAATATAAACCCTGAGCTTTAATTTGAATAAACTTGAATCCAGCACCAATAAGAATGTTGTGTATCAACTATAAAAAGATTCTGAATTCTCAAGAATACGATTTTAAAAAAAATATTCCTCACACTGAACTAAGCCCAAATAATAACCCAGGGACTTGGTTTGAACAAATTTGAATCTGACCCTACCTAAGAATACTAAATATAAAAAAAGCTTTTGCATGATGGATCTGAAGAAGATTTTTGAAGAATATTCCTCATATTACCGCAAGTTAAAAATTGGGCTCCAATTGGGAGTCCTAAAAAGGAATCTAGGGACTTGATTGGCACAAACTTGAACTGGATCTCTGCAAGGATGTTGATTGGAAGTTCTGCAGAATTTTTTGTATTTTTTATTTTTGAAATGTGCGGACTCAGCAGCATTTTTTTTTTCATTTACCCACCCCTCTGCCATAAGGGACTCTGTAACACAACCGATTATGATTTTTGGAGCCCACTCAATTCTACTAGTCCTAAGGATGTTGTATACCAAATAACAATTTTTTCTTCTATGCTTTTGGGAAATATGAGCATTTTAATTTTTTTTCTATTTCTAGCTCCTGGGATTCACACAGGGGCATGAAAAATGTATTTTGTGCCTAAATCAATTACATGTTCCAAATGCCAAGTGATGGCAATAGCTCACCCTGACTTTCTGTCAGGTGAGCAAAAATAATTCTTGAAAGTTTTCAATTTTCTGATGCCTTGCAATGACCGATGACATTTTAAAGAATACACAAAAAATGAATTTTTTGATGAGGTGTACACTTTTTGGAGCAATGTAAACTGAATATTTGCAACACACTTTGTTTATTACTGACAAAACTAAAATTACCCCAAGCATGGCTATGTCTCCCCAACCCATCGTCCAAGATGCTCAACCCCCAGTTCATTTCCACCACACCAGTTCATTTCCACAAGTATAGCAAACAACCATCTGTCTCCTTAGGACACTAATGCTCCCACTTTATTAGAAACCATCATGCAGGCAGGTGTCCACCACACATCCTGATTGGGAAAGGGTCCGGGTCCCTTCAACTTGGGAAATTTCATAAAGTACGTGCATGAAGTTTTCTTGAAAAAAATAGAAAGCCTCATACAACTGTTTACTTGACTTGTTTAATTATCTGTTAACAGAACTAATCCATTACAACAACACATTTGGAAAATGTTTTCAGTATGAAAAGTTCATTGTTTAATTCTGTTCCCTCCCTTGCTGTGTCTCTCCAATGTTGACTGAATTCCAGGAAACATTGGAGAAACACATCAAAGGAGGTCAAAAGTTGAAAAATAAACATTACATTCTGATATGTCCTGTGATTCTATCAGTAGACCATGCAGGGACACAAATTCACAAAACACATTTTAAAGAAAAGTTTTATTAAACTGAGACACAAAGTATATATGCTCAGTATATTTCTGGTTAATTAAGAAATAACTATATGTGAAGGCTTAAAAATTATAAATTCATAGTAATTTGTATGTTTTTTATACTTACTAATGGCCCAGACTAGCTGGTGCTAACTCAAAAATAACTAGGGCCAAACACAAATTTTGCCCCCCCCCAATCCCCAAAATTTGTATGCAAAACCAAAAATTAAAAGTCCTATCTGGCCCTCCATACATTTACTCTCCACGCATACGCAGATATCAGGAAGTAACCAGAATTGGCACCAACATCATTCTTTGTAAAAGAGAGTACTACATAATAATTCAGCGGGGAGGTATGAGTGCCCACTCACGGGAAGGCCATCTCCGTCTGGGCCATTGGTAAGTATAATAAATATACAAATTACTATGAATTTATAATATTATTCTACTATAACCCAATGGCCCAGACTAGCTGAATCGTAAAAAGGTGGAGGGCCTAGGTCTTCCAAAATAGTAGATCAACATCGTTCCAATCCTGCAATCCAAGATGAAAGGAAATTAGAATAATTAGGAATTACATGTATGTCTCTCTGAACAGTAATAGTGGAGACATATCCTAAATAAGGAACCCAATTTAAGTAATTCCCTATTCTAAGCATGAAGACTATGCTAATTAGGATGTAACAAGTTCCTAATTTTTAAGGCTAGTCCGGACTAAGCCCCCAAAATTAGGATGGTGTATCTGAGAATGAGAGATAATCCCCCACAAACATATGCCATACAATAACACTCCAGCTGTATGTAGGATATAATTACGGACAAAACAGCTTTCCTCATAGCCACATAACTATCAAGCCAGAGAAGAAGTAAAAATCCCCCCCCACTTTCTTTTGAAGGAATCTTCAAAAGAAAGAGGGGAGAGCTCTGGAATCAGTAAGAGCGGTACCAAAAAACAATATAAATACTCATCGAACAGCCACTCAGGTATTAATCCATGATTAATAAACGGTGCTTAACACCACTTCTGAAGTTAAGCGACGATCCTAGTAATTAATATTGCCAGCTATATAATGTACACCGCAGACGGCGTACACAGGTACGTCGAAAACTGGTGATATAAAATACAACATACACATGTCCAATCGAGCCACACTGAATGATCTCTGGAGAGAAAACACACTTCCGAGGTAACCCACATGCGACCGCATTTAGGTGTACAATAAATTCCAGTAACAACACTCTCCAACATGTACTATCCGATATCTATGGCCATATACACGTGTGAATATGCAAACTGAGTACTGACATAATAGAAACCTGGATCTAGAAATGGAAGTAGGTATGATTAACAGGCTCCGACACGGACCGCCCCCGAAATAGTTCATAATTTCAAGGTCCATGAAATACAATAAAGCATCAGCCTAATAATTATAACGCGCGAGAGCATTAAAATTCAGCATGTAATCATCTGAATACCAGTAAACTGGTTATGCAGCCTCCGAGGTATCCAAAGAGTAGCAATTTAATTATGATAATTTATGCGCTCATATATAACAGATCAATAAATAATCACAGGAAACTAATCCAACTAAAAAGCGGATGTGCCCATGAGGTCGCCATAGAACACGACCCAAATGCATAGTATGTATGTATTAAACTATACGAGGCTTGCGGGAAGAAAACTACGTCTTACCCGGTAATTGCCTCTAAACACATTGGCAGTGTGCATGTGTGGAAAGGGGGGGGATTCGAATATAGGAACCACAATGGTTCCCTCACGTCTAACCGACTCCATTATGCCACTATGGGTGGAGAAGGACATGAAGAACAAAAACTTCCCCTGATAATGAAGGTCCTCTCGTGGAGGAAGCTTCCGTGGAGTGTCTCTTAACAAACACTTGAGAAAACTGATCCAAGGCTTCTGTGACAACAGAGGTGCTACTATTAGGATTCACAATGAATCCGTTTGATCTTAAACATAATCTACTGAATCAAATGAACTGGAGGATATGCGTATCCATCCCCATGAGATCGGCAGAGCATCTATTGCATGCACTCAATGGTCTGGGCATGGCGACACAAACAACGGTAACTGATTGTTCCGGTGCGTCACAAACTGATCTATCATGGGGCGATCCCACTGGTAGCAAAACTGTCCAAATACTCGCTTGTTGAGCATCAATTCCAATTGCAACAGGCGACCTTTCCGAGGAGCGAGTCTGCTAGTACGTTCAGACGACCCAGTATATGACGGATAGAAAGATGAACATGATGATACATGACGTATTAGGAAAATCTTCTCCGTTTGTTGGCATAACGGAAATGAATGGGTGCCACTCTGGTTCCTGATGTACGCTACCACTGTCAAGTTGTCCGACAATATCTGAACATGCGTGTCTGCTATAATGTGAAACCATTGTTGTAGCACTAACCAAATTGACATCATTTCTTTGATGTTTATGTGTTTCTCCAGGAACAGAGGGTCCCAAAGACCCTGGTATTTCGAGTCTGTCAGGCTCAAGGTCCCGCCCCAACCTGTTTGACTCACATCCGTCATAATCGTGAAAGCCAGATCTGGCAGCTGCAGCAGAACTCCCTGAGTTAACAACTGAATATCTGCCCAAATCTGGACCTTTTGTTTACTAGATCTGTTAAAACAATACTGGTCTCGAGCGAATGCATCTTCACACTCCAGTTCTGGGTAAAGAATATCTGGAGGGAACGTGTGCATAAGCAACCCATCGGAATACCGGATCCAGCAGCTGCAGCAGAACTCCCTGAGTAACAACTGAATATATGCCCAAATCTGGACCTTTTGTTTACTAGATCCGTTAAAATACTGGTCTCAAGCAGCGAATGCACTTCACACTCCAGTTCTGGGTAAAGAGTATATGGAGGGGATGTGTGCGTAAGCGATCCGTCGGAATAAGATCCGCAGCCGCTCGGCACATCCCCATCAGTTGCATAGATTGCGTCTGAGTGTAGACAAAAGCGAGCATAACAACTGACTAATTTTGCTCTGGGTAACGTCAGACGAACCAGATTGTTGTGAGTCTAGAAGCTCATTCTGTTCTGAAGAGTAGTTGATGGCGTATCTCTGAAGAATATCATCCAAGTAAGCCGACGTTACGCAGACGAATGAGCTCGGAAGTAAGACATTACTGAGTTCATTATTCGTGTGAACGCCTAGAGCTCTAGATTCAGACTGAAGCACATCGCTTGGAACTGAAATACTATCCCTTGAACGACGAACTGCAGGTACTTTCTGAATGCCAGATATACCAGGACAAGTACAGATCCTTAGATCTATGCTTGCCACATAGTTGATCATTCGAACGCTCGCTTTTACCGACTGAATGACTATCATAAATAAACTTTTAGAGCCATGATAAATAAACTTGTTATCCAGTCCCAGTCTATTACCAGTCGGAACGAGTTATCTGGCTTCGGTACGAGGAACAGGTCACTGTAGAATCCTAGAAAATCTTGGTTCTCGACGACTTCTATTGCTTCCATTGCCAAGAGAGCCTTTACCTCTGATTAAAGAGACTCTTATGCAAGGATTTGACGGAAGTATTTGACGGTCCGAGACAACACTTCTCACCTACTGGTCTTCTGTAATAGTTATCCAGTTTGATGCGAATCTTGATAACCATCCGCCAACTGCCAAGCAATAGAGGTCCTAACCATCACCTGTAGTAACTGTGAGGCGTACGGGAGGAGAAACCACATCTCCCTCACGAAGTGCCTTGACCTGCCAGCTTAGGGGCATCTGACAGGTAGTCTCGATCAGACCTACACCCCCTTTCTGGGTCGCTGTATTGACGATCCCCAGAGTAGTTATAGGAGGGTTTCCTATACCCTTGCGAGGAGTCCCTTTTAGACCATTTCTGTCTAGGACGTCCTCCCTTACTCTTCTCTGTTGCTGCAGGTCGATTCGGCACTGACTTAAGGAGCGGAGTATTGATGCTTTCTTTGTAGCTGGTCAAAACCAATGAAAGCTTATCATCAAAAACTTAGTGTCCAGATACCGGAGCGACCCAAATTTTTCACCTTGTCATCTATTAACTGGTAGAGTGCTGAATTATTTCTGGTCATCAAAATTTGTTCACATATGTTTGCCTTGTTACAATTTATGGGAGAGTGCCAATAGGCACTCTCCCATAAATTGTAACAAGGCAAATCGTAACAGCATAAATAATTTCACTTCAAAGGTGGTATGAACGACATCCACAAAATATGAAGCCTTTGAGTGCTGGTACTGACACTTCAGAGTAAAGCCCAAATATGGGCTTCCAGCACTCTACCAGTTAAAGATGACGACTCAAGGGCTCAGTCACGTCTGATTAACTCCAAATTAGCCAACAATTAAGGCAGAGTTATATGTGATAAACATAACAGCCCAGAAAAGGAATCTTAAAGAGGTACGAACGTCCTCAAATTCCTTTCCGTTGAGACTTTGCGCCACAGCTCTTGAAGGTGATCTGCATAAGACACTGCGTCTAAATTCGCTCTGAATGAAGAAATTGCTGTCTCAATTGTGTCTGCGCGAATAGTGAATGACGAAGGTAAGGCCATGACTAGGTCCTCAGCCTGCTCATCCATATACATCTTCCCTGACCGTTTTAAATTAACGTAGTCCAACAAACGGTAAATTTACAGAAGATGATGACAAGAAACCGTCTGTCTTCTTCCCACTGGAAAGATTAAATATGGCATTGTCTAAATGACCAAAGGCCTGCGACTCCTGTCTAGACTGTACCGGAAAGGGCAGGACCTCCTCCTTTGTCCGGATAAAGTCAGCATCCAACAACACCAGCGGTTTCTTTCGAGCAGTCACAGCATTCTGATTCTCAGGAACGAACTCAGGGAAGTATGGATGAATTAGATCCATCGCCGCCATGTATTGTTCCGAAAGGGAAGGGTAATCCTCTTCCATATCCCTTTCACCATCCGACTGAATCAGATTATACTCATGGTCATCAGCATCTGAAAGCGCAGATGACTGGACCGACCCAGCACCATCCGACAGCTCAGGTTCCGAGGCTCCTGCACTTGCGGGGATGCTGCGATGAGCTGCGCAATCTGCGACAGCAAGTCCATGATGGAGGCCTGGGGAGCAGCGGTCTTCTGTTGCTTGCCCGCCAGCTGCTCCTGGGACGGTGTATCCGAGATGGCTCTTTTCTGCGGATGTCCCGATGAGGCCATGTCTCCTCTCCATCCGGTAGATGGTCAGACTTCTTTGACGAAGAGTGGTCCTTTCTCGGCGATGCAGACTCGATATCAGAAGTCATGAAGCCAAGGTGCGGTCGTGTGTGATTGGTAGACGTTGATGAAGAAGCTGTAACTGTAGCTGACACTGGCTGTGAGCTGAACGGTGCGTCCTGGACGGGAGGCGTGGACGTATGCTCCGACTGACACAAGTTCCGAACCACCACATCTGGCCCCAGATGTTGTTGGGAAAGAGAGGGGGCTCTCTTGCTCAGTCCTTTCAGACCTCGCCGAGCTGCCCACTGAACTTGCCAGCTTCTTCTTCTTCTCAGTCGTCGCAGGGTGATCCTGTTTATATTTTAAAGTGCTCGCTCTACCCTTCCACTCTCCCCGACCTCAACGGACACATCCGGTGTCACGGTACCCACAGACAGAGGAACCGTTTCACCGGTCAAGCGAGCTGGCGACAGGGAGCTGAAACCACTGGTGTGTGGTTTATTGCCCTGCCTAATATTCATGAGCATTTTTGTTGCTAGCTCTGTTTGAACATCTAAATGCCACGATGGAAGCACACTCTCTGAAGGCATCATGTAAACATCACCATGTTCTTGTTCCTCTAAAATAGAAACTGAGAAACAAGAATGATTTTGTGGCGAGAGCACCGGCATTGGTCTCTCGCCGCTAACAACATACCGTGACACCTGTCTCCAATGTTTGTCATCCCCAACCGACACATGATGAGCAAGAATTAGTGCGAGTACACTGACTACAGGCAATACAACCATCATGTAAATCAGAGGAAGACTTCCTCGCATTGCAATTGAGCAATAAGCTTTCATTTTGAATCAAATTAAAGTCGACCGTACTCGCACCAACTCCCAATAAATATATGAAAAAGATACATAATGATAATATTCAAAACTATACTTTGAAAAATAATTCTCAACAAAAAAATTCCAAAGGGAATGATGACCAAATGGATCCCGATAGAGCCTAAGTGTGGACAAATTTATTTTTATTATCCAAAAATGAAATGCTACACTACCAGAATAAATAATGTATCTTATAATAGTCCTACCATGATTAATAAATATGAAACTACATATATAAACAGTGCGTTGCCAATGTAAACAACGTCAAATGAAAACCGGAAACAAGACCCCAGGCACTGCATAATACGACCCAAAGTCAGTAACAGATTCTGAACTATCCGATGTAAAGCAAGATCTTCATCAGAAGAAAAAACGATACATCGGTTGTATGATGCATGACCAAGAACGCCTCAACACCCCTAGGGTGAGGATGTAACCATGGGGATATACAGAATAAACATTCTGTGTAACACGTTAAACTCCCAAGAAATTTATAAAAGAAATTTCAATAAATCAAAGACAAAAAGCACGGGAGGTTAACTGGGGGGGCTTCAAGGAAGGACAGGGAAGGAACACTTACCAAACAGTGACAAAATCATTAGCAAGAATGATGACATCAGGCCCATGTCCCAAAATTGGGAAACATAAAATAATTTTGTCAAAATGATAAAGTTACAGCCCTGAATGCTCCAAACCACCGTTTCTTCCTTCCATCATCCTATTGTGCCCTTGGATCCACCAAATTCACCATTGATTTGTGTCTGGCATCATTAAAACGGAGATTTAAAAGCACAGAAGTCAGTTTGTTGTTATCTGACAGAGGGTCAAACAAAGAATGATGTTGGCGCCAATTCCGGTCACTTCCTGAAGTCTGTGCATGTGCGGAGAGTAAATGTATGGAGGACCAGATAGGACTTTTAATTTTCGGTTTTGCATGCAAATTTTGGGGATTTGGGGGGGGGGGGGGGGCAAAATTTGTGTTTGGACCTAGATATTTTTGAGTTAGCACCAGCTAGTCTGGGCCATTGGGTTATAGTAGAAAAATATCAAGTTATGACCTAAAAACCATGAAATGTGTTATTTTCCACTATGTGAAGGGGAATAACTCAAGAATGGAGAACACAATACAGCCAAATGTGAACTTAATGCGTATTTTCTCATTCTAGACCAAATGTGAAAGTTTAAAAAAATATCTGAATGCATACTCAAGTTATCATCCACAAACCATATCATATATTATTTTTCACAAAGACAAAGGGAATTAGTTGACAATGGAAAAAGCAAACGTAGCCAAATATAGACTTGACCTGTATTTTGTCATTCTAGGCAATATGTGAAAGTTTCAAAAAAATATCTGAATGCATACTAAATTTATCATCCCGAAACTATCTGGAACTTTGAAATGTGTTATTTTTCACTATGACAAGGGGAACAACTCAAGAACGGCAAATGCAAATACAACCAAAATGCAAAAAAATCTGAAAATCAAAACTCTGATGGATGTACACAATGACGGACATGGGTAACACTTAATGCCCTTTGCATTTCATGCTGGGCCATAGAAATAAAAGTGTCAATGACTTGATTATGTGTTTGATGAAAAGGATACTGTCCAATGTTTATGAAAGGATTATGAAATAAGACAAGAATTGTGATAACTGAGAATATGTTAAGTTCTGTACCCTACATGATATGTTTTCAACTAGAATAATTTTGAGGTGTAGACTGTACTAACGAATTGAGGCCTGGGTTAATGTTGCCCTCACAGTTACCAAGTTACAATAAAATCATTCCAAAATGAGTCATCCTACCTTGGGCTGTTGCGGCTATCAATTTTCATAGTCGACTAATCGCCAGCATTAGTCGACGGTTAGTAGATTAATAGTCATTTCCCATGAATTCAACAATCTCTAATATACTTACAAAATAAACTTCAAACTGACGACGTTTGAATGTGTACCTTTCTACATCGAGATAAAATAGAAACACTGGAATATCTCCAGCAGATTTGAAGAATTTAAACAGAAGAACATTTGTGCAAATGTTTCTTTTCTGTAACTAATATTCAGAAATTTCAAATATAAAACCCCCTCCCCTAGACTTTGCAAAAGGAATCTAGGCCATGTTCCCGTCTGAGGGTCACGGAGGACTGATGACACCGAAAGTTAAAAAATTTATAGTAATTTATATATTTTTTATACTTACCAATGACCCAGACATAGCTGGTGCTAACTCTTAAAATATAGGGCCAAACACAAATTTTGCCCCCCAATCCCCAAAATTTGCATCTAAAACTAAAGAAAACATGTCCTGAAAGGCCCTCCACACTTCGCCCCTACTGCGCATGCGCAGTGTCAAGGACGTTCCGAAATTGGCGCCATTTATCATTCTAATAATCAGTGCCTGGTAAGCGCTATGTACTCAGCGGGGAGGCAAGAGTTCCCAACTCCTGGGAGGGCCATCCCCGTCTGGGTCATTGGTAAGTATAAAAAATATATAAATTACTATAAATTTTTTAACATTTTTATACTGTACCAATGACCCAGACATAGCTGAATAGTAAAAAGGCTGGAGGGCCAAGGACATAGAGCAAAATGGAATACGCTCAATAAAATAAAATAGAGTCATCCCCTGTAGGGAAAAGAAGTAATAGGCCTTACATGTATCTTTCTTATTTATGATAAATTAGAAAGATACAACACCTTCCAAAATTGAGCTTCATACATCCATGTACTCTATTAATATCCAATATAATCCTTATACTAATAATTTTTAAAGTAAGCCAATAATAAAGTAAGTCTAGAGAATAGAGACTCTTATACCCCTAAAAGTGTCTGAGAATTGCATAATCATGTCCGTTGACATATGCAATATTCAAAAGCTATACTTTAAAAACTAAGACTTGAATGAATTTTATAAACTTAAACTTCTCACTAAACAACCATCCCAATAACAGCTCAGAATTACTAACTCCGGAGGAGGTATCCCCTTGTTTTCATATTAAAACAGGTGACCCAAGGGAACACCCTCCCCCCCCCCCCTTTTTCTTGCCCTGGGTCAAATAGCCCAGAGCGAAGAGGGCAGCCGAACGGAGACACTGCCGAAACAGACAGCCTACCTAGCTATAGTAGCAACTGTTAAGTGAATGACATTCTGAGCAGTAGATAATAGACCTAACAAAAGAGGCCTCAAGAAATTGACTCGATATTTCTAAGATAAAATTCATGAATGTGGATGGCTGAGCGCAATGAGCGGCCTTCAAAAATCTATAATAGCGACACTATTAATGTAAGCCCAAGAAGTAGAAGAACTCTTACTTCATGAGCCGAAATCTTAAGCACAACTGCTAAGTCAATGATATACCATAAGCAGTACCGATAGTTAATAGAATCCATTAACAATAAAATGGAGCGTAACGTCCTTCTACTAGACATCAAAGACAGAAGAAGCTTACGCCCTTGTAATAAACAGATATCTGTTTATAAATACATAAACTGTACCCGGAAAGAGTAAAGGCCTATGCCCATACGAAGACGGAAGGACCTTAAAATAATAGGTTCCGGATAATAGGAGCCTAACTCTTATGCAACAATCCAACCTAAATAGTAACGGAAGTATTGATTCCGAAACTATAAAAGTGAAAATCATCCATCGATAGTGCATGAAACTCACTGACTCTACAGTAAAAGAAAAACCAACAGAATTACTGTCTAAAAGGTCAGAATTTGAAAACTACTGTTTCCAGAGGCTCAAATGATTACTTAGCTAAATAAGAACCGAAGTTAAAATCCGTATAGGAATTTAATCTAAAGATTCTAAGTCTATTTATCAAAAAGTTACTAACTGACTTAGATAAAGAGACAAAAGACTCAATTGTAAACTATCGTAGAGTGCATAGGTATGAGGTAACATAAACCTATAACCTAAATAATAACAGGCTGCAGTAGATCTTGTGAAACAAGTATACTAAAAAATAGCAATGAGTAGTATGGAGGGATCAACAATATGAACATAATGATCCCTACACCACGACGGAAGAGCCTCCACTTTAGTCGCATAGAATAGCGAAGAAGAGGATCTCCTGTAGTAAGAAATCGCGTCCAAAGCTCGTCCAGTACAGTGCTTACAATGCAATACGGACCACACAATGGAATACATGAAGGTTGCGACCTTGCTGGTTGTGATAAAGATGACACGATTTACCCAGTGAAAAAAGATCCTCACATAGAGGAAGATTTCACGTTAAGACCCACAGTAGACAAGAGAGTAAATTACTCATGATCTCTGTGAAGATAGAGATGCTATCAACAGAAATGTATTATGGTTGTTTATCTTAGCAATACCTGCTAAAACAACAGCGCCGGAGGATACGCGTATCCTATCATTCCGTCCTATAGATCAATAGAGCGTTAACACTATTAGCTCAGAGATCTGGACAAGCCAACACATACGTCTGCAATTGATAGCAAGCTGTGTCATAAATAAATCATCATTGGGCGCTCCCATAGATAGCAAATCTGATTGAATACTTGTTTGTTGAGAGTCCATTCTGACAGCAACAAGCGACCCGTAAGAGAACGGGAGTCCGATAAAACAATCAGACGACCCGGAATATGACGGACCAAAACTGAACTTGGTGTACTATAACCAACAGACGGATTCTTTCCATTAAATTGAATAACGGAAACGAAAGAGTGCCTCCCTGGTTCCGGAGATACGCCACTACTGTCGAATTAAAGGACAGGAATTTGGGCATGCGTTTCTGAATAATGTTCATGCAATGACATAAAGCAAGCCTAAAAAAACATTATTCCGCGGAAGTTAAACTGATAGCTAAAAGACTGCGGAACCCAAAGACCCTGGCACTTCGAATCCGTAGGGATCAGTATATATCCCAATCTGTTTGACTGGCAACCGTCATAACAGCCACACTCGGGTCCGGCAACTGCGGCGGCACTCTCTGAGTCAACCACCGAATGTTTGCCCCAGTCTGAATCTCTTGTAACACTAGATAGACAAGAGAACGTATAAATCGAGCAATTCATGGATTGCCGGAAAGTTGCCGTCGAAGAGAAGCTCCTCCGAGAACGAAGCGACTCTGAGAGAGTTCTTAACCTTACTATCCACGCGTGTGGATGTAGCTAGGGCTGCGTCACGTCTAACCAACTCCAATCAGCCACTGAAGGGCGGAGTTATACGTGAACAAACTACTGCCCTCAAAAGAAATTACATTGAGAATAATATCCCGTAAATCTTTTCTTGAAGACGTAATGATAACGCCTCAGTAAGGCGGATTACGTATAATAAAGCGTCTAAGTTAAGTCTACTATACATAATGTCGTTCCCAACATTGAAATTGGAAAAGACATAAACGGCGAAAAAGAATATATGCAGTCTTTAATCACACCGTCTAGACGCATATGAACTCTCGGTATGCCCTGCTCTGCCAAAATAAACTATTTGTAAAAATGATAAAATGGCAGAAATGAGCAACGCGGACAAGAAACTAAACTATCATGCTTAGTAGCAGGCTTGTATATATATATATATATAGCGTCGAAAAATAAAACACATGTTGTAATGACAATATTGGACTGCGTCGGTAAGTCAGGGACAATGTCCCTGTACCGATCGAAAAATCCGAGTCCAATGACGCTATAAGTCTCTTATCCAAGATCGCAGCAATGAAGTCCGAAATAATAATCACTGGAAGAAATGCCAGAAGATATGAAAGGCATCTTCCGATACTACTAAAGGGAAAACTCGAAATCTTTCGAATCCCTTTCGCCATCCTGTCGGACCCTATAAAGCGTTCGGTCGTCCGTAGCTGATGCAACCGCGGACCGCACCGACCCAGCGCCGTCGGATAATTCCTGATTCGACCGAGAAACTGTCAATTGCTGGGATGCTGCGAAACAACTGTGCTAACTCGGATAGCACATCCGTCACTGAGGCCTGAGGAGAAGCGGTCTTACGATGCATTGCCGCTGGAAGCTCCGTGATCGTTACCCCGTGCATACTTCCAATATGCGAGCGAACGGAGTGTATAGGCCTCGTGTCCCTTGGCTACCGGATGGCGCGACCTATTCGCCGTGGAATCACTGAATGCCGAAACTGATCGGATACTCGAGGTCACGTAGCCAATGTGCGGTCGTGTGCCCTGCTGTGAGGATGAGGAAGCATTAAAGACAGTCTCTCAGACTGTCAATATAACGGAGCGTCCCGAGCAACGGACATATGCTCCGAATGTAAAATATCTGAACCACAACATGCGGTCCCCTATGTTGTTGGGCGAGAGAGGAACCTCTCTCGCTCACAGCCCGGACGGACCTGGACAAGCCAGGAACCGGACTAACAGGCTTCCTCCGATCTGTCCTCAATCTGCCGTCACTGGGTGAGTACTAAAGTAATTAAAGTGCTTGCATCACCCAAATCCCCTTCCTAGACCGCAACGGACGAACCCGGCAGCCGAACCATTCGATGAATGTACGCTACACCGGGTGAGCTAGCGAATGTCACTCCGTAAGCGATAGACATATTCCATGAGCACTTATTGCCGCTAACTCTTCATTAACTATGACGACAGAGGCACACTTTTGAAAGACATCTCCATAACTCTTCGAACAAGAAACCAGAAATGCTTGGATAGCAAGCATAAAATAATAATATATATAGCGTCGTTCAATAATTCGAAAGTTTGTGTGACATTATTGGACTATGTCGGAACTGAGGGACGATGTCCCTGAACCGAACCAAAAATTTCTAAGTCCACCGACGCTATCAGTTTCTTATCCGGCATCGCAGCATATGTTGTTCCGAAAGGGAAAGCTTGAAATCCTCCGAATCCCTTTCGGTATCCCGTCGGACCGGATGAAACTTTCGGACGTCCGTACCCGCTTCCGCGGAGCGTCCCGACCCAGCATCGTCGGATAAAATATATGCGACAGATTCAGTTGATGCTGGGATGCTGCGATAAACTGTGCTATTAAGGAAAGCACGTCCGTTCCCGAGGCCTGTGCAGTAGCGGACTTACGATGCATTGCCGCCGGAAGCTCCGTGTACGTTGACTCCCGCACACTTCCTATGCGAACGTCCGGAGTCTGCAGGCCTCGAGTCCCCGGCTACCGACCCAGCGCTGTCGGATAATTCTCGATCCGACACCGTTTCTGTCGGCTGCTGGGATGCTGCGATAAGCTGTGCTATGTGCACAAGAATGTCCGGCGTCGAGACCTGCGGAGGCGCAGTCTATCGCTGCTTCGCCGAGGGCAGCTCCGCATCAGATGGCTCCCGCATACTTTTCCTATGCGAACGTCCGGAGTCCATCGGTCTCGAATCCCTGGCTGCCGGATGGTGTGACCTGGTCGCCGAAGAATCCTTGATCGGCGAAGCTGGTAATATATCGGCGGTCACGCAGCCAAGGTGCGGTCGTGTGCGCTGACGAGAAGAGGAAGCCTTAGCAGTCTCAGCGGACTGCCTATACAACGGAGCGTCCCGAGCGACGGACGTATGCTCCGCTAGCGACACATTTTGTACCACAACATCTGGGGCCAGATGTTGTTGAACGAGAGAGGGGCCTCTCTCGCTTGCCGTCCGGATGGACCGGAACGAGCTATGAACCGGACTAAAAGGCTTCCTCCGTTCTCCCTCCGATCCGCCGTCACTGGGTGTGCATTAAGTTAATTTTATAGTGCTCGCATCACCCCAAAATTCCTTCTAGACCGCAACGGACGAACCCGGTTGCCGAACCATTCGGTGAATGGATGCTACACCGGGCGAGCTAGCGGACGTCAAAGGCCGTCGAACCTACTAGGGTTCTCTTAGGCAATTGGCGTATTACATGAGCACTTTTCCGCTAGCCCTTCATTAATTGTGACGACGGAGGCACACTGTTGGAAGACATCACAGATACATCACCCTAATCTTGATCGTCTGAAATAGAAATTGATAAAGTAGAGTGACCCTGCGGGGAAAGGACCGGAGTGTCCAAATCCCCAACAACATACCGTGACATACGCTTCCCATATTGTCATCGAAATCATACGATACAGAACAGGAGTTAATGCGAGTAAACTGACCACATATAGAATGATAATAAAGTCAGAGGAAGACTTCCTCTTAAAACAATTGATCAATATCCTTTCAATGTGAAAAGAAAACAAGTCCTGGTACTCGCACTAACCCCTGGCAATCAAAATACATAATAATAATATGATCCATTAATATAGAAAAAATAATTGAAATCAAACTATTTTGAAAAAATATTTTTTCAGAACAGCCCAAGTTTCTGAAAAGTAACGTTGAGCCCCAATGGATCCCAAGCCTAAGTGTGGACAAAAATTTTAAAAATATTTTAAACAATTTATTCAACACTTACGAACAATAATAATGTATCTAGTTATGATTAAAATAACATAAAGATATTATTTTTTAGAAATCCCCCCCTCACACAGAGGGCTGTTGTAAATGTAAACAATGAGTGTAAAAACACTAAAATAAGACTCCAGGCACCCAGGCCCGAAATCAGTTACCAAAAATACACTATCTGATGCAAAACAGAGACTTCCGGGGAAGAAACTGCAGAACATCAGATGGTAGATGCAGAACACAATGCCTGACCACCCGTAGGTGAAGACGAAAACATGGGGAAAGAACAGAATTCATTCTGTTATTCAGCTAAAACTCCCAAGAAATTTTAGTAATAATAATTACAAAAACTATGCCAAAAGCATGGGAGAATAGCAAGGGGGAACTTAAAGGACAGGGAGAGAGGAAAACACTTGAAAAAACAGTGTAACTAAATAATCAGAATGACAACAAAATGGCTGCTGCCTTGAAAATAGGTAACTTAACATAATTTCATTAAAAAATTTTAAGTTACAGCCCTGATAATATTCTGTCACACATTCTTTTCCTCTCCTCCTTCTCTATCCTCCTTAGAATCACCATTTCACTAATATTTATGTGTCTGGCATCATTTAAACTGAGATTTAAAAGCACAAAGATCAGTCAGATGTTAACTGATGAAGGGCCAAACTTAGAATGATAAATGGCGCCAATTTCGGAACGTCCTTGACACTGCGCATGCGCAGTAGGGGCGAAGTGTGGAGGGCCTTTCAGGACATGTTTTCTTTAGTTTTAGATGCAAATTTTGGGGATTGGGGGGCAAAATTTGTGTTTGGCCCTATATTTTAAGAGTTAGCACCAGCTATGTCTGGGTCATTGGTACAGTATAAAAATATAGGACATCTGGATATCATACCGAGTCATCCTACCAAGTTACAATGAAATCCCTTCATCAATACGACCTGTAGACAGTGTTAAATGAATCTAGGTCACATGCCCAAGTGGCGGTAATGGCTGACCGATTGTGACCAAAATAAGGGTCTCACCTAGACATCATACCGAGACATCCTATCAAGTTACAATGAAATCACTTCATAAATATGAACTGTAGACTGTGCTGAACAAATTTAGGTCATGTGTGAGTACGTCATCACAGTTGATCGATCATGACCAAAATAGGATGTTCTCGTCTACATCATACCAAGTCATCCTACCAATTTACAATGAAATCCCTTCATAAATGCCATCTGCAGACTGTGATAAAGGAATCAAGGTCACATGCCCCTGCGGCCATCACAGCAGACCGATCAAAACTAAAATAGGACTTTCTCATCTAGACATTATACGGAATCATCCTACCAAGTTACAAAGAAATCCTTTCCTAAATACAACTTGTAGACTGTACTAAAGGTTTTCAGGTTTTGAACCAGCACAGAAATCACAGTTGACCAATCACACACAAAATGGGATGTTCTCATCTAGACATTATATAGAGTCATCCTACCAAGTTACAATGAAATCCCTTGAAATACGACCAGTAGACTGTTCTAAAGGTTTTGGGGTTTCAAACCCATGAACCCGTGGATGATTGACCAATCGCGATCAAAACATGTCGTTCTCATCTAGACATGACCTTGAACTAGCAAATGAAATTTAGTGATGACCTGACAAGAACTACGGGGTGTAGTCTGTGCCAAAGAAAATGAGAACAGACTTATAGACTAGACTCAAGACTTCTGCATATGTGATGGCAATAGCTTATCTTGACTTTGTGAAGTTGAGCTAATAAGTACCGATATTGAAAAGTTGCTTGATGTTTGAAGATGTGAAAGTTGTAACTGAATTCAAAAGGGGGCAAAACATATCCATATTTTAATAAATATTATCTGCTACTAGCTGAATGCAAAGCACATGAAAAGAATATGGGGACTTTATTTCTGTACAAACACTTTTTTAACCCTTAAAGGCATGTGAAGTTTTGTACGTCTTTTTCTACACTATGACAGTCCACATTCTGTGGCTCTGCACTTGTTTCGAGGTAAGTCTTGGCTGCCTATGTAGGCAGCCAAGACTTGCATAGCCACAACTGCCATGGTACTTAGAAAGTAACATGCTAGTTTCCTCAGAACTGGTATGTATGGGCACCTGTTTTGTTGCAGTAGAAAGCAATCAAAATCGGAATTAGGGCCCTAAGGGTTAACCATTTACCTAGGACAACTAGACAGACACTTGCAAAAAAACCCTTTGTTTGAATTAAGAGTACAATTTCCTTTTTAGCCCTCCAAAACATAGCCTAGGACTCCTCATTAAAACCAGCTCAATGAACTTCTTGTTCCAGTATCATAAACTATAATTTGAACAAATAATAAAATTTGATGGTTGATTTTTGTGAACATATACTGTTATATGGTAACATGTGATAAGGTGGTGGAAATCATATTTCTTTATTAATACTTCACTGATATAGGCTTTAGGTGCACAAGAAGTTTAATACTAGTGCTGAAACAGTTACAATCATTTACCAACCAAACCGATTGGAAACGCTGTCAACTGCAATAGTGATTATGGTCCATATTCCATTGGTTTAACCCTTTACCCAGTGCACAGGAAATCAAAATTTAATATTTTAAATAATATTTTTTCAAAACATTTCAACAAAACCATACCAAGTGACTCCTCATTGGAATGAGCACAATCCATGCGGGGACACATGATCTAGTTTTATCGAAATTTTCTGTAAAAATAATCTTTTTTCAGCTGCTCAATTTGTAAATTATGTGGATTATGTGGGTGAATGTGACTGATTCATTAGATAATGGTGTGTGTGTGGGGGGGGGGGGGGGGGGGGGGGGGGGGGGGTATGGTTAAGTCTCCAGCAGTGCACTGAGTATTCACAGAAAATATTCTGTACTGCATATACAAACAATTCTTGTTGAGTAGTCTTCAACAATAACAATAGCTATTTCAACAAGAATCTGAGAATCAATTCACCCAAAGATTTGCACAAAAAACCTCAGGGAGAATCCATGTAGATTCTCGTTGCACCTCTGCTAGGATTACGTAAAAAGAATTGAGTCAACTTAACCCTTTACCTAACATAGCAGCAGGAAATTAACCAACACAAGGCTAACATGACCTGAAATATCCTGACACTTTGTCAATAAAATTGTACAAATATGGCCTGTCAATGGAACGAGCGCAATAAGCCGGTTCCAATGACATCCATATTTGTACGGTGTTATTGGTAAATATTGTTTATTTTCTTTTAAAAATATCAAATTCAGTTGACATTTTAAAAGTTAAAAAGCTGTGTTGGATAAAGGGTTAACATGCGTTATCAGTATACAACAGGGGTTCAACCATGGTGGCCTCATTGGGTCCTGGGACACTCATTGCAGGTATGGATTATTGCAACCATTTTTGCATGAATCAGAATGGATTCTCCCAAATTTAGATGAAATATAAGCCCTGATAACCCATGATCAGCCAGTTACGAGAATAGGTTATTTCATCACTAATAAATACACAAAATGGCAGTGTTAACGGCATGGTAACTGGAACAGATAACTAAAGGTAGTTGCCAGGGGTGGCCAATGCCTCCGAAAAATCACCCTAATACAGTAACCTTGGTAATATATTACATTAAATTAACACAGACATTGTTGGTATTATTTACTCAAATAATACAGATAAGATTACCTGTATTTGATGACATGTCAAGTTTGGTTTCGATCAGGACTGATCAAACTGAGCCCTTGACCTTTATCCCAATGACCTAAAAATATCTAGGGTTCTTCCTCTCATCATGCTCAATCCACATGCCAAGTAGGGTTTCGATCAGGAATGCATAATTTTAATAATTAAAAGAGCCAAAACCAGCTTCGATCGATACAATTTTTATTCCAAGGTCAGAGACATTTACCTTCAGCAAAATGACCTAAAAAATACATAGCGTTCTTCCCCTCATTATACCTAATCCACATCCCAAGTTTGGTTTATATTTATATTTATTTATTTATTGGTGTTTAAGGTCACATACTTATGCACAATGGCTAATCGTGACCGTGACAGTTTTACGGGTGGAGGAAGCCGGAGTACCCGGAGAGAACCACCGAGCAACGACGAGTAGCTGTCAGCTCTCCAACATCGTAACTCTGAACTCTGCACCGCAGCACAGGCAGGGTTAGATTGGTTGAAGACATGTGCACCATCGACGTGCAGTACGCCTCAGTACACAGCGTCATCGTGCCCCCATGTAGGCAATCGGGGTGAAGTGTCTTGCCCAAGGACACAACGCAGTTGCCGCAGGTGGGATTCGAACCGAGGACCTCTCGGCTTGCAGCCTGCACCTCTACCAACTGAGCCACCGCGCCCCCCCCAAGTTTGGTTTCAATCAGGCAAACAACATTTCAATTAGAGAGCGAAAATCAACTCTTGACTGATAAAACTTTAAATTCAAGGCCACTGTGACCTTGAAATAAATAGGGTTCTTCCTCTCATCAGCCTAACCCACATGCCAAGTTTGGTTTCAGTCGGCCAAGTGGAACTTTAATTACAAAGAGGAAACCAACACTGATAAAAATTGAAGTTCAAGGTCAAAATAAATAGTGTTCTTCCTATCATCATGCCTAGCCCACATGCCAAGATTGGATTCAGTCGGCCAAGTGGAATTTTAGTTAAGAGAGCGGAAACCAACTCCATCTACAGATGGGTTGACAGACGGACAGACAGTGCCACAGTTATATCTCTCCCCCCCTCCCCCCCCAAGATTTTATCAGGGGATAAAAAGCTTAGATTATGGCAAATTTACAAATCATTAGATAAAATGTTAAAAAATTCATTAATTTACCTGACTTGAAGATGAGATTGACTTCGGAATTTTAACTTCAAATGAGCTGAAAGAAAAAATGAAGACAAAATCAGGTTATTTATTACCATAATGACTTGTTATTTCGAAGTAGCTTGCATCTTCTTGTCTGCGTACACCTAAACATTTTTATCTATTTAAATTTTAAATATTTTTTATTGAATATGTGTAAATCAAGCTTCATTTCCCCATAAAACTAATATTCTGTAGAAATAACGCTTTTTGGCAACAATTTTTTATTTCTTCCAGGCCATTTTCATGTAAATTTCAATAAATAAATGAAAGTGTCAATGACACTGTAGCTCATCTTGTCAAGACATGTACATGTAAAGTATGTGACACAGCAATGACAAACATCTAGGTAATGACCTGATAACAAAGGTACATATAAAGTATTGTAACGGTCTGTACATAAATACTGACCGTAGCCTATAACAAATGTATAGGTAAAGTATTGTAAAGGTGGGTGACAGTCAGATGCTAAACTAGAAAAGAAATCTTTGAGTCCCAGAGTGGGTCTGACTGAACCTAAAAATATTTGTTCTCATAGCACAGTGATAACAAAGGCACCCCAAAACACACTCATTCCTGTCCCAAGGTGAAAACAAAGGTACCCAAGAAGTTTCATGAAGATCAGTTCATAAATACGAGCTGTATAGAAGTTGTGACATAAAACTGATTGGACCTAATTTCGGTACAAAATGGCCACTGGCAGCCAGCTTGAATTTGGGACCACACTCAGAAACACTCGTTCTCGTCCCAAGGTGATAACAAAGGTACCCAAGAAGTTTCGTGAACCCCCCCCCCCCCCCATACACCCACCACCCACCCACACTGTCCCACAGAGCACATCCACCTGTGGTTTGCTCTTATAAAAGTCTACTTAGCTAAAAATTACCAAAATCTGAAAATGTTAACAGGAAAAGATGTCCTGATATTCAGTTACTTCAAAAACATTAGTACTCAGAAAGCATCTTTAGCAAACTTCATGCATGTGGGACGCTTGTGCCCTACACAAAACTTTTCTTTTCATCATTGAAGCATTTTTGTTTAATTCCATTCAAAATTTTCTGGTCACAGATGGCCAACAGTTAACAGTTCTGTAGTCAGCACAACAGAATAAATGTGGTGTTAGAAAAAAAGTCCATTGTGTTTAAATATGCTGTCATAATTTTTCGGCATCCTAAGCAACTTTAACCTACTTTTAAGCTGTGCTAAATAGTTGTTGTTTACGTTTTGATTTTGGAAAAGGGATGAGGATTAAAGCTATTCTATGAAGGAATAAATAAATATATATTATTTAATTCCTTTTCATATATTTTAATTTCCAAAAACTGCATTTAAATGAAGGTGGAGTTTTCAATTTTTTGAAAGTAAGTCACCTATTTTCACTTCGACACTCGCAGATTTATCACGAATCTCCGAAGAAAAACCCCAGAAATAAACATGAACACAGTTGAAATAAAGATCATAAAATAGCCTTTCCTTAAATAAATTTAACTTAAATCCATATTTTACTGCTTAGTGAGTTTTTACCAGAGTTTGAAATGCATGTGATTTGACTCCGAACGTTTTTCATAAGTTACAATGGGAACGAAATATCTGACTGTTGTTTTCCGGGATTTTTGGTCCAAAACTTATTCCCATCCGGGAAGCTGGGAACTACACTGAAATTCCGGGATTTTCCCAGGCATTCCGGGAGAGTTAACATGTCTGGCCGTGCTTTGTGGTCATAAACAAAATCTGAGAATTTGAAACAAATTAGCCAAGGCAAACTAAAGTTATCATCCAGAAACCACATAATTCACAAATTTGCAATCATTCAAGGGGAATAACTATGGAACGGTACATGAGATTATGGCCAAAGGTGAACTTGAGCTGTGCTTTGTGGTCAAAAACAAAATCTGAGAATTTGAAAAAAATCGGTCAAGGCAAACTAAAGTTATCATCCGGAAACCACAAAATCCACAAATTTGCAATCATTCAAGGGGAAATATAGAACCTTAGTGAGCAGGCTCACATACCCCACGCGCCCCAATATTTCAAGCTCGGAAAAGTGTAATTTTTAGGAAAATGACCCGGAAATCTGTTACTTGTATTTTTCAGAGTCCAGGTCCCGTAATTTCTGCAAAAATCAGCCGAGCAGAACGAAATGCAAACTTGATCTGTAAGTCATTGTGGTAGACTCACATACTAAAATGGCCATAATTTCGATAATATCAGAAAGCGTGTAGAAAAAAAGTCTGGAAAACTGTAATTTTGATGAACTTTTCAAAGTCGAAGGGCCGTAATTTCGGTGAAAATCAGCGGAGCAGAACAAAATGCAAACTTGATCTGTAGGCCACCATGTTAGACAAACATACCAAAAATCAGCTCAATATCTGGAAGCATGTAGAGAAAAAGCCTGGAAAACTGTAATTTCAATGAACTTTTCAGAGTCCAAGGGCCGTAATTTCGGTAAAAATCAGTGGAGCGGAACAAAACCCAAACTTGTTCTGCAGGCCACCATGTTAGACTAACATACCAAAAATCAGCTCAATATCTGGAAGCGTGTAGGAAAAAAGTCTGCAAAACTGTAATTTTGATGAACTTTTCAAAGTTCAAGGGCCGTAATTTCGGTAAAAATCAGTGGAGCGGAACAAAATGCAAACTTGATCTGTAGGCCACCAGGTCAGACTAACATACCAAAAATCAGCTCAAAATCTGGAAGCGTGTAGAAACAAAGTCCGGAAAACTGTAATTTTGATGCATTTTTCAGAGTCCAAGGGCCGTAATTTCGGTAAAAATGATTGGAGCGGAACAAAACCCAAACTTGTTCTGTAGGCCACCATGTTAGACTAACATACCAAAAATCAGCTCAATGTCTGGAAGCTTGTAGGAAAAAAGTCTGCAAAATTGTAATTTTGATGAACTTTTCAAAGTTCAAGAGCCGTAATTTCGGTAAAAATCAGTGGAGCGGAAGAAAATGCAAACTTGATCTGTAGGCCACCATGTTAGACTCACATACCAAAAATCAGCTCAATATCTGGAAGCGTGTAGAAAAAAAGTTTGGAAAACAAGTAGGACTGACTGACAGACTGACGGACGGACCAGTCAAAAACATTATACCCACGCAACAAAGTTGCGTGGGGTATAATAACTCTGGAAAGGTATATGCGATTCGAGCTGTATTTTTTGGTCAAAAACAAAACTGAAAATTTGAAATAAATCGGTCAAGGCAAACTAAAGTTATCGTCCAGAAACGAAAAGTTGGGCTAAATTCCCATAAATAAAGGGCCATAACTCTACTGCAAATGGGCCGCTAGAAACGGAAATCGAACCCATCCTGTATTTTGTCATACTAAATCCACATGCCAAATTTAACTCAGCTCAAACCATTACAACTAAAGTTATCGTCCGGAAACAAAATGTGTCCATGGACGGACAGACAGACAGATGGGTGGAGAGCCCATTCACATAATACGTCCCGTTTTTCAAACGGGTGTATAAAATCAACATCTGAAAAATTTGGTGTCAAGGCGTTCGGCTTTAAATGAACGGAAAACCAATTTTTTTTCAAAAATTGTGTTTTCAAAGGGCCATAACTCTGCAGTGGATGGATTGAAAAACACCAATATCAAACTTGACCTGTATTTTATTGCTACAAACAATATCTGAAAGTTTAATGTCGATCTGTCAAGGCATTCGACTTTAAATGAAGGGAAACTAATTTTTTTTCGAAGATTGTGTTTTCAAAGAGCCATAACTCTGCCGTGGATGGGACTGAGAAACACCAATATTGAACTTGACCTGTATTTCATTGCTAAAAACAACATCTGAAAAATTTGGTGTCAAGGCATTCAACTTTAAATGAACGGAAACCAATTTTTTTTAGAAAAATTGTGTTTTCAAAGGGCCATATCTCTGCAGTAGATGGACTGCGAAACACCAATATCGATCTTGACCTGTATTTTAATGCTAAAAACAACTTTTGAAAGTTTGATGTCGATCCATCAAGGCGTTCGACTTTAAATGAACGGAAACCAAATTGTTTACGGACAGACTGATAACATAATACGACTGTTTTTTAAACGGGCGTATAAAAATCAAAGTTCATCTAATTTGCATAATTTCTGCACGAGAAAAAAACCTGTATTATATGTGATGTATCCTATGGCACTAAACATTCACACAAAAAATTTTTCAAATCAGCGCTTTCATATGGAAGTTCTGTGCAAAAATCTGATTGCACCTAATTTTGTACAAAATGGCTGCCATCGGCCATCTTGAATTTTGGACCGCACCCAAAAACACTCGTTCTCGCCCCACGGTGATACCAAAGGTGCCCAAGAAGTTTCGTAAAGATCGGTTTATAAATACGGCCTCTAGCCCGAGCCATATTGGCATTTGCACTTACAGTGCTGAAAGTAACACTAAATACATCAAAGTTAGTTGAATTTGAATAATTTACGTACGATAAAAAAAACAGTATTATATGTGATGTATCCCATGGTACTAAACATTCATACAAAAAATTATTCAAATCAGCGTTTTCATATGGAAGTTCTGCGCAAAAATCTGATTTCACCTAAGTCTGTACAAAATGGCCACCAGTGGCCAACTTGAATTTCGGATCGGACCCCAAAACACTCGTTCTCGTCCCACAGTCATAACAAAGGTACCCAAGAAGTTTCATAAAGATCGGTTCATAAATACGGCCTCTAGCCCGAGCCGTATTGCATTGTTGACGGACAGATGGACAGAAAGACGACTGGCCATGGCATAAGCTCAAATTTGGCTTCGCCAGAGTTGAGTTAAAAATTGTAGTTGGGTAAGAAAAAAAAAACTGCAGTCAAGACAAAAAAGCCTGAAAAATCACACCTCTGCTTCTAACTCTAAATTTGTTAGCACTCACAAGTTGAAAGTAATATTATGCATTACAGCAGAACTCTGATACTTAACCCTTTGAACCCTAGAGGCCGTTTTTCCAGCCCAGTAACATGATACTTCATAATTTCATTAAGTAGATTGACTTTTGAGTGAAGGTGTGGTGTAGATCAATCAAGGCTGAACGTTGAAAATATTATTTGTTCTTCCCCCAAATAATGAATATGGACTCTTCCAGTTGCTGCCATTGAACTGATATGGAAGATACCACTAGGGTTCAAAGGGTTAAACAGACATTTGGCAAGTGAAAAACAATCATTTAACAGGAATGGGTCCTTTTTTTGTATTGTTGCGATAAACAATTATTCTATTATGTCTTGTTTGACAGGGCTCACTGAGCTCTGTCACATAAAATATAATATTTTACATACTTAAATAGGGCATAATAAAGTAGATCTTCTGTTTCTCAGACCATTTTTGTAAAATTGCATGTGAGCGGGCGTTTTTTTTATTTTATTTTTTATTTTTGTAATTATTTCTTTGCCATCAAAAGTTCATGTTCTTGGTTTCTTTATGTTTTAGACCTCATAAGCTATAGAAAAGTATGGGTGGTGGTGTATTTCGTCCCTTGAGTGCAAGGCCGAAGCACTGCAAAACCTTGTTGCACTCAAGGGACAAATTTATCAATTTTATTTACTTGGGAAAAATATCAAGACATAAACCATTTAATTTTTATATTTTTTTTAAAGTTTGCATTGGTTATAAAAATGAAAGTGTCAATGACACTGTAGCTCAACTGTTTAAGACATGTACATGTATAGCATGTGACACAGCAATGACAAACATCTAGGTAATGACCTGATAACAAAAGTACATGTAAAGTATTGTAACGGTCTGTACATAAATGCTGACCGTAGCCTGTAACAAATATATAGGTAAAGTATTGTAAAAGTGGGCTGGCAGTTAGATGCTAAACTAGAAAAGAAATCTTTGAGTCCCAGAGTGGGTCTGACTGTACCCCAAAATATTTGTTCTCATAGCACAGTGATAACAAAGGCACCCCAAAACACTCGTTCCAGTCACAAGGTGATAACAAAGGTACCCCAAGAAGTTTCGTGAAGATCAGTTCATAAATACAGACTCTAGCCCGAGCCGTATTGACATGTGCACTTACTATGTATAAGTAGAACTGAACAAACCAAAGTTCATCTAATTTGCATAATTTCTGCACGAGAAAAAAACCTGTATTATATGTGATGCATTCCATGTTACTAAACATTTCTACAAAAAATTATTCAAATCAGAACTTTCATACAGAAGTTCTGTTTAAAAAACTGATTGCACTAATTTTGGTACAAAAAGGCTGCTGGTGGCCATCTTGAATGTTGGACTGCACCCAAAAAACACTCGTTCTCGTCCCACAGTGATAACAAAGGTAGCCAAGAAGTTTCGTTAAAATCGGTTCATTAATACGGCCTCTAGCCTGAGCCATATAGAAGTTGTGTACAAAAAACTGACTGGACATAATTTTGGTACAAAATGGCCACTGGCAGCCATCTTGAATTTTGAACTGCACCCAGAAACACTTGTTCTCATCCCAAGGTGATAACAAAGGTACCCAAGAGGTTTTGTGAAGATCGGTTCATAAATACAGCCTCTAGCCCGAGCTGTATTGACATGTGCACTTACAGTGTATAAGTAGTACTGAATAAATCAAAGTTCATCTAATTTGCATAATTTCTGCACGAGAAAAAAACCTGTATTATATGTGATGTATTCCATGTTGCTAAACATTCATACAAAAATTTATTCAAATCAGAACTTTCATACAGAAGTTCTGTACAAAAAACTGATTGCACTAACTAAAGCACAAAATGGCTGCTGGTGGCCATCTTGAATTTTGGACCGCACCCAAAACCACTCGTTCTCATCCCACGGTGATAACAAAGGTACCCAAGAAGTTTCGTAAAGATTGGTTCATAAATACGGCCTCTAGCCTGAGTCGTATTGGTATTTGCAGCTACAGTGCTAAAAGTAACATTAAATACATCAAAGTTAGTCTAATTGGCATAATTTATGCACAAGAAAAAAACCTGTATTATATGTGATGTATCCCTTGGTACTAAACATTCACACAAAAAATTATTCAAATCAGCGCTTTCATATGGAAGTTCTGCGCAAAAATCTGATTGCACCTAATTTTGTACAAAATGGCTGCCAGCGGCCATCTTGAATTTCAGATCGGACCCAAAAACACTCGTTCTCATCCCACGGTGATAACAAAGGTATCCAAGAAGTTTCGTAAAGATCGTTTCATAAATACGGCCTCTAGCCCGAGCCGTATTGGTATTTGCACTTACAGTGCTGGAAGTACAGTAAAACCTGTCTTGAGAGACTGCCCCTCGGTGCAGCTAAAAGCGGTCTCTCAAGACAGGTGGTCTCTCAAAAGAGGTGAAGAGTTTTTTGGAAGGCAAGCCATCAGCTGAGTTATACAGTTCCTTGACAATGCTGTATATGGGTGAATTGAAACACTAAAACAATGATTTGCATTTATTATTATTATTTTATAAATTAATTTGTTTTATTTATATTTCAGGTTCAAGTATTTTTTATCATTTTATTTATTACATTAATAAACAATAAAATATCATGAAAATGTGTGCATGAGTACACTATGTAAAAACATGAACATATAAATTATAATAAATTACTGTTTTGTGTATTATGATCATTTTTCTTATGTATATATATATTGTTATTCATATTTAAATTAATTTGTTTTATATTTCAGATTCAAGCATTTTTTATCATTTTATTCATTACATAAATAAACAATAAAATATCATGGAATGTGTGCATGAGTACACTATGTAAAAACATTGTTTTAGTTTTGTGTATTATGATCATTTTTCTTATGTAAATATAATATACATTTGCAATATATAAAGATTTTTGTAATTTTGAATAAAACATTCACATACAAGTTTTGTTGTTATTCCTATTATTTGAATAAAAGTCATAAAGCTATTTTGTTGTCATTCATTCTTTCTTTAAACAAGCCCAAATATTTTTATCCTTTTCTGTTCCAAGGGATGTGACCACAAAGCTGCGAGTTGAAAACCCCTTGAAAAATTTTCTCGTTGGGGTAATTCACTAATTGGGAGGGGAGAAGTTGAAGTGTTAACGAAAAGAGGTGACTTACGCTTTCAAATTCCTTGCCCATTTTAGTGGAATTTCTCAATGAAATGTAAGATGATTCACCTGGTTAAATTAAGTGATGCGTCGGTCATTATCAAGTTGCTACGTACCCATACATTGATAAAGGGTACAAATCAAAATTATACCATGTTTTTACACAACATTCACATGTGCACGAAAACGTGCGGAAAGCAACGACTCAAAAACAAAACACACCGGACAATAGTTTAAATGGCAGCTAACACTGTTTGTGTAAATTCGTAGCAGAGTGCCCATTGCCGTAAAGTGACGAAGGAATTGATCTCCACAGAAGTAATAAGTACGACCAATACCCAAATTTGTGTCGCAAAATATGATGTTGTAAAATACCGTGGTGTTTTATAACAATATATTTTAATCACGATTATATGAAGAACTACAGGGATGTAAACATGTTTACGAGTAGCATCCAAAAATTAATATTGCTGCCACTCTCCCCCCCCCCCCCCCCCCCCCCCACACACACACACACCGTATATATATACAATAAAAACACAAACTGTTTAATTAGTAAAAAAAGAATCAATTTTTGGTTGAACACACCGAACAGACATTTTTGTCTCCTCTATCTTTTCTTCCATCTGTGCACAAAGGCATAAAAGTTCTACATTACTGTAATGTGCACTATAGTCCCGTAACTGGGTTAGCATATCTAATGCTGTTGAATGAGTTATTAACGGAATGTTTTTTTGACAGGAAACTTCAACTTCAGTGTCACTGTCACTATCGTCATCACTATCGTCCTCCGGTGACAAATGTGCCCCCTTCAAAACATCACTTTCCCAGTTGGGATTGTCACTGTCGTCATGGCTGACCATGTTAGAGCCCATTTGAACATATTCGTCCATTGTGAAGCCAGAAAGTATTTTTTTAAACTGTGGGTTAACTTCCCCTTGCCCACAGTCCTCAACAAGATCACAGTCAGTACAATTTCTCAGTCCACATTTGGCAAAACACTTCTCAATTGTTTTAACACTCACTTCACTCCAAGCTGATTTTACCCACATTATTGCCGACAACAAGGAAATTGATTTGCACACTTCCGAAGCAGAAGAAACTTCATCAATTTTACACAAAATGTGGTTCAGCATTTTTTTACGGTAATTTAGTTTCACTGTCTGGATGATTCCTGCGTCACATGGCTGTACCTACGATGTTGTATTTGGGGGTAAAAATACAAGTTTTACATTACTTTGCGAAACATCTGGGTGGCCACTAAAATTATCCACAAACATTAAAATTTTTCTGTCCTGTGCTGCCAGTTTTTTTATTGATTGACTTGATCCATTGTGTGAAGATAACTCCTGTCATCCAGGCTTTTTTGTTGTTTTGATACACTACACCTAAGCGTTTCATGTCCGTTCCTTTGAAACAACGAGGATGCTTCGCCTTGCCTATCACCATTGGAGCCAACTTCTCACCCGTTGCACTGCATGCCAGTAGAATTGTTACGCGTTCCTTCGCAAATTTCACCCCTTTTCTGGAATCGTCATTATTCACCAACGATTTTTGAGGAAGTCCACGAAAAAATAAACCTGTTTCATCAGCACTGAAAATGTCTTTCAGATCATATCCTTCTGTCACTGAGGGAAGGCATTTGATCCAGTCATCAACGGTCACGTTATCAACATCAGCTGACTCTCCGCTTAACACACTCGCCTTAATGTTGTACTTGGACCTAAAGCTCTCCAGCCACCCATTCGATGCAGTGAAATTGTCGTGACCGAGTTCCATGGAGCACACAATGGCTTTCTGTTGAATAAGTGTGCCAGTTATTGAGATATTCTTCTTTCTTGCCATGCAAAACCATTGCCAAATTACTTCGTTTAGATCACCATATAATATTCTCCTGGCTACGCTGTATTTTCTTCTTGAGCAGGCTCCATTTTCCCACTCCTGTCGTATCTTCTCTTTTTCTCTGATTATGTTTTGGACTTGTGTCTTCCCAACTGATAATTCTGACGCAATCTTTCTAGCACTGTCACCACGCTCAAACTTATCAATGGCACCAACTCTTTCCTCCAAAGTCAAAACCTTTCTTTTTTTGGAAGGGGTGTCCAAATATACCATTTTTCTTTTCTTTGTTGCCGTATCCATCGTACAATTTGTTTCTCAATTTTCTAGAACTGGAAATGCTTGATCGAATTGATTGAGGGTCAGGGCCAACCATTTCATTTATATACATTTTCCAGAGTTTTTATAAATTATACAACAAGCTAATGGCTTTTCATTTCAAATTTGTTTCGAATTGAAAGAGTCGCTTGTGATATCAGAGGGATGCTGACAGTTTAGCCTACTTGGACAGATGGCAGTGATTTTACAGACAAGTTATACTTGATTGAACATCCCATGTTTTTACTAACAAAAGTGTCCGGTGTCTGTGTACTGGTGTTGTGTTAAAGTGTATTGTGAAAAAAAATCACTGCTTGTTGTTTAAACACATTCATTTACAAAAATATCCGTCAAAGTTGGACAATTATACAAACTTTTCATTCATTCAACTTTCTGAATTATGCAAGGATTTGTGATATAGAACTTCACTGCCCTGCATGAATCTCGTGCATAGCAGGAATAAAATTAAGAATAAACACAGGTAAAGACATTTCTAATATTTTTTATTCAACTTTAATTTCAACACACAATTGTTTGGCATTCATATTATTCATAAATCACGATCGCTCTCGATCATTCTCCCAATCCCTGGTCGCTCATAGCAGGTGAAAACACACTTCGGGACATGAAAAGGGCGGTCGCTGGTCGTTCAAGACAGGTGGTCGTTCATAGCAGTGGTATTATAGAAGAAATCTCGTCGGTGACTCGGAAAACCGGTCGCTCAAGACAGGAGGTCGCTCAAAACAGTGGTCGTTCAAAACAGGTTTCACTGTAACACTAAATAATCAAAGTTAGTCTAATTTGCATAATTTACGCACTCAAGAAGAAAACCCATATTATATATGATGTATCCCATGGTACTAAACATTCATACAAAAAATTATTCTAATCAGAGCTTTCATATGAAAGTTCTGCACAAAAATCTGATTGCACCTAATTTTGTACAAAATAGCTGCCAGCGGACGACTTGAATTTCGGACCGATCGCCAAAACACTCGTTCTCGTCTCACGGTGATAACAAAGGTACCCAAGAAGTTTCGTAAATATCGGTTCATAAATACCGGCTCTAGCCCGAGCCGTGTGTATGGTGCGATGGACAGATGGACCATGACAATACCTCAAATTTGGCTTTGCCAAAGTTGAGCTAAAAAGAGCATGCGGCGGCCCAAAGGATCATGCAGGAGGGCCTTAGAAACATATATTTAACTTTTTTCGTCCTAATGGCTTGTCTTTTTGGAAAATGATAAATTTAAAGTAATTTGTATATTTTTTATACTTACCAAGACTGAGCTGGTGCAAACTTAATAAAATCCAGGGCCAAACACAAATTTTGAACCCCCCCCCCCCCACCCCAAGATTTGCATACAAAACACAAAAAATTAAAGTTCTATCTGGTGCTCCATACTTTTGATTACTGCACATACGCGGTAAACTGGAAGGTACCGGAATAGGCGCCAGGCATCATTCTTTCTATAGTGCCTACTAAATGCTATAATCAGCAGGGAGGTATGAGTGCCCACTCATGGGAGGGCCATCCCCGTCTTGGCCATTGGTAAGTATAAAAAATATACAAATTATTTTAAATTGTTAGAATAAGCCCAAGAAGCAGACAGTGCCCTAAAATCTAGTGTGCTAAAATCTTGCTGACAGAACGTTGATCCGAAGATAGACTTTCATAGGCAATACGTATTGCCAGCTGAATCCATCTAGCGATAGAATGAACAGATAAATCCTTTCTGTTAGGAATCAGGATCAAGAATTTGAACTCTACAGCTCAAACAGAGCTTCTTGAAGCTTCTACAGAACACAAGACAAATTCCATTTAGGAATTAATCTGAGGGTTCTAGGTCTATTAAAAGAGAAATTTCTAACTAGCTTGGATAAAGAAGCATCTGATCCAATAGCCAAGTTATCATGATGAGCATAAGTGTCTGATAACATAGACCTATAGCCCTTAATTGTGACAGGCTGCAAGTTTAATACGTCAAACAAGTAGACCAGGAAATTGGCAATCTGAGGAATGGACAGATCGTAAATGTTTACAGACTGGTCTGTACACCAACGGAAGAAAACCCTCCATTTCGCTGCATAATTCAATGAAGAGGAGGTCCTCCTACAGTTAGAAATTGCATCCAGTGTTCGTCCTGTAAAATGTTTTCCGTGCAAGAAGGACCGCACAACAGAAATACGTGAAGGTTGAGACCTTCCTGGTTGTGATGCAGTGCACAGGACTTCCTCTGATACAGAAGGTCCTTCTGAGGAGGAAGCTTCTGGGGAAAGTCCCATAACAGACACCTGAGAAGATTGATCCAGGGTTTCTGTGGCGACAGAGGTGCTACTAGCAGGATTTTGCAGTGAGACTGTTTGATTTTCAACAGAATCTGCTGAATCAATGGAGCAGGAGGATATGCACATCCTATCATTCCATCCCATGAGATCGATAATAATCTGCTGCATACGCTCAATGATCTGGGCATGGTGACACGAATGTCGGTAATTGATTGTTCAGGTGTGTCGCAAAAAGATTTATCATGGGACGATCCCACTGGCAGCAGATCTGACTGAATACTCCCTTGTTGAGAGTTCACTCCGATGGTAACAGGCGACCTTTTTGAACTGAGAGATGAACGTGATGACTCAGAGTGAATAGGAGAATCTTCTCTTTTAATTCGCATAACAGAATCGAATGAGTGCCTCCCTGGTTCCTGAGATAAGCCACTACTGTCGATTTGTCCGACAGAATCTGAACATGGACGTTTGCTACTTGAGCAATCCAATGTTGCAGTGCCAGACAGATAGACATCATCTCCTTGATGTTTATGCACTTCTCTAGGAACTGAGGGTCCCAAAGACCCTGATACTTCCAATCTGCAGGACTTAAGAACGCACCCCAGTCCGCCAGACTCGGCTCCGGAATAATCGTGAAGACCGGATCCGGCAGTTGAAGCGGAACTCCCTGAGTCAGCTACTGGAGATCCACCCAAATCTGAACCGTTTGTTTTACTAGGTCTATTAAAACAATCTGGGTTTCGAGCGAATGTGTCTTCACACTCCAGTTCTGAATAAAGAAAATCTGGAGGGGATGCGTGCACAGGTGGCCCGTTGGAATAAGATCTGCAGCAGCTCCGCACAGCCCCATCAGTCACATAAACTCCTTCGCAGTCACTGCGGGAGAGTTTAGACAAAAGCGGGCATAACAACTGACTAATTTCGCTCTGGGTAACGGCAGACGAACCAGATTGTTGTGTCTCGAAGCTCATTCCAAAGTGAATGAAGGACTTGGACGGAGCTAGATCCGACTTCTTCTCATTTCCTATAAAACTGAGATGTCGGAACAACTGAAGCAGACTCTGAACATCGTTCTGAAGAAAAATTCTGTCGTCGTACCTCTGAAGAATGTCGTCCAAGTAAGCTGACGTTACCACTGCCGAATGAGCTCAGAAGTATGACATTACCGAGTTCATTATTCGAGTGAAAGCCCAAGGAGCCAGGTTCAGACCGAAGCACATCACTCTGAACTGATAAACCCCTCCTTGCACGGCATGTACTTTCTGAATGCTGGATGTACCAGGACATGAAAGTATGCGTCTTTCAGATCTATGCTTGCCGCATAGTCGTCCACTCAAATGCTTGCTCTTACCGACCGAATGGTTTCCATATAGAACTTTGGAGCTATGATCAATTTGTTTATCCAGCTCAAGTCTATTGCCGGTCGGAACGAGCCATCTGGCTTCGGTACGAGAAACAGGTGACTGTAAAAACCTAGAGAATTTTGATTCTCGACGACCTCTATTGCTTTCTTTGATAGGAGGGCTTGCATCTCCGCAAGGAGAGACTCTCTTTTGGAAGAATTTGCCGGAAGATTTGTCCAATGCGGACTTCGTGTAAGTGGGGGGTTTGGTCAGAATGATAGCCGCAGGCCTACAGAGACTACATTTCTCACCCACTGATCTTCCGTAATTTCCATCCAGTTTTTCGCGAAGTTTGATGACCTTCCGCCAACTGGAAAGCAACAGAGGTTTAGACCATCACCTGTATGACTTGCGAGGCTTGCGGGAGGAGAAACTACGTCCTCCCCGTGAAGAACCTTGCCCCATCGGCCTAGTAGCATCTGATTTATAGTCTTGATAAGACTTGCGCCCCTTTCCCGAGTCGCCATATTGACCTCCGGAGAAACTGTAAGAGGGTTTCATAGACCCTCGTGAGGAGCTCCCTTTCGATCATTGGGAACTGGAACAACCTCGCCTACTCCGGCCAGCTGATGCATGTTGTTAAGATGCTGATCTCAGTAGCAGCTGAAAGCTTTTTTGGTGGCTTGTTCATAAACTAAACAGTGTGTGTCCGGAGACCGGAGCAATTCGGAGAGAGCTTTTCACCCTGTCATCAATAATTGATGACGACGCAAGGGCTGCATCATGTCTAACCAACTCCAAATTTGCTACTGAAAGGGAGGAGTGGTACGTGGCATAAATGACAGCCCTGGAAAGAACGCTGAGCGAGGAACTAACATTCTCAAATTGCATTCCATTTAGATGCTGCACCAGAGCCCTGGTGATATGATCTGCGTAGGGCATAGCATCCAGAATCGCTCTATTAGATGAAATAGAAGATTCCATCACATCCAAGCACATATTGAAGGATGTAGACAAGGATATATCCAAATCCCCAACCAGCTCATCCAGACGCAGAGGAGCTCTCTGAACATGTTCTCCAACCGTATTAAAATAACGTGATCCAGGAAACGGTATACTGATTGAAGATGCAGATAAGAAACAGTCTTTCTTTTTCGAACTTGCTAGGCTGAATATGGCATTGTTAATGTGGCTGAAGGCCTCTGACACTTGCCAAGATAGTCCGGGAAGGAA
Source organism: Pictodentalium vernedei (assembly GCA_031216915.1). Lineage (NCBI taxonomy): Eukaryota > Metazoa > Mollusca > Scaphopoda > Dentaliida > Dentaliidae > Pictodentalium > Pictodentalium vernedei. The sequence continues at coordinate 233,018,173 of CM062296.1, forward strand.
AGAACATCAACTTTTCTTGGCATGACATCTCTGTCTAGGGATGAGAGCTGTTTCTGCCTAGCAGAAGCAGCTTGCAGATAGGTGAAATTCATCGCTACCATATGTTGTTATGAAAGGGAAGGGTAATCCTCCTCCTGCTCCCTTTCACCATCCGACTGAATCAGCTGAGAATTTCGGTCAACAGCATCTGAATGCACAGATGACTGAACCGACACAGGACCATCTGACAGCTCACCACCGGAAGGCTGCTCTTGCACTTGCTGGGAAGCTGCGATGAGCTGCGCAATTTGCGACAGCAAGTTATTACAGAGGCTTGAGGAGCAGCGGTCTTCTGTTTTTTCGCAGCTTGCTGCTCCTGGGACGGAGATCTGGACGTAGATCTCTTCTCTGAATGTCCCAATGAATGAAGCCTCGGATCACCAGCTACCGGATGGCCTGACTTCACGTGCTACCTGGATATCCAAAGTCGGGTAGCTAGTGTGCAGTCGTGTGTGCTTATCTGAACCTGAGGAAGAAGCCATAACTGTAGCCGACCCCGGCTGCAGTTTAGACAGAGTGTCCCAAGTGGCAAGTGTGGACGTTAGCTCCGACTTAGTGAAGTTTCTCAAAACAACATTTGCCCCAAATGTTGCTGGGTTAGTGAAGGCTCTCCTGCTCGTGGGCTATCAGACCTTGCCGAGCATCCCAAAGAGAAACTTGCAGGCTTCTTCCCTTTTGCCGTCGTCGTCGGGTGAGCTTTAGTTTTTGAGGTGCTTGCTCTACCTGATTCTACACTTCCCTCGACCGCAAGAGACTTATCCGGTGTTATGGCTCCCACTGTCAGGTTGGCCGCTTCACCGGTCGAACTGGCCGCTGGAATAAAAGGCCTTATTCCTTGTTCAATATTCAGGAGCACCTCAGCAGCCAGTTCTGTTTTCTCATCAGAGTGCGACGACAGCAGCACACTTTGGATGGGTGTCGCAGTACCATCACCATGTTCTTGTTCCTCTGAAAAAGAAAGTGAAAAACTCGAATTATCCTGCGGCGACAGCTCCGGCATCAGAACTTCACCGCCGATGACGTACCGCCACACCCATCTCCAACATCTGGCATCCCAATGTACACAAGTACGGCAAAAATCTGTAGGAGTGCATCAACTAGCGGCAATACAAGCACGTAAATCTGAGGTAGACTTCCTCGCCTTGCATTTAGAGCAGTAAGCTTTCATAATTAATTACAATCACTTAGATGTGAGTCTTCCATGGAAGACGTGTGTCGCCTGCACTATATTTTAATATTTCAGACAGAATTCTAAGTGGAAAAGGGGCATAACTCTGGAAAAAATACAGCGGATCAAAAAATAAAATAGGAGGTGCACAATGCCATTATGTGATAAAGAATCACTGAAAGTTTCATCAAAATCCATTCATAGGTTAAAGAGGAGTGGCGGATAAGAGAAAGTGTGATGCGGACGACGCCGCGGACGACAAAAGTAATCCCTATATGTCGCTCCCCACTTCGTGGGGCGGCGACACAAAAAACAGAGTCGATAGCATTCCTACAAATTCAACAACAAAAATACATGATAAGGATACATGATAAGAGCAATCAAATTAATTTCGAAACAATTATAAAAAACTTTCGAAATTTTTTTTTTGAAAATACTAAGTTCCCAAAGGGAACATCATGAGCCCAAGGGCATCCCGATAGAGCCTAAGTGTGGACAAACGCCAATTTTTTTGAGCTACACTACCAGAATCATAATCAATGTATCCTACAATAATTCTGAAGTATTATAATACCAAATACTACATGTTAAGGGCGTTGCCAATTGTAAACAACGTTAATAGAAAAAAACGGAAACAAGACAACAGGCACACAAAAAAGCCCAAAGTCAGTAACTGATTTAAATGCTACCCAATGGAAAGCTAGGTCTTCATACGAAGAAAAAACAATACATTGGATAGAAGATGCAAGACCAAAATGACCCAACACCCCTAGGGTGAGGGCGTAACCATGGGGATAAACAGAATAAACATTTTGTAACACACACTAAACTCCCAAGAAATTTAACAAAATATTTCAATAAAAACAGCCAAAAAGCTTAGGAGTTTAAGAGGAGGGTTCATGGAAGGATAGGAAAGGAACACTTAACAAACAGTAGGTAAATCATCAGCAAGAATGATGATGTCAGGCACATGTCCTGAAAGTTAAAAAATTTATAGTAATTTATATATTTTTTATACTTACCAATGACCCAGACTTAGCTGGTGCTAACTCTAACAAAACCAGGGCCAAACACAAATTTTGCCCCCCCAATCCCCAAAATTTGCATCCAAAACCAAAAGAAATCATGTCCTATAGGACCTCCATACTACGCCCCCACTGTGCATGCGCAGTGTCAAGGACGTCCCGAAATTGGCGCCAATTATCATTCTATGTACTCAGCGGGGAGGCAAGAGTTCCCAACTCCTGGGAGGGCCATCCCCGTCTGGGTCATTGGTAAGTATAAAAAATATATAAATTACTATAAATTTTTTAACATTTTTATACTGTACCAATGACCCAGACTTAGCTGAATAGTAAACAGGCTGGAGGGCCTAGGACATAGAGGAAAATCCAATAAGCTCAACTATATAATAAAGAGGTAACCCCTTAAGGAGAAAAGGAGTATTAGGCTTTACATGTATCTTTCTTATTTAATATTAAATTAGAAAGATACAATACCCTTAATAATTGAGCACAATAATATTCATGTTCTCTATTAACATCCAGTATAACTCTTATACTAATTATTTTTAAAGTAAGCCAATAAATAAAGTAGTCCAGAGAATTGAGACTCTTTATAATCTTTTAAAAGTGTCCGAGTATTGTATATTAAAGCCCGTTTGACACTTGACATATACAAATGCTTCACACCGAGCTACACTTTAAAAATAAGACATGAATGAATTTTAACATTAATATTACACTTTAAAACCATCCCGGAAGCGACTCAGAAATATTGACTTTGGAGGAGGCATTCCCTTGCTTTTCACTATAAAGCAGGTGACCTAAGGGAACACCCGCCCCCCCCCCCCCCCCCCTTCCCCTTGCCCTGGGTCAAATAGCCCAGAGCGAAGAGGGCAGCCGGACGGAGTCACTGCCGGAACAGAAAGCCTGCATAACTATAGTTGCAACTGTTTAGTGGACGACATTCTGAGCAACAGATAACGGACCTAAACAATGCAGGTCTCCAGAAATGGACTCAATATTTCTGAGATAAAAATTCGTGAATGTGGATGGCTGAGACCAATAAGCAGCCTTCATTAAATCTGTAATAGCAACACTATTAGCATAAGCCCAAGAAGTAGCAAGAGCTCTTACTTCATGAGCGGAAATCTTAAGCACAGACTGCTGAGAAGAAGATAAACTCTCATAAGCAGTACGGATAGTTAATTGAATCCATCTAGCAATAGAATGGACCGAAATGTCCCTTCTATTAGGCATCAAAGACAGAAAGAAACGTTTCCGTCCCTTTCTGATAAACTGAGATCTCTGTTTATAGATGCGTAACGCTCTAACAGGACAGAGTAAAGGCCTACGCCCATCTGAAGACGGAAGAGCCTTAATAACAATAGGTTCCGGATATTTATTAGGAGCCTGATTCTTAGCTAAAAAACCCACATTAGTAGTGAAGGTGATAGTGTTCCCGACACTACGATAGTGAGAATCATCCACCGACAGTGCATGAAGCTCACTGACTCTTCTAGCAGAAGAGAAAGCTAAGAGAAAAGCTGTCTTATAAGATAAGAATTTGAAATCTACTGTCCCAAGAGGTTCAAATGGCTTTTCCTTCAATTTAAGAAGAACCCAAGCTAAATTCCATTTAGGAATTAATCTAAGAGTTCTGGGTCTATTTATCGAGAAGTTTCTAACCAACTTAGATAAAGAGACATTAGATCCAATTTGTAAACTATCATGATGTGCATAGGTATCAGATAACATAGACCTATAACCCTTAATAGTAACAGGCTGCAGTTTGATTTCGTCAAACAAGTATACTAGAAAGTTTGCAATGTCTGGTATAGAGGGATCAAAAATATCTACAAAATGATCCCTACACCAACGGCGAAAAACCTTCCACTTAGCCGCATAGTTTAGCGAAGAGGAGGTCCTCCTACAGTTAGAAATCGCGTCCACTGCTCATCCTGTAAAGTGCTTGCCATGCAAGAAGGACCGCACAACGGAAAAACGTGAAGGTTGAGACCTTGCGGGATGTGATGGAGTTGACGCGATTTCCCTTGCGAAAGAAGATCCTCCCGTGGAGGAAGCTTTCGCGGTAGGTCCCACAACAGACACCTGAGTAGATTTATCCACGGTCTCTGTGGCGACAGAGATGCTACCAACAGAATCTTGCATTGAGATTGTTTTATCTTTAGCAATACTTGTTGAATTAACGGCGCAGGAGGATACGCATATCCTATCATTCCGTCCCAAGGGATCGACAGAGCATCTACTGCAAATGCTCTTGGATCCGGACACGGAGACACATACGTCTGCAACTGATTGTTGAGATGTGTCGCAAATAAATTTATCATTGGCCGTTCCCATTGGTAGCAAATCTGATTGAATACTTGTTTGTTGAGAGTCCACTCCGACGGCAACAAGCGACCCTTTCGTGAAAGGGAGTCTGCTAGCACATTCAGACGACCCGGTATGTGACGGACCGAAAGAAGAACCTGATGTTCTAGCGCAAACAGAAGGATTCTTTCCGTTAGATTGAACAACGGAACTGAATGAGTGCCTCCCTGATTCCGTATATATGCCACTACTGTCATATTGTCGGATAGGATTTGGACATGAGCATTGTGAATAATGTCCATCCAATGACGTAACGCAAGCCAAATTGACATCATTTCCTTGATGTTTATGTGCTTGCACAGGAATTGTGGATCCCAAAGACCCTGGCATCTCGAATCCGTTGGGATCAATGATGCACCCCAACCTGTTTGACTGGCATCCGTCAAAATGGTAAAACTCGGATCCGGCAACTGCAGCGGAACTCCCTGAGTTAACCACTGAATGTTTGCCCAAGTCTGAATCTCTTGTTTCACTTGATCTGACAAGAGAACGTCTACGTCGAGCGAATGAATTTTCACACTCCAATTCTGAGTCAAGATAATTTGGAGAGGACGCGTGCGTAACCGCCCCATTGGAATGAGATCCGCAGCGGCTCCGCACAGACCTATCAGTCTCATAAATTCTCTCGCTGTGACTTTGTCTGCGTGCAGACAATAGCGAGCGTAACAACTGACTAATTTCGCTCTGGTTAACGGCAGACGAACGAGATTTTTGTGCGTCTCGAAGCTCATTCCCAGATGAGTGAATGACTTGGACGGCACCAGATCCGACTTCTCCTCGTTTACTATAAAACCGAGATGTCGGAGCAATAGAAGTAGATTCTGAACATCGTTCTGAAGCGTTAACTCGTTGCCGTACCTCTGAAGAATGTCATCCAGATAGGCCGACGTTACCGCAGACGAATGAGCTCGGAAATAGATCATTACCGAGTTCATTACCCGAGTGAAAGCCCAGGGTGCTAGATTCAGTCCGAAGCACATTGCCCGGAATTGATACACCACTCCTAGGACAGCGAAGCGTAGATACTTTCTGAATGTCGGATGTACCATGACGTGAAAGTATGCATCTTTGAGATCTATGCTTGTTGCATAATCGTTCACCCGAATACTCGCTCTGACCGACCGAATCGTCTCCATATAAAATTTCGGAGCGACGATCAGCTTGTTTATCCAGCTCAAATCTATGACTGGACGGAACGAGCCGTCTGGTTTCGGAACCAGAAACAGATGGCTGTAGAATCCCGGGGTCTCCTGGTTTTCTACGACCTCTACCGCGTTCTTCATTAAAAGAGACTGCACCTCTGATAACAGAGCGTCTCTTTTCTGCGGATTTGACGGAAGTTGAGTCCACTTTGGACTTCGAGTTAATGGAGGCTTTCGTTTGAAGGATATCTTTAGGCCTTCCGAAGTCACTCCTCTCACCCAAGGGTCGTCCGTAATCGACGCCCATTCTTGTGAAAAGCTCGACAACCTTCCGCCAACTGGTACGCGATAGAGGTTTAAGCCATCACCTCCTGGACCTGCGAGGCCTGCGGTAGGAGAAACCACGTCCTCCACGACCCGCACCTCGTCCCGTCGACCTCGGGGCGTCCGACCGGTTGTCCTGGCCCGAAGGACGTCCCGAACGAGAGTCGCTACCCTGACGGTCTCTCGAAATAAGACCAAGAGGACGCACCGGAACCTCTATAGGAACCTCTCTTGGGCGCATTAGACACAGAAGTGCCTGTCTTATTCTTGTCTGCTGTATCCGACTTCTTAGAAGCAGATTTGAACAACAGAGAATCCGAAGCTTTCTTTGTAATTTTATCATAAATAGCAGAAAGCTTGCCGTCAAAGAGAAGTTCTCCGGAGACCGAAGCGACTCTAAGAGAGTTCTTCACCTTAGTATCCACGAGTGTGGATGTAGCTAGGGCTGCGTCACGTCTAACCAACTCCAGGTTTGCCACAGAAAGGGCGGAGTTACATGTGGAATAAGCTACTGCCCTTGAAAGAAGTCTTAAAGAGGATTGTATATCCTGAAACTCTTTCCCTTGAAGGCGCAATGATAACGCCTTAGTAAGGTGATCTGCGTAAGATAAGGCATCTAAATTGGCTCTGTTAGACGAAATAGCTGTTTCCAACACCGCGGTTGGAATAGAAGCCGACGACGGTAATGATAGCTCTAAGTCTTCCGCCTCGTCGTCCATACGCAGAGGAACTCTCGGGATACCCTGTCCTGCCGTGTCGAATTTATTCCTTGCATTAATGAAAGGCAGGTTGAGAGTATTGACGGACAAGAAACCTGCTTTCCCCATCTTGGAAGCAAGTTTAAATATAGCGTCATTCAATAATTCAAATGTTCTAGCAACATTATTGGACTGCGACGGAAACTCGGGAGCGATGTCCCTGAACCGCTCAAAAAAATCAGAGTCCAATGACGCTATAATCCTCTTGTCCGGAACCGCAGCAGTCTGGCCCGACGGAACAACTTGAGGGAGAAAGTGCCGGATGAAGTCCACGGCAGCTTTATGTTGTTCCGAAAGGGATAGCTCCAAATCATCCGTATCCCTCTGAATTCATTTGTGACGACGGAAGCGCACTTGCAGAAGATAACATGGAAACATCACCCTGTTCTTGTTCCTCTGAAAATAGAAACTGAGAGAGTAGAGTGACCTTGCGGAGAAAGAGCCGGCCTAGCCCTTTCTCCAGAAACAACATACCGTGACACACGTTTCCAATGTTTGTCATCCCAATATTGACATATAGAACAGGGATTAGTGCGAGAACACTGACTACAATTAATACAATGATCATGAAAGTCAGAGGAAGACTTCTTCCCATTACAATTTGAACAATATCCTTTCATTGTGAAAAGTCAATAACAAGTCCTAGTTACTCGCACAAACCCCTGACACAAAGATACATAATAACATGATCCATTAATAAATGAAAAAACAATTGCAAATCAAAATAATTTTGAAAAAATATTTTTTCAGCGAAGCCCAAGTTTCTGAAAAGTAACGTTGAGCCCCGATGGATCCGATGGCAAAGTGTGGTCAAAAATTTTAAATTTATATTAAATAATTAATGAGACACTTACGGATAATATAAATGTATCTTATAGTGAGATAAACTACACCAAAGGCAAACAGCCCCCCTCAAAAAAGGCTGTTGCCAATGTAAACAAACAGTGTAAAACACCAGAAAACATGACTCCAGGCACTGAAAAAACTGGCCCGAAATCAGTCATCAAAATTACACTCTATCTGATGCAAGACAGAGACTCCCAGGGGAGAATCTGCAGAACATCAGATGGAAGATGCAGAACACAACGTTTATACACCCATGGGTGAAAACGTAACTATGGGGAAAATAACAGAAAACATTCTGTATCCAAGCAACTCTCCCAAGAAAATTTTAGAAATGAACTTTCTCAAAAATATGCCAAAAGCATGGGAGAATTGCAAGGGGGGACTTTAGAAGGCTAGGGGAGAGGAAACACTGAATAAGCAGTGCAACATTTAGCAAGAATGACAACAAGCGGCCCATGCCTCGAAAATAGGCAACTTAACATAATTTCATAAAAAATTTTAAGTACAGCCCTGATTATTTTTTGTCACTTCTTTTTCCTCTCCTCCTTCTATATCCTCCTTAGAATCACCATTTCTCCAAAAATTACGTGTCTGGCATCCTTTAAACTGAGATTTACAAGCACAAAGATCAGTGAGATGTTGAGTGATGAAGGGCCAAACAGAGAATGATAATTGGCGTCAATTTCGGGACGTCCTTGACACTGCGCATGCGCAGTGGGGGCGTAGTATGGAGGTCCTATAGGACATGATTTCTTTTGGTTTTGGATGCAAATTTTGGGGATTGGGGGGCAAAATTTGTGTTTGGCCCTGGTTTTGTTAGAGTTAGCACCAGCTAAGTCTGGGTCATTGGTACAGTATAAAAATATGGGAAACCTGAAATAATTTTTTTAATTATTGTAAAGTTACAGCTCTGAACGTCTCAAACCACCGTTGTTCACTTCCATCATCCATTTATAGCATTGAATCCACCAATTCTTTCATTGATTTGTGTCTGGCATCCTCAAAAAGGAGATTCAAAGCACAGATGTCAGCTCATTGTTTACTGACTTAGGGGCAAACAAAGAAAGAATGCTGCTTGGAGCCAATTCTGGTACCTTCCTGGTTACCGCACATGCGCAGTAAACGAAAGTATGGAGGACTTGATAGGACTTTAATTTTTCGGTTTTGTATGCAAATTTTGGGGATTGGGCCTGGATTTTATTGAGTTTGCACCAGCTAAGTCTGGGCCATTGGTTGTAGTATAAAAATATTAATTTTCTTGTAAACATCATCCATCACAACTTCCTGGAGCACTATCATAGTTGTCCTTGAAATCGGTTCTTTCGTGTAGGGCTTGATTTCTATTTTGTTTGGGATCATGACCGAACAACAAATCAAGGGGAAAAATGTTAAACAAGACTTTTATGACATGGAACACTTTAAACATCTCATTATCTAAGGTGATAAATCCTGTTATTATATGACAGAAAAATCTGGTAATTTAATTGGCTAACACACTTGTCAGAAGTGTTGATATACTCCAGTGATCTATTCTATTTTTATCAAAAATCAAAATCCAGTTGACATTTCACCACTCTGTCATTGTGGTCCATAATAGTGCAGGTGTGTTGAATTATTCCAAATACCTGTTTGTAATAAAAATAGAAATGGTATTTCCAACTTGCTCCTTTCTTTAATTTCCCTGTCCCAATATTTAGGAACTGTTCAAATGTAACAATTAACTACAAGATGAACAAATAAGTTAATGCACACTGCTTCTTATATATACTGAGTCAAAAAAGAAAGTATAATAAACTTTGGGGAGCAACTTTTTTAGTATTATCGACTTTAATACCAAACAAATTATTGTAAATTCATATTTCGAGTCTAGCTGTATGAATTTGCATAATTTCATGTTCTTTCTGTTGCAAGCGCCACGTCAGGATGTCACAATTCAGACATGGGGTGAAATGAAAAGTTCACACATGCAGTCAATAGAGTGTATGTTCACCATTTGCCTCTTGAATGGCAAGACATCGATGGCACATGGGCTTGATAAGTCTCTGGATGTTACCCTGTGGTATTGCGTTCCACTCCTGCCTTAGAACATTACTTAAATCGCCAAACGTCTGAAGATTATGAAGTCATCCACAATGGTCCAATTGATCCCAAAGATGCTCGATTGGCGACAAAGCTGGCAAAAGTGGGGGCCAGGGAAGAAGTTTGATGCTCTGCTCCTCAAGAAAGGCACGACAGATATGTGTCACATGACATCGGGCATTATCTTGCTGGAATAACTGCAATCCAACATTAGCATTGAACAATGGGGCAACAAAGCATTAAGAATTTCGTCCCTATATCGCTGTCCGTTCAGATTACCATCGATGACAATCAACTGCATTCGATGGTGCAAGGAAATTCCTGCCCAAACCATTACACTACCCCCGCCGAAACAGTTGCATTCCTGCACGCAAACATCAGAAAACCGTTCTCCTCGTCGGCGATACACTCTTGCCCTACTTTCAGCGCCGTAGACGAAATCATGATTCATCACTAAAAAGAACTGTGCTCCAACGCTGCCGAGTCCAGCGAACATGCTGATGTACCCATTCCATTCTGACGGTACGATGACGTTAGGTAAGGATTGGTCCGTGGTATGGTCGCCTACTTCAGATGCCGTGTTCAGCGAGTCTGTTGCGGACAGTTTGTGCATTGATTCTATTGTTAGTTGTACCAGGAGTAATTGCTGCTGCCCTCGTCGCCGGAAGGAAGTGATCCTGCAAGTGAGATGTCCTGATGTGTCAGTCTTGTGCAGGGGTCATAACTCTTGGTTGACCTGAACGTGGTCGGTCGGCAGTAGATCCAATGGTTCTATACCTTCCAATGAGACAGTAAATAGTAGCCACAGTGACTCCGAACTTAGCAGTGAGCTCATCTGGAGGTATTCCCGTAATTCCAGCCTCATGCATACCAATGGCATGCAACCTCTGATTTTTGGTTAACCTTGGCATTTTTTAAAATGTCGGAAGACAAAAACTAGAGTGTTTTCTCAATAATCCAGGCTCTCTAGCACAACATGACACAAAGAAATCATCGGTCACCCATTCAATTTGACATTCTCGGGTAGCACGTGCGATTTTGAAATCCGTAGCAAAATTGTATACAGCTGGGTGGACAACAACATGTCACTCTTTGCAGGACTTCTTGTCCACAAACATGCAACATTAGAACTATTATATTTCATCCTTTATGCTATTTTTTCACATTTGTTTCTATTATACTTTCTTTTTTGACTCAGTATATATATAATGAAATTAAATTTATTTTGTTGCATATGAATATGCTGGGTTTTTTTTTTAAAAAATATATAATAAAGCAAGGAATTATTAAATGAATTTTTCTCTCAAAACGATAAAACAATAACTGACTTTTCTTGGGGTTGATACAAGGAATTATCAACCTTTGAAAAGTAATATTCACCTTGGCCTATGAATATGACTTTTCTCGGGTTGATAATTCCTTGTATCAACCTCAAGGAAAGTCAATAATCCTATAACATAATTCATTCATTGTGTGGTTCAAATTTTTAAAGTTCAACCACACAATGTCTTATGTTATGATTTGCTATCATCTTGCCTTCATACAGGTTAGAGCTGATTATGAATCATCATTACATCAGGAGAGCTATTGGCTCTCTAAACTGTATCTCAGGGGAGGGGGGAGGGGCAAATTTTGGCGCCCCTCGATTTTCCATATCGCCAGAACTGCAAATGTGAACTTGACCTGTATTTTGACATTCTCAACAATGTGTGAAATTTCAAAAAAAATCTCAATGCATACTCAAGTTATCCTCCCAAAAACCAAACCAGATTGTACGTATGTATGGATGGATGGGCAAGGGTAACACTTAATGCCCTTCGCATTTCATGTGGGGGAATAAAAATTTGTTACGTTTTCCCTTGATGATAGTTCCGTCCATTTACAACATTCCCTTGGAAGCACTCCTTTCAGGAAATGCTGACATTAGCGATAAAACGTTAGAAATTGTCCATGTTGTCATAATGCATGATAACTTTCAGCTAGTAATAGGAAGAAACTAGAGGTGTGACTGTCCCAGATGGGCCTGTATACCCCCCGTCGCCATATTCTAAGACAAAAGAGGCATAAATCTGGCAAAAAAAGTCTGATGAAAACTATAATCGCAGATGCACAGGTTCCCATGGTAGTGAACATCCATATCAAGTTTCAAAGGAATTGACCCATAAAGGTCTGAGAAAATCTCCTGACAAAATTATGCCATATTCTACGACAAAAAGGGACATAACTCTGGTAAAAAGATCAAAACTATAATTGCAGGTACACAAGTTCCCATGGTAGTAAACATCCATACCAAAAAAAAAAGTTTCAAAGAAATCGACCCATAAAGGTTTGAGAAAATCTCCGGACATATTCTCAGATGAAAAGGGGCATAACTCTGGCAAAAAAAGGTCTGATTGAAAGTATAATCGCAGGTGCACAGGCTTCCATGGCCGTGAACATCGGTACCAAGATTCAAAGGAATTAACCCTTAAACGTCTGAGAAGATCTCTGGACAATATTATGTCCAAGGACAGACAGACAGATGGATGGATAGACAGATGGATGGGCAGACAAGCTGATTCCAGTATACACCCCACCCCCCCCCCCCCCCCCCCACACCCACCACACACACAACTTTTGTTGCAGAGGGTATATACAAAATTGTAAATTAACAGAACACCTACTTGCATGAAGAACTGTCTGGCAGTTCTGGAAGATCAAGTCTGACATCAAGGGAAGTAACTTTACTTTGTACAAGGGCTCCAAACAATGAATACTGTAAGTATTTGTCATGCTTCCCATGGAGATGTCCCTGAATTAAAAAGAGAAAAAACACACAGAAGATAGTTTTGAAAGTAAACAGTCATAATGCTAAACCCAATAATTTCATGAAATATAAATACTCAATGGATTAAAAAATTCAATCTTCTACAAAAAGAAATTAAGATACACCTTCTACAAAATACCAAACAGTAATGAGATTTCATTATTAATAAGGCAAAAAAAAAAGAAAAAAGATTTTCATTCTTGGGCATTCCCTCTTTAAAGTTAACGCCCTTGCTGAACATTTTTATTGACATACAGTGTCTTTAAAAAATAGTGTGATTGATGTATATTTATTTTCGTATGTTTGTAACAGGGCTTGATTAAAATACAGTGTCTGATTATTATAATTGTTTTGTAAACATCCAGTTTGCAATGTTCTGCAAGAAATATTTCAAACAAGTGCAACACCAAGGGTGGCTATAAGTTCCCCTCCAACCCCCCCCCCCCCCCCACCCACTGCCTAGCATGAGTTTCTAGTCATTTAGGCCCCACAAAGTGGATCTTCTGTTTCTCAGGCTATTATTTGTAAAATTGCATGCGTGTGAGAGGGTTTTTATCTTATTTTTTATTTCTGTAATTATTTCTTTGCCACCAAAAGTTCATGTTCTTGGTTTATGATTTAGGCCTCATAATCTACAGAATAGCATGGATGATGGTGTATTTTGTCCCTTCAGAGCAAGAAGGCTTTGCAATGCCAAAGCATTGCAAAGCCTTCTTGCACCGAAGGGACAAATTTATCAATTTTTTTTAACTTGGTTAAAATATCAGACATAAACCATTTAATTTTTATTTTTTTTAAGTTTACATTGGTTATGAAATAAGAGCATGTGACACCCAAAAGGACCATGCAGGGCGGGGGAGGGGGGGGGGGTATCATAGCACCAATACAGCAGGCCATCAAATGCGCCCTTGGGACACTAATGCCCCCGCTTTGAATGGAAACAAACATGTTTTCTAAGTCTGAAAAAGGCCATAACTCTGCCAAAAAATATTGGACTAAGTCCACTATCAATTCCAACCTGTATTATGAGGGTATAAACCTATGTATAATTGTGTTCCATTTCGTTCTGTCAAACTAAAGTTATCATCTGGAAACCACATTCTGGACGGACATATATAAATTGTCACAAGGCAAATCCATACAAATGAAATAAATTCACTTCAAAGATAATGAGAATCACATCTACAGAATATAGTTGTGGTACATGCATATACCGGTAAGAATGGAGCCCAAAACAGTTAACAAACAAAAAAAGAAGGAAAAATAAAAGCCTCCCTCCCTCACTGATTTGAAAAATTAATTGGTCGAGAACCAAATGTATTTTTTTATTTGGCCTCAACAAAATTAGAATTCCCCTTCTTGTTTTCACATTTTTTATGATTGAAATTACTGTTTCAGATGGAGATTGAGTATACTGTTCTCCAAAAGAAAATGCTGAGCCACAAAGCAAAATATGGTTCAAATTTTCTTTTCATCAGAACAGAGTCGTATGAAAAATTTGGCTCATTATCCACAATTTTTAACTTTCAAGTTCAAAGGGCTTACCAATAAACAGACATTTAATAAATCATCATCATGCTCACATTGAAAAAAAAACATACAAAGTTGCTGTTTCAATCTTCAAAACAGAAAGGCCAAATACATGCAATAGTTTTATTGAGTTGAAAAGGACATAAGTATATTATCCAAGAATTTAGGAATGAAAAAAATAATATATTTATTTATTTGTTGGTGTTTAAGGTTGCTTTCAGCATCTATGGCTATATCATGGCAGCAACATAGTTATGAAGTCAAGTTTAGCCAATTGTTTACACCCATGTTGCCTACTTTAGAGGAATTTTGCCCCAGGCATTGGTTACTGAATCCCATTTTACAAGTAAAGCAGAACTTGTTTACCACAATATACAAGCACAGTTCAAGCTCCAAAGGTTCCCACAGGGAATTTAAAATTAATCACTGCAAATAATTTTGCATAATATATACATATTTACCTGTACATCAAACAAGCCTCTTCCAGACAAACTGTTGCCTGGTATGAGTTCAAAGAGCTGAAATATAAGAAAGCAAGATGTACATCTCTGGGAATACTGTTGCTACTCATCATTTGAAGATTCATGTCAATTTATTGCCAGATTATCATATAAGACAATTTGACATGTTCAAAATGCTGGAATGTCAACGCTGGATACTGCCAAATGAAATGAAAAAATTTATAGTAATTTATATATTTTTTATACTTACCAATGACCCAGACTTAGCTGGTGCTAACCCAAAAATATCTAGGGCCAAACACATATTTTGCCACCCCCCAATCCCCAAAATTTGCATGGAAAGTTAAAAAATTTATAGTAATTTATATATTTTTTATACTTACCAATGACCCAGACTTAGCTGGTGCTATCTCTTAAATTCTAGGGCCAAACACAAATTTTACCCCCAATCCCCAAAATTTGCATCTAAAACCGAAAATTACATGTCCTATATGGTCCTCCATACCTTTCCTCCACTGTACATGCGCAGTGTCAAGGAGGTCTCGAAATTGGCGCCAAAAGTCATTCTTACAAGCAGTGCCTGGAAAAGCGTTATGTACTCAGCGGGGAGGTATGAGTTCCGAACTCATGGGAGGGCCATCCCCGTCTGGGTCATTGGTAAGTATAAAAAATATATAAATTACTATAAATTTTTTAACATTTTTATACTGTACCTATGACCCAGACTTAGCTGAATAGTAAAAAGGTTGGAGGGCCTAGAACATAAAGCAATCCAATAACTCAACTATATATATCTACAGAATTATCCCCTCAAGGAGAAAGGAGAAATAGGCTTTACATGTATCTTTCTATTCTGCACCAAAACGAGAAAGACACAACACCATTCTGTACTTGAGCATAATAACATCACTGATGTCTATTAACCTCCACTATAATCCATTATGGTAATTATTTTTAAAGGAAAGCCGATAAATAAAGTAGTCCAGATAAATGAGACTCTTAAATTCATTAAAAGTGACCGATAATTGTATATTAACATCTGCAAGATATGACATATACAAATACTACACACCGAGGAACACTTAAAAATATTACATGGATGAGTAAAAAATTATCTTTACACTTTAAAAATCATCCCGGTACCGACTAGAATTACTGACTCTAGGGGAGGTATTCCCTTGCTTTTCACTATAAAGCAGGTGACCTAAGGGAACACCCGCCCCCCCCCCCCCCTTGCCCTGGGTCAAATACCCCAGAGCGAAGAGGGCGGCAGCACAGAGTCACTGCCGGAACCAAAAGCCTACACAACTATAGTTGCAACTGTTTAGTGGACGACATTCTGAGCAACAGATAACGAAACTAAACAATGCCGGTCTCTAGAAATGGACTCAATATTTCTGAGGTATAAACTCGTGCAAGTGAAAGGCTAAAACCAATATGCAGCCGTCATTAGAACTGTAATAGCAACGCTATTAGCATAAGCCTCTGAAGTAGAAAGAACTCTTACTTCAAGAGCTAAAATCTTAATCGCAGACTGCTGTGTTGAAGATATTATCATAAGCAGTACTGAAAGCTAATAGAATCCATCTAGCTATAGAATGGACTGAAATGTGGAGGAAGCTTCCACAGCATAAGCCACAACAGACACCTAAATAGATTAATGCACGGTCTTTGTGGAGACAGAGGTGCTACCAACAGAATTGCATTGAGATTATTTAACTTAAGCAATATCTGCTGAATCAACGGCGCTGGAGGATACCCATATCCTATTATCCCGTCTCACGAGATGGATAGAGCGTCAACTGCAAACGCTCGAGGATCCGAACATGTTGACACATACACTTGCAACTGATTGTTGAGATGCGTCACAAATAAGTCCATCATTGGCCGCTCTCATAGGTAGCAAATCTGATATAAATACTCGATGTTAAAAGTCCATTTGACTGCAACAAGCGGCCCTTTCATGAAAGGGAGTCCGCTAATATGTTCAGATGACCCGGAATACGACGGACCGGTAGGAGAACTTGATGTTCTAGTACCAACAGAAGGATTCATTCCGTTACAGTGAATAACAGGATGGAATGAGTACCTCCCTAGTTCCGAAAATACGCTTATACCGTTGAATTGTCGGACAGAATTGCCTGTGGGCAATCTGGAGAACATTCATGCAATGACGTAACGCAAGCCAAAATAACATCAATTCCTGATGTTTATGTGCTTGATTAGGAACTACGGATCCCAAGGACCCTGGCAATTAAAAACCATTGGGCTCAATGTTGGGTCCCAACCTATTTAACTGGCATCCGTCAAAACTGTAAAACTCGGATCCGGCAATTGCAGTGGAAGTTATTTCCCTGAATAAACCACTGAATATCTGCCCAAGTCTGAATCTGTTTCACTTGACTTACAAGAGGATGTACGTAACGAGCGAAAGAATCTTCACCCTCCAACTCTGTTCTTTTTGAGTCAAAAAGATTTGGAGAGGACAAGTATGTAGCCGCCCCATTGGAATAAAATCCGCGGCAGCTCCACACAACCCTATCAGTCTACTTTGTCTGAGTGAAGACAATAGCGAGCGTAACAACTGGTTAACACTCTGGTTAACGGCAGACGAATGAGATTGTTGTGCGTCTCGAAGCTCATTCCCAGATGAGTGAATGACTTGGACGGCACCAGAATCGACTTCTCCTCGTTTATTATAAAACCGAGACGTCGGAGTAATAGAAGCAGATTCTGCACATCGATCTGAAGCGTTAACTCGTTGCCGTATCTCTGAAGAATGTCGTCCAGGTCGTCCGACGTTACCGCAGACGAATGAGCTTGGAAATATATCATTACCGAGTTTATTATTCGAGTGAAAGCCCAGGGCGCTAGGTTCAAACCAAAGCACATCGCTCGGAACTGATATACAACTCCTAGGACTGCGAAGCGTAGATACTTTCTGAATGTCGGATGTACCATGACGTGAAAGTACGCATCCTTGAGATCTATGCTTGTAGCATAGTCGTTCACCCGAATACTCACTCTGACTGATCAAATTGTTTCCATATAGAACTTCGGAGCGGCGATCAGCTTGTTTATCCAGCTTAAATCTATGAATGGACGGAACGAGCCGTCTGGTTTCGGAACCAGAAACAGATGGCTGTAGAAACCCGGTGATTCCTGGTCTTCTACGACCTCTACCGCGTTCTTCTTCAGAAGAGACTGTACTTCAGATAAAAGAGCGTCTCTTTTCTGCGGATTTTACGGAAGCTGAGCCCATTTTGGACTTCGAGTTAATGGAGGCTTTCGTTTGAAGGATATTCTTAGTCCTTCCGAAATTATCCCTCGAAACCAGGGGTCGTCCGTAACTGACGCCCAATCGTTTATAAAACTCGATAATATTCCGCCTACCAGAACACAATAGAGGTTCAAACCATCACCTCCTGGACCTGCGAGGCTTGTGGAAGGAGAAACTACGTCCTCCACGACCCGCGCCTCGCCCCGTCGACCTAGGGACGTCTGACCGGTTATCTCGGCCAGAATAATGTCCCCCACGTGAGTCGCTGTCTTGACGGTCTCTAGAATAAGACCTAGAGGACGCATAGGTACCTCTACAGGAACTTCTCTTGGGCGTACTTGTCACGGAAGTGCCTGTCTTACTCTTTTCTGCTATATCCGACTTTTTAGAAGCGGATTTGAATAGCAGAGAATCCGAAGCTTTCTTAGTTATTTTATCATAGATTGCTGAAAGCTTGCCGTCGAAGAGAAGCTCTCCGGAGACCGAAGCGACTCTGAGAGAGTTTTTCACCTTACCATCCATGCGCGTGGATGTAGCTAGGGTTGCGTCACGTCTAACCAACTCCAGGTTTGCCACTGAAAGGGCGGAGTTATACAGGGAATAAGCTATTGCCCTTGAAAGAACTCTTAATGAGGATTGTATATCCTGGAATTCTTTCCCTTGAAGACGTAATGATAACGTCTTAGTAAGGTGATCTGCGTATGATAAAGCGTCTAAGTTAACTCTGTTAGACATTATTGTCGTTTCCAACGTCGTGGTTGGAATTGACATAGACGACGGTATAGACAATTCTAAGTCTTCAGCCTGGTCGTCTAGACGCAGAGGAACTCTCGGTATGCCCTGTCCTGCCGTTTCGAATTTATTCCTTGAATTGATGAAAGGCAGATTTAGAGCATTTGCGGACAAGAAACCAGCCTTGCTAGGTTTGGTAGCAAGCTTATATATAGCGTCATTCAATAATTCAAATGTTCTTGTGACATTATTGGACTGTGTCGGAAACTCAGGGACGATGTCCCTGAATCGATCAAAAAATTCTGTGTTCAATGACGCTATCAGTCTCTTATCCGGCATCGCAGCATTCTGGTCCGACGGAACAACCTCTGGAAGATAATGCCGGATAAAATCTATGGCAGCTTTATGTTGTTCCGAAAGGGAAAGCTCCAAATCCTTTGAATCCCTTTCGCCATCCTGTCGGACCCTATGAAGTTCTCGGTCGTCCGTACCTGATGCTTCAGCGGAGCGTACCGACCCAGCGTCGTCGGATAATTCCTGATCTGACAGAGATTTTGTCGTCTACTGGGATGCTGCGATAAGTTGTGCTATTTGGGATAGCACGTCCATCACTGAGGCCTGTGGAGTAGCGGTCTTATGTTGCTTTGCCACTGGAAGCTCCGTGTATGTTGACTCCTGCATACTTCTTTTATGCGAACGTCCAGAGTCTACAGGCCTCGTGTCCCTGGCTACCGGATGGCGTGACCTGGTCGCCATGGAATCCCTGATCGGTGAAGCTGGCTGGATATCCGTGGTCACGTAGCCAAGGTGCGGTCGTGTGCGTTGCCGTGAGGATGAGGAAGCCATATCGACAGTCTCTCCGGACTGTCTATATAACGGAGCGTCCCGAGCGGCGGACGTATGCTCCGAATGCGAAACGTTTTGTACCACAACATCTGGTCCCAGATGTTGTTGTACGAGAGAGGGACCTCTCTCGCTCAAAGCCCGGATGGACCTGGACGAGCTAGGAACCGGACTAATAGGCTTCCTCCGTTCTCTCCTCTGATCCGTCATCACTGGGTGTGCACTTTGTCTTATTATAGTGCTCGCATCACCCAAATCTCCTTCCTGGACCGCAACGGACGAACCCGGCTGCCGAGCCATTCGATGAATGGTCGCTACACCGGGCGAGCTAGCGGACGCCAATGCCGTCGATCCTACTAGGGACCTCTTAGGCAATTGACGTAATATCATGAGCACTTATCCGCTAGCTCTTCATTTGACTGTGATGACGGAAGCACACTTTTGAAGACATCACAGAAAATCACCGCATTATTTATTCCTGAATGAGGCCGGTGGAGCCGTGACTTACATAATATTCACTATCCGCTCCAGGGACGTTCATTCCTGCATTTATATAATATGCGAACGTCCCATCAGGAAAGACCTCATCTCCTTGGCTAACAGATAAAGTAACCTGGTCGACAATATTCCCTGGTCGGCAAAGCAGGAGCTCTAGGAACGTTCATTCCTGCATTTATATAATATGCGAACGTCCACTGAAACTCTGTGGTCACAAGCCAAGGTGCGGTGGTGTGTGTTGACATGAGGATGAGGAAGCCCATAACACAGCCAGTTCGGACTGTGTATGTGACGGAACGTCCCGAACAGGAGGATTGGACATATGTTCCGACTAACAAACAAACATACAACAACATTGCGGCTCAAATATAGTTGTAAGAGAGAGGGGGCCTCGCTCGCTCGCGGTCCGGATAGACCTGGACGAGCTAGCTACTAGACTGACAGGCTTCCTACTATCCTTGGATCCGTCGTTGCTGGGTGTGCACGTTCCAAGTTTATAGTGCTCGCATCACCCACACTGCTTCCCAGAACCGTAACCGACAAACCCGGCAGCCGAGCCATTCGATGAATGGTCGCTACACCAGGCAGACTAGCAGACGATCAATGCCTTCGATCCTACTAGGGACCTCTTCGGCAATTGTCGTATTACCCTGAGCACTTAGCCGCTAGCCCTAACACTGCAATGACGGAGACACACTTGTTGAAGACATCACGAAAACATCACTCTGAATTCTGAAAAATAAAATGATTATATTAATATAGAGTGACCCTACGGAGAGAGGACCGTTATGGACCCCTCCCTGCAAACACAATATCGTGACACACGTCTCCAACGTTGTCATTTCAATCAACACACACAGAGCAGGAATTAGTGCGAATACATTGAACCTGAGAATTAGAGGAAGATATCCTCGCATTATAAATAAAAAATATTTTTTTTATCAATAAAAAAATACACAGTCATATTAGTCGCACTATCCCTTGAAATAAAGATACATAATATAACATAATCCATCATAATCTTTGAAAGAAAATAATTTTCAAAAAAAAATTTTGTTTTTTTTTTTTGAGAAATTTTTTCAGAAGAGCCCAAGTTCCCAATGGGAACACCGAGCCCAAATGGATCCCCAAAAAGCCTAAGTGTGGACACAAATTTTTAAAACATTTCAAAAAATTAATGCAACACTTACATACAATATTAATGTATCTTGCTATGTCTAAACTAATGTAAAGACAAGAAATCACTATCAGCAGTAACCGTTGTCAATGTAAACAAGAAGTTGTACAAAAACCGGAAACATGACTCCAGGCACTGATAAACATGGCCCGAAATCAGTTACCAATTTAAACACTGTCTGATGCAAAAAAGAGATTTCCATAGAAGAAACTGCAGAACATCAGATGGTAGATGCTGATCACAACGCCTAAACACCTAAGGGTGAGGACGTCAACATGGGGAAAAGAAAAGAAATTCATTCTGTTACGAAGCCAAAACTCCCAAGAAATTTTAGTAATAATTATTACAGAAAATATGCCAAAAGCATGGGAGAATAGCAAGGGGGTAATAAAGGAAAGGGAGAGAGGCAACACTGATCAAGCAGTGGAACTTTCATAGCAAGAATGATAACAACAGGCTCATGCCTCGAAATTAGGGAACATAACATAATTTCGTAAAAAAAAATTTAAGTTACAGCCCTGATTATTTCCTGCCACTGAATTTTCCTCTCATCCTTCTATTTCCTCTTTAGATCCACCATTTCTCTCATATTTATGTGTCTGCAGGGCTCGATTTAACTGGATTAGCATAGCACTTTGCTCTCCAATTTCTGAATTTTGCTATTCAAGATTTATTAGTTTCAAGTGCTTTTGGATCAACTGCTAATCAATTTTCCAGGGTGAATAGTAAATTGCTATTCAAAATTTTCAGATTAAATCAAGCCCTGGTCTGGCATCATTTAAACTGAGATTTACAAGCACAAATATCAGTCAGATGTGAACTGATGAAGGGCCAAACAAAGAATGACTTTTGGCGCCAATTTCGAGACCTCCTTGACACTGCACATGCGCAGTGGAGGAAAGGTATGGAGGACTATATAGGACATGTAATTTTCGGTTTTAGATGCAAATTTTGGGGACTGGGGGTAAAATTTGTGTTTGGTCCTAGAATTTAAGAGTTAGCACCAGCTAAGTCTGGGTCACTGGTACAGTATAAAAATACCGAAAATTAGAAGTCCTATCTGGCCCTCCATACATTTCACCCTCCGCACATGCGCAGACGCCAGGAAGTCACCGAATCTGTCGCCAATAAATCATTCTTTGTGAAAAAAGATTATAATAATTCAGCAGGGAGGTATGAGTGCCCAGTACAGCCCACTCATGGGAGGGCCATTCCCGTCTGGGTCATTGGTAAGTATAAAAAATATATAAATTACCATAAATTTTTTCATATTTTTATACTGTAACCAATGACCCAGACTTAGCTGAATCGTAAAAAGGTGGAGGGCCTAGAACTTCTGAAATAGTCGATCAACTTAGATCAAATCCTTCAATCCATGATGAAGAAATTAGAATTTACATGTATGTCTCTTAATACCATAATAGAAGAGACATATCCTAATATGGATCCCAATTATGTAAATCCTAAATCTAAGCATGAAATCATCTTAATTAGGATGTAACAAATAAACAATTTTTAAGACTAGTCTGGACTAGGCCCTAAAAATTAGAATGACATATTGAGAATGAAAGAAAATTGCCCATAAACCTACGCCACACAATAATACTGCAGCAGATCGTCGAACATAGTACGGACAAGACAGCTTCCTCAATAGTTACATACCCCATAAGACGGAGAAGTAGACAAAATGACCTCCCCCTCCCCCCACCCCTTTTTTTTAACATATCTTCAAAAGAAAGAGGGAAGAGCTCTGGAATCAATAAGCAGAACCCGGAAACTATATAAATAAATATCGATCAGGCCCTCAAAAATTAATTCATGAAAAATAAATGGTGCTTAATGCCACTTCACAAGCCAAGGCTATAGCGATGATTTTGGTAAATAACATTATCCGCTACAAAATATGCACTGCAGACGCCATATACAGGTACGATGAAATCAGCGAAAAATAAAATATAACATATACATATAAAAGCGGGATAAAATGAACAATCTCTGCAGAGAAAACACACTTCCAGATCATTCACAGGAGGCCTCTGTAATATTAAATCCGGTAAAAACACTCTCCAACGTGTACTATTTGGTATCTACAACTATAAACACATGAGAATATGTGATTTGAGAACAGACAAAATAGAGACCAGGATCTGGAAATGGAGGTAGGTATGATTAACCGGCTCCAACACAGACCGCCCTCGAAATATATAATAACTTCAAGGTCCACCAAAGAGATAGCGTAATCACACATTGCGCGAGTGCATAAGAATCCAGCCTGCAATCATCTAAAAACCACCAAATGGCTATGCCGTAACCTATGAGCTCAAATAGTGGCCATTATGATGATAAAATGAGTGCCTGTAAATTAGAAATCAGAAAATGAAAACGGCTGAGCGTCGAATGTATGCGCTCAAATACCTTATACCAGCGACACAAATAATGGAAACTATTATTCCCATGCGCCGTAAACTTAACTATCCTGAAGTGATCCCATATAAGATCATGTAATAGCCATACAGTTAGAATAAGCGCAAGATGTAGCCAGCACTTTACTTATGCGCTGAAATCTTAAGCACTGACTGCTGATTGGAAGATAAAATAACCAAACCAGTACGAATAGCTAACTGACTTATTTAACAATAGAATGAACATAAACGTCCCTTCTATTGGAAAATAATGACAAAAGAAGCATTACTTCTCTTCTGATAAACTCTGATCTGCATCTACAAATACATGAACGAAAATAATTCAATGATGTAACGTAAACAATGAGACATCATTGAATATGTGGTTTCCAAGAACTGAGGGTCCCAAGATCTCTGCATAGAGAGACCCTCGGACTCAGGATTGTAACACAATATATGAACTCACGTCCGAAATAATAGAGAAAACCGTTAATATATGCCCAAACTTCACCTTATGTTAAAAGATTCTCTAAAACAAAACAGGTCTAGAAGGAAAAACATCTACCACTCCAGTTAATAACTGGAGTAGACATGTGTGTAAGCGACCCATCGAAAAAACATTCCAAGTCACTCCACTCAACTCCATCCGGCACATAAAACTATCGCAGTTAATGCGTTAGATAACAGATAAAAGCGAGCCAAACAGCTGGTTAATTCGCTGTGTGAAACAGATGAACCAGCCAAATGAATAGTGGGATACGTGTATCCCATCAAAAATCCCATGAGACATTATCTAGTTCACAATACAAGTGATCTAAAGAACTATACTTGCTACAATTGCCGAACGTTCGCTTTTCGACTGAAAGATAATCATAAATAACCTAATTATCCACTTCCAGTTAAAATCGGTCAGACCGAGCTCTATAAGAGCCTTGAACCACCGGCTCAGGGGAGTCTGATCAGTAACTTAGACAGACGAGAAGCCCCTATCCATGTGGCTGTATAGACAATCCTAAAGAAATATATAGAAGAGATACCTATACCTTCGCTATGAGCTCTTATAGGCAAATTGAGTCTAGGACAACCTCTCTTACTCTTTCATTTGGGGTGGTCGATTGGACCCCAACTTAAAGAGTCAAGTATTGAAGCTTTCTTGTAGCTTAATCCTACAATAATGAAAGCTTACCATCAAAGACTTAGGTATACCTATACCTTCGCTATGAGTCCTTATAGACGATCTGAGTCTAGGACAACCTCTCCTACTCTTTCTGCTGGTGTTGGTCCGTAAGACCCCAACTTAAAGAGTTGAGTATTGATGCTTCTTACCATAAAAGACTAGAGTCTGGAAGACTAAAGAGACCTATAGCAAGTTTTCCACCTGGTCAAATGCAAAGATGAAGACACAAGGCTTCGTCACATCAGAATAACTCCCAGTTAACATTAGTTAAGACCGACATATATATAAAAGGTCTGGAAAGGATTTTAAAAAGTACAAAAGTACAAAATTCCTTTCCATATAGACGTTGCGTCACAGTACTTAAAATTGAAGTACATAAGACCAAGAGACTAAATTCGCTCTGAAAAAGAAATTATCTTCTCAATTGTGCCCGAGCGAACAGCTAAATGATGAAGGTAAGGCTACAACTAAGATCTTAGCCTGCTCAATCAACGTAGAGAAACTCTCAACACATCTTCCCCTGTTGTTTTAAAAAGTATGTGAACAAACACAAACGATTAAAAATACAGAGGAAGAAGATAAGAAACCGAATTACTTTTTCCCGCAGGAAGTTAAATATGTGAAGCTACATCTGTGACACCTGTGTAGACTTAACCAGAAAGAGATCTTATTATCCTGCTCTTTATCCGGATAAAGTCAGCGTCAAACTACGCTAGCGGTTTCTCATAATTGCTCGCAGCATTGTGATTCACTGGAACAAGTTCAAGGAAACGATAATGTATGGTATCTATATCATCCAAGAGTTGTTCTGGAAGGAAAAGTTATCCTTTCCATCATTCGTCTAAATCAGTTAGAATCACAGTCACTAGCATCTGAACAGGCAGGTGACTGGACCAATTAAGCAACATGCAACAGCTCAAGTTTTGAGACTGATGTTGAGTGCTTCTGCCTTAGCAGGAATACTGCGATTAGCTGCGCAATTGCGACAGCAAGTCCGTTACGGAGGCCTGAGGAGCAGCGGTTATGAATAGCCTGTCCGCCGGGTGCTCCGAGGACAGGGTGTCCAATATAGATATTAATGGGGATGACCTGATGAATGAAGCCTCATCTCCTTGGCTACTAGATGGTGCGACTTTCTTCACAAAAGATGGACCTTTCACAATGCAGACTGGAAATCCTGAGTCACTTAGCCAAGGTGCAGTCGGGAGTGTTTGGTAGACGCTAAAGAAGCAAAACTGTAGCCGTCCCCATCTAAGAATTGAACTAAGCGTACCGGACAATAGCTATGTACGTAAGCTCTGACTGATGCAGGTCCTGCCAACAACACCCGGCTCCAGATGTTGTTAAATGAGAGAGAGGGGTCTCCCTCTTGCTCGCAGTACGGGAAGACCTGGACAAGCGTACCTCAGAACTTGCCGTCTTCTTCCTTCCATCAACAATGGGTGAGCATGATTCGATTAAACAGTGCTCGCTACACCCTTATTCTCTCTCGACCACTACGGACATACCCGGCATCACACCACGAGTCTACGTGATAGATCTGCCGGATGAGCTAGCTGGAGACAAGGGACGTAAACCTCTTTTGAAACCTAGCCCTTGTCTAAAATCATTGAGCACTTTTCCACTAGCTCTGAATTCAATGCATATGCGACACATCCGCAGTCATGATCCCCATATTCAATCTTAACCATTTCACCGGCGTCAGGGAACTGAAACCACTCATCGGGTTTATAGCCCTGTGCAATATAAAGATCACTTCTATTAGACGGGACGTCCCGGACAGGAGGCATGGATGTATACTCCGACTGATGCAAGTTCCTACCAACATCTGTCCCCTGATGATGCTGTAAGAGAGAGAGGCCTCTCTCTCGTTTGCGGTCCTGGATGACCTGGACAAGCGTACCTCAGAACTTGCCAGTTTCCTCCTTCCGTCGTCGCTGGGTGAGCATGGTCGCATATCATAATGTTCGTTCCACCCTATCTCATCTCCTAGCCCGGATCATATACACCCGTGTCACAGTTCTCAGAGGCCTGAGTAACCACTTCTCTGGTCGAGCTAGCTGGAGACAACGGACTTGTGTGGTCGTGTGTGCTTTTCGAACATAGAGGAAGCTATAAGACTAGCCGACCCCGGCAGTCTATGGAAGGAGCGTCCCGTGGACGTAAGTTCCAACTGACACAAGTTCCTACCAACAACCTCTGACCCCAGATGTTGTTATAAGAGAAAGGGGCCTCTCTCTTGCTCGCGATCACGAAAGACCTGGACGAGCATACCTCAGAACTTGTCTACTTCCTCCTTCCCGTGCTTCCTCCTTTCTGTCGTCGCAGGGTGAGCATGTTTGTATATTTATAGTGCTTGCTACACTCTTATTCCACTTCTCGACTGCTACGGACATACCCGGCATCACACCACCCATATTTTATGTCGGGATAGATCTGCCGGTTGAGCTAACTGTAGACAAGGGATGTACACTCGCGTTTATAGCCTAGCCCTTGTCTAATATCATTGAGCACTTTCCAGCTAGCTCTTATAGTATAATGCGACCACCATGTTCTTGTTCCTCTGTAAACAGAAACTAAAAAACTATAGTGACATTTTGACGAGAGGACCAGCAGAGTCCCCTCGCCGCGATAGGACTGATAGTGTCCACTCGTCTAACACAAACCATGACGCCCGTCATCCAGGTTATCAAATCTGACACATGGAGTAGAATTAGTGGTAGTACATCAACTAAACTCATTACAACGACCAAGTAAATAGAGGAAAGGCTTCCTCTATTTGCCATACTATTAGATAAATATAATTACCTAAATTCTAATATATGTCATTGTACCACCACCAAATCTACATATAATATAACATTAAAATATAATCAATGAAATAAATATATCCAAAAGAAAAACTCTTTCAAAAATAAAATAAAAATTTTTGAAAATTTTTTCTAATATAAGAGCCCAAGTTCCCAAAGGGAACAATGAGCCCAAAAAAGCCTAAGTGTGGACAAAATTATAAAATCTGTGTAAAATTAACTACCACACTATAAGAATATTTAATGTCATTTACAACTGTTGTTCCTAAACAAAAATAGGAAACTACCGAGAGTAATGAAAATGTAAACAAAAAACCGGAATCAAGACCCCAGGCAACACGGCCTGAAGTCAGTAACAGAAACAAGACTATCCGATGTAAAGCAAGATCTTCCTCAGAAGAAAAAATGATACATTGGATGTATGATGTATGACCAAAATGCCCAAACACCTTAAGGATGAGGACGTAACCCTGGGGATGTACAGAATAATCTTCTGTATAATACGTTAAACTCCCAAGAAATTTTATAAAAAAAATTTCATTAAAACAAGCCAAAAAGCTTGGGAGCTTAACTAGGGGGATCAAGGGAAGGCAGGGAAGGAATACTAAATAAACGGTGGATAGATCATAATCAATCAGTCTTAACGTCAGGCTCATGTCCCAAAATTAGGGAACATGAACTAATTTTAATAAATATTATAAAATTACAGCCCTAACATTTCAAACCACCGTTTCTTCCTTCCTTCATCCAGTTCTGTCCTTGGATCCACTAATTTAACCATTGAATTGTGTTTGGTATCATTATTAATTGAAATTTAAAAAGCATAAATGTCAGTTTGTTGTTATCTGACAAGGGCCAAACAAAGAATGATTTATTGGTGCCAGATTCGGTGACTTCCTGGTGTCCGCGCATGCGCGGAGGGTAAAATGAATGGAGGGCTAGATAGGACTTCTAATTTTCGGTTTTGCATGCAAAGTTTGGGAATTGGGGGGCAAAATTTGTGTTTCGCCCTAGATATTTTGGGGTTAGAACCAGCTAAGTCTGGGTCATTGGTTACAGTATAAAAATATACAAATAATAATATTAAGTATATTTGGAGCTCTCAAGGGCCATAACTATGGAATTACATGCACTGAAAGTCCAAAAGTTAAGCTTGACAATGAAGAGTTTGTGATCAAAGTAAAATTTTGAAATTTCAAAATATTCTGCCCAAGAAAATTGAAATTATCATGGGAAAATTGAATACTCTGAAATCTGCACATGCACAATTCCATTTGGAGTTGGAATAGTATTGTAACTTATAGTTTCAAACAGGGCTTGATTTAACTGGATTCGCATAGCAATTTTCGAATCATTTTTCAACTGTAGCTAATCAATTTCACATGACAAAAACATATAATAGGAAATGCTAATCAAAATTTATCTAAGTTAGTAAACTGCTATTCAATTTTTAAAAATTAAATTGATCCCTGGTTTCAAAATATAAAATATCCCCCAAAATTTGTTGTGAACATAGAATAACAAAACAGCAAGAAACATACAAAGGTTCAACAATTTGATTTCCATGTTGAATTCACAAATTTCAATTTGAAACACTTGACATCGATAAGAACTGTTCCAGCTTCAAAGTTGAAACTGACCCACTTAGACATGTTAACCTCAGAAAATTTTTTTCAAGGAACTTGGTGATTTTCAGGGAAATTTGATGAATTTCAAGGAAATACATGTGCACAAACAACATACATAAAAACTAAAAAATTTCAGATCTTGGACCAACACAGGCAGTGGGTTGCACCCAGTGGTTTATAGGCTAATAATTTGCTGATGCTCTTTATGCTATGCGGTGTTAAAAAATCATTGGCTTGAATACTTCATCTCCCTTTTTTTCACCACCACCCCCTCTCCTGCTACCCCTCCTCCACCCCACCCCCACACCACTACCACCACCTGTGGTTACAATTTGTCTAAAGTGCAGTCGTATAATGGGAAATAAAGTGTAATTCCATTTTTCAAGATGAACGCAACTGAATCCACTTCCCCTTATTTAGTGTTGTTTCTTTATATGCACCAATTTCTGTGAGGGGAGATTCTGGACTTTGGGGATCAAGATTTTTTCTCATCATCGGTAATTCATAATTCTGTTTTGAACTGTTCAAATACCATTCGTTGCTTTCTGGGAATAGACGCCTCAACTGTGACTCATGAAGCAGAACAATGATCAGTGTTGCTGACTATTAAAAATATGTTAATTGTGTATCGATTTTAAGCCGTAATTTTTCGGCATATCACAGAAGGAAGGTGAATTTCTCTGAGCAAACCGACCCATTTTAAACTGTATTCTTCTACTTTGCCAAAATGGATCACAAATCGAGTGGATAATTGAATTAAAAATGAGTGGATGTTTGAACCAAATAAAGATACATAATAAAAGTCATTATATATATTCTTCAATTCTTTTTCGGACATTTTATTCACAAGGAATCATTAATTAAGTGAAGATGGATGTCAATAGGTGATGTATTTAAGTTCTCTATTCTCACTTCGGCTAGCCGCTATTATTGACAGCGCAGCTAAATTGAAATGAATAAAACAGAAAAACATGGATATAAGTGAAATATTTATAACAGAGGACTCTTTTATTAAATATAATTCACTTGCATGCATACTTTGTTTTATTCATTATGATCAGAGCTTTGTAGGCCTATGATTTGACACTGAATGTCTGGAAATGGAAAAATTTTCAACTGTAGAATTTTCCAGGTTTTTGTCTAAAACTGATTCCCTTCTGGGAGGCCGGAAACTACACTGGATCTACGGGATTTTCTCGGGCATTCCAGAGAGTTAACATGTCTAGATCCACAGTTCCAGATAAGGAGTGTGCCGGCAATAAAATTTACTACTTTTTAGCAAAAATGTATTGGAATTAAATTTGGGGCATACTGAAGTGCTTAAATTTTGGAAACACACTGATGAGACTTAGAAAAATTATCTTTTTCTCAAGCAATTTCTCTCAATTTTGTGACCTGGGAGGGAAAACTATTTTTCCTACTTTTTGTTAAGTGCATAAAATAAATCAAACAAAATAATAGCTTGTCACCACCACTCATTGAGGAGTCACAAGGTATCTTTTTGAGATAGAAATGAAATTTTTTCAGATATTCAAGAAATTTTGAGGGTAGTGTTGTATAAAGAGTAAACAATTCTTGATATTTAAATCTTATCTGGAACTCTGAATCAACCAAAAAGAGATCAAGCATTCATAACAGATATGATTTGACTTTCCTAACAACTCAACAACATAAAATGTGGAATCTTTTGGTACTGATGATGAAATGGTGTGATGTAACCCACTGTTGGAAAGGCTTCTATAAGCACAAGAATGGCCTTGTGGAAACTAGAGGATGGGAAGATATTTCCCAAACTTAAGATACAATACGTATTGTGATACAATGATTATGATATAATTGCAAATCGAGATTGAACCGATGCTGTTGGGACAAATGGGTTGTGTTTGGGCTGCACGGTATACTGGTAAACCAGTAATTACCGGTATTGAGAATGATACCGGATGAATACCAGTATTGTTTTAAATGTACCAGTATATCGTAAGAAACGGTATTGGATCAAATTATCGAAGGTGAAGTCGATATATTATCAGGAAAAAAACAGTCAATGTATTCTATCATGTCTCAACTTCTGTGATAGTAAATGTCAATCAATCTTCATTCGAAGAATGAAAACACAGTTTGCAGCGTACTTGAGCTGCGTAAGTTACAAGTAAGTATACACGTACCAGCAATTTAAAACTGAAACTGAAAGTTGAAAATGTCGGGAGTGCGTTGAATTCAGGGAATGAATACTTTGACACATTTGTGTATGTAATCTCACGTTTTCCCGTGTGGATAATAAAATTACTCACAAAATCATTATAGGAATTGTTTGTTTTATTTATTCTATTCCTCTCAAAAACAGATAAAACCTGAAGCCACGTTGATCAACATTTCCATCAACACTGTCATTGTGAACTTTGAACTTATGAATATTAATAAGCTGTTCAACGGCAAGGAAGGCGTGGGTTGGACATCCCTGTCACTTTTCGTCCCAGTTTTAAAACGACAACCAGCAATCTAAAACTTAACTAAGGGAGATGACCAAAATAAGCACTATGCTTTCTGTCGAATCCCTTCACGATAGGGCTTATCATATTCACTGTATACTGTCTACCAAGTTCTATGTATCCACAATTATGTTGTTTTATTTTTGTTTTGTGTAAAATGATATATGCATGTATACAGATATTTTCAATAAATATTGTTTAAACTAAACCAAAACTTAAACTATTTTTTTGTAACTTCAAATATTTTTTTTTACAAATGTTATCCCAGAAATTAATAATGAATTCAAATAAATATATATCTTAACCCTTTAAGAACTGTGCTAACCACACATCACATCAGGTGAAGTTTTGGGGATATGAACATACATGGTACAGAAACAGAAACAAAGGGAAGGGGAAGCCTGCACAAAAATAATCCATTCAGACATTAATAATTGCCGCTCACATGAACATTAATTACTAACACAAACACACCACTGGCCATATCTATCAATACTTAAAATACAATAGGTCATAAGAACCAAGTAATGGAGAGGAAAATGCAGGGTGTGAAATGCACACACTCCATAAAACAGCTGTATTAATTAATATTCATGAACAAAGGAAAAATAAGCACTACAGTCAGCCTGAGCCACAGCGATGAATTGTGGAATATTCTTTTCGAACAGAAAAGTCATGGCACTTTTTTGTTTTCCCTCATGTCTGAGCTGTTTCTGTGATGTGATTTTAAATGAAAACTTAGATGTGAGTTTTCCATGGAAGACGTGTGTCGCCTGGCGTTTCAGACAGAATTCTAAGTGGAAAAGGGGCATAACTCTGGAAAAAATCAGCGGATCAAAAAATAAAATAGGAGGTGAACAATGCCATGATGTGATAAAGAATCACTGAAAGTTTCATCAAATTCCATTCACAGGTTAAAGAGGAGTGGCGGATAAGAGAAGCATGGCGTTTCAGACAGAATTCTAAGTGAAAAAGGGGCATAACTCTGAAAAAATACAGCAGATCAAAAAATAAAATAGGAGGTGCACAATGCCATGATGTGACAAAGAATCACTGAAAGTTTCATCAAAATCCATTCAAAGGTTAAAGAGGAGTGGCGGATAAGAGAAGCCTGGCGTTTCAGACAGAATTCTAAGTGGAAAAGGGGCATAACTCTGGAAAAAATACAGCGGATCAAAAAATAAAATAGAAGGTGCACAATGCCATGATGTGATAAAGAATCACTGAAAGTTTCATCAAAATCCATTCATAGGTTAAAGAGGAGTGGCGGATAAGAGAAAGTGTGACGCGGACGACGCAAGACAACAAAAGTAATCCCTATATGTCGCTCCCCACTTCGTGGGGCGGCAACACAATAAAATAATGCTGTGCACGTTTGTAAAAAAAATGCTTTCTTAAAGATATTAGTTTCAGCTGAACATAAGGTACAGAGTACAGAAAATTTTATTCAACTGTTAACTGCCCAAAATATAACTGTGTTGTCAATTGTTTATGAACTCAATTCCCCAGAACATCACCCAAGTTTTTCACCCTCTGAACTAGTCTATGATATACCAGTATATCGCGATATTTTTTTCAATACCGGTATTGAAATTTGAATACCGTGCAGCCCTAATTTGTGTGGATAATTGGTAATAAGAACAACTCTCTACAAATGGTCTACTGCTAACTGATAGTCAACACAAGCAGTAGATTAACTGAAAGATCAGATGTTCAGTTAAATCCCAAATCAAATTTTCATATTTTTGTGGGTGAGTGGGGAGGGGGATGTGGGGGGGGGGGGGGGGGAGGGAATAATAAAATCAAATCCACAAGAACTTATGTTATAGTAAAACTACACTTACACTGCTGGTGCCAAGGTGTTCATCTGGAACATTACCTCCCTCAAATAATTCTCTGTTAGAATATGGAAGAAAAATTAAAATAAATGTGTGCAAAAATGTCTGTTTAAACTATCACTATCACTGAAGGTGATGAATACCCCCACTTCTGGCTTACCAGAATGCACCTCTAAATGTTGAAGATGAAAAACCAATAATAAATCCAAGTTCATGGGAGATAACTTGGTTAAAATTCACGCAGTTCAACAATTTTGGAATATGCATATGCCCCTTGTTAGTCATAATGTTTGAGAAGTTTCATTGAAATTGGTTCAATAATGTAGGAGTTGCGCCCACAAGAATCTTATTTGAAAATCCATTATAAATCTAAGTTCAGGGGAGATAACCTGGTGAAAATTGTTGCAGACGAAAAATTTTTAGAATATACGCATGTTCACTTGCTAGTCATAATGTTTGAGAAGTTTCATCGAAATTGGTTCAATAATGTAGGCGGAGTTGCACACACAAGAATTTTATTTGAAAATCCTTAATAAATCTAAGTTTAGGGGAGATAACCTGATTTTGTCACATTGCATGCATGTGGGTTGGTTATCATGAAACATCTTGTCTCAGAGTTTATAAGTAAAATGAATTTTAGTACTTTTCAAGTAGGATGATGGAAAATAAGTACTTTTCAAGGATAGAAACAATTTCAAGCACTTTTCAAAAAAGGTGCCAAAATCCAAGGACTTTCCATTTGAGTAAGAACCCTAATAATACTGTTTGCTGACCTACCATCGGATATTCAGGTAAAAATTCACACACTATGGGTTGAATTGGTTGAGGCAACCTGTGAAGAGGGCAGGCCTTGAGATTGGGTGAAAATGGGCACAACAATGGAATAGGGATACACTAGGTAAATCATGGTTCCATTCTGTGGAAGAGCAAAATAAACATATGTTTGTATTACTTCCTCTTCTGCATCATCTTTGTAATAGGACTTTCAAACTGTTCTTGGTCTCCCACTTGAGCTTATGATAACTTCAGAACTTCTGGAGGTTTGTTTCTTTCCCCACATATTGAAATATTCTATTTCAGTGTATGCTACACATGAAGTCTGAAAACATCACACTTAGGCAAAAAAAAAACAACAACCTGTGTTTAGGGTAGCCTGAAGAAAAAACTAGGGTAGGTAGGTTGGGATTTTTTTTTATTTTATTAAATTTTTTTTTTTTTAAACCGTGTTCTACTATTTTGCAGGAGAGGAATTTCCACATAACATAATGGTTACAAACATTTCTTGTTGTAATACTGTACAAACAGAAAAGAACAGAGCTGAATACCACTTGCACTTGTGACTTTTTTAAATATAAATAAAGTTCCTAAGGAACAAGCATTCTGAGGTTTTTTTTTCATACATTTACAAAATACACACACTTTATATCAAAGTTCTGATTTATAATATTGATAGATATAATGAAATTAATCAGATCCTGTTGGCTGAAACTTCTATATTTTTTTAGAAGTTAAGATTCCTGATATAAATCTGGATACGTTTGTCAACTTCCATACTTGATATATTTTTGCATGCATGTAGCTGTTAGTTAACTGTAAAACACATTATATGTGGAGTAAAGATTACCATTAAAATATTTAGAGAAGCGTTACTACTCTGACATTAAAAACTAGTGCTGATATGACGCAAATCCTATGAAAGCTTAAAAACATTTTTAAGCACTGAACATCAACTATTACATACAGTGAATCTAAGGGTTTTAATTTCATCAGTGGATCAATGCTTGTATTTTTTGGTTTCAACAGTTCTATTTCAGTATGATCGGTGTAGAAACCCAGGATTTTCCCCACATCTGCAGGATCACATACACACATTGCACAGCACATTGTCTGTGTTTTTAGCCTTTACTATTAAATAGAATGCTACATGGTAATTGAAAGTGACTTTTAATACTCTAAACTAAATATAGGGAATGCAGTAGCTTAGTGGTTACAGCAATGGACTTTAAACCGAAAGGTCCACTATTTGATCCCCACCAGGGCTGACTGCATTGTGTGCCCTTGGGAAAGGCACTAAGTCCCACTTACTTCTCCCACCCCCAAATTTGAAAAGATTTTTTTTTTGGAGGGGGGGGGGGAGGGGGGATTTCCTGCCATCAGTACAAGACAGTGCATTCAGTCCTGAAATTCTTCCCCCCCCCCCCCTCCATTCTTCACAAGCATGGTCTTCCCAGATTTCAGAAGGGAAAAGAAAGTAAAATACTGAGAAGAGAATTTAATTTAATATCACAAAATTCGCCAATAGACCTGTCAAACACTGAAAATCAAATTAGTGAAATCCAGTGAAGGAGCTATGGGATTTCTAGGGAGCCCAGCACCTACTCCCCCCCCCCCCTCCCACTTGTTCCTCCCATCCCAAATTTGAAACAAATTTTTTTTTTTTGATTTCCTACCATCAATACAATTGAAGGGACACAGGATGTAGATTGTCAAACATGTATATAAATCTCCATGCCATTGAGTGTTATCCCTTAAGAGCCTCATTCTGACTTTGTCCACTTTTTACTGCAACAGAACAGGTGACGCATCATGCAGACTCTGGAGGAACTAGCAAGTTACATGGTATGTACCTTGATAGTTTTTCCTATGCAAGTCTTGGCTGCCTAGAAAAATATGTATAAAACTCTCCAGGCCCCCAAGGGTTAAACACTACATAATCTTGACAATTACTAGAATTTGGGAGAATTAAAAGGTACAGGAAAAGGTTACTGGAACTTTTGTCAGACAATCCTTATTTCAGGTAACATTTCTCACAATTTTTTTAGGCAACAGAAAGCCAATGTAAAATGGATATGCTTTAGTATTTTAGTGAAAAAGCTAAAATGAGTAACCAAGAACACTTCAGATTATTTCTCGAATTTTGAGAATGTCATAACAGCTTTCAATATGCAAAACTTATAACAGATAATTCTTACAGAATTTCAAAAGTTATCCTGTTAACTTGGCAATTAATTTCACTTGTCAAATAAGATTCCATTTTTAATGAAAGTGTCATTGACACTGTAGCTTAACTTGACTGTGTGTAGTGTTTGATGAAAAGGATAATGTTCAATGTTTATGAAAGGATTATGAAATAAGACAAGAATTGTCATAATTGAGAACATGTTGATTTCTGTTTCCTATATACTATGTTTTCAATAAGAACAAGAGCTGGACTGTCATCCGGTGCATACCCCCATGTGGTGTACCACCTAGTGTGGGCATACCTATGACCAACAAATATTATAGAAAATAATAATTTACTTAAGTTATGAAAGTTATGAATATTCTCGGACGTACTCATACACGGACGGCTGCATGGATGCACAGACGGACACACGCATGTAATCCAGTATACCCCCATTTTCTTCGAAAGTGGGGGAATAATTATCTAATAAAATAAAAAAAATTATCTGGCAACACCGAAATTCATTCTAGTCTTGGGCAATGTTACAATTTAATTGCACACTAAGTTTCATTTAATTCCATAATGATTTACTTAAGTTATGAATATTCTCGTACGGACTGACGGACGGATGCACAGATGGACGGATGCAATCCAGTATACCCCCCCCCATTTTCTTCGAAAGTTTTCAATAATTTCCAACAATTTCTAAGTCAAAAAGTGTGGTAAATTGTTTGGTGTTTGGAGGTTTTATGTAATGAGGCAGAAGCCTTTGTCATAGGCAAACTGCATGCCAAATTTCACTGAAATTCAATAACCCCAATCCAGTATACCTCCTCCCCCCCCCCACACCCACTCCCCATTTTCTTCAAAAGTTTTCAACAATTTCCAGCAATTTCTAAGTTAAAAGTTATGGTAAATTGTTTGGTGTTTGAAAGTTTTATGCAATGAGGCAGAAGCCTTTGTCATAGGCAAACTGCATGCCATATTTCACTGATATCCAATAACCCATACTTGAGATACAGGCTGAACAGACAAATAATGTCTATTTCCTACAATTTCTAAGTCAAACCAGAGGCTCAAGTGAGCCTGAAATGCTCACCTGGCTCAAATTGTCAAAAGAGATGAGTGTATCAGTAAGTGAACAGAAGCAAGAGCAATTTTTTGATTTGCTATGAAACAACCAAAGGCAGCTTTTTTTGACCATTCATTTCTGTTAGTCCTAGGAAAAGTTCCTAGCAAGCTCTGTTCAGTGAAGTATTAAAAAACAATAACCGAACAAAATTTTTTGTTTTTGTTTTCAACTACTGTGGTTCCCTCTAGCACCCCCCCCCCCCCCCCCCCCCCCAATAATAAAGTGAGAAAAAACAAGCGACTCGATTTGAACAAACTTGAGTTTGACACCCCTAGAGATATTACATACCAAATATTAAAGGATTCTCACTGGTGGACCTGAAGAAGAAGAATTTTCAAGAAATTTTCTCATATTTGACAAAGTTAAACTTTGGGCTTCAATAAAAAGCCCAAATATTAACCCAGGGACCTGATTTGAACAACCTTCAATCTTACCCTCCCAGAGGTGTTGTACACCAAATATCAAAAGAATCTGACTGCTGGATCTGGAGAAGAAGAATTTTAAAGAATATTCCTCATATTGAACAAAGTTACAATTTGGGCTCCCATAGGGAGCCCAATTATGAACCCAGGGACTTGGCTTGAACAAACCTGAATCTCCCTTCCCTAAGGATGCTGTATACCAAATATCAAAAGATTCTGACTGTTGGATCTGGAGAAGAAGATATTTAAAGAATATCCCTCATATTGCACTAATTTGAACATTTGGGCTCCTGTAGAGTGCCCAAATATGGACCCAGGGGTTAAATTTCAACAACCATGTGAATCAATCTTCCATAGATGTTATATGTGAAATATGAAAGCTTTTGGAGCAGTGGTTGGGGAGAAAAAGATTATTTTATATTTTTCCCATTACCTTCAGTGTTAAATAATGCTGACTCAGCATTTTTTCAAAGTCCCAAAACTGTACCTTAGGACAAAACTGATAGCGATTTTTTTTCACCATTCCTTTCTATTGGTCCTAAGGAAGCTTCACACCAAATAAAAAGTTTCAGTGCCATGCAGTTTTGGAGATATGGGAGTTTGAATTTTTTTCTACTTTTAGCTCCTGAGGTTCCCACAGTGCAGCAGGAAACAATTTTTTTGGCATGAATCAAGTACTTAGGACACACTAATACCTCATAGCAAATTTGGTTCAAATCGGTCTCTCGGTTTGGAAAATATAAATTTTGGGCAGGCCACAAAATAGCGAGCCCAAATATTGACCGAGAAAATTTCTTTGAACAAACTTGAACCTTGAGTACCAAAGGAGCTTACATACCAAATATCACAGCATTCTGTCTGGTGGTTCATAAGAAGATTTCAGGAGAAATTGCTGCTTTTGGGGCATCACTCCCACCCCAGTTGGGGCATCGAGTTCATTTTAACAAACTGGAAAGAGGATACCTCCAATATACTGTATGTCAAATTTGTTTAGGTTTGGGCTAGTGGTTTTGAAGGAGAAGACCGAGTTGCAAAAGTTAACTGATGACGGATGACAGACAACAGACGACGGACGCCAAGTGATGGCAAAAGCTCACATTGATTTTCAGTCAGGTGAGCTAAAAAGGGGGATAACTCTAAAAAGGAGAATGTGAGAAATATCGTTGAATCCTTTTTTGAAAGCCTATACCATAAGCGGTGTTCACAGCAAATTTCATTGAAATAGAACATTCGATACCCAAGATACAGGCTGAACAGACAAAATTTGGCTCGGACGGACACAATTTCTAAGTGAACAAGTAATAAAAAAAAAAAATAATAACTAGTGTGGGCATACCTATGACCAACAAATATTATAGAAAATAATAATTTACTTAAGTTATGAAAGTTATGAATATTCTCGGACGGACTCACAC
The DNA here is from genome assembly GCA_031216915.1 of Pictodentalium vernedei. Taxonomy (NCBI): domain Eukaryota; kingdom Metazoa; phylum Mollusca; class Scaphopoda; order Dentaliida; family Dentaliidae; genus Pictodentalium; species Pictodentalium vernedei. The sequence continues at coordinate 233,057,508 of CM062296.1, forward strand.
ACGGATGCATAAACGGAAGTTTTTACAAATGGCGACTTATGTGGCTATTTTATGGACATGTTAGGTGGCTAACCTATAACACATGTCTAACATGATAAAACAAGTCTTTTGGGGGAAAATTTTTGGGGGGTCAGCTAATCCTAACCCTACCCCTTACTGACCCTAACCCTACCCATCCCTAACCCTAAACGTAACCCTAATCCTAACCACATAACTGTAACACCCCTTCACTGACCCCCACACCCACCCCACCCCAAAATGCCCTAACCCTACTCTACATTTATCCAAACCCCACGTAACAGACTTTAACCACATAAGTATCCTGTTTTACTAACTCGTAGCCACATAAGTAGTCATTTCTGTGTGTGGACGGATGGATGGATGCATGTAATCCAGTATACCCCCATTTTCTTTGAAAGTGGGGGTATAATTTGAGGTGTAGACTATACTAAGAAATTTTGATTTGGGTTACTGTGGCCCTCACAGTTAATGTTTGTCAACCAAAGTTACCAAGTTACAGTAAAATCATTCCAAAATGAGTCATCCTACCAAGTTGATGAAATCCCTTCATAAATATAACTCACAGACTTTCCTGAAGGAATCTAGGTCATGTGACAGTTCGGCGGTCATGGTTGACAGATCATGACCAAAATAGGACAGTCTCATCTAGATATCATGCCAAGTTATCCTACTAAGTTACAATGAAATCCCTTCATAAAAACATGTAGACAGTGCTAAAGCAATCTAGGTCACGTGACCAGGCGGCAGAAGCAGCTGACCGATTGTGACCAAAATAGGACAGTCTCATCTAGAAATCATACCATTTTATCCTTCCAAGTTATAATGAAATCGCTTCATAAATATGAACTGTAGACTCTGCTAAACAAATCTAAATCACATGCCTGTGTGGCTATCAAGGTTGACTGATCACTGCCAGAATATGACGTTCTCATCTAGACATTATACTGAGTCATTCTACAAATTTGAATTGAAATCCCTTCATAAATGAAGCTGTAGACTTAAAAAAATCTAGGAAATGTGCCCCTTATGGCCATCACAGTAGGCTGAACCCCACCAAAATAGGATGTTCTCATCTGGACATTATACAGCGTCATCCTATTAAGTTACAATAAAATCCCTTCATAAATACGACCTGTAGACTGTGCTAAAGGTGTTCAGGTTTCGGGGCTGCGCATTTGTCATGGTTGACCGACCACAACCAAAAGGGGACATTCTCATCTAGACTGTATACAGAGTCATCCTATCCTTATACAGAGTGATCCTATCAAGTTACAATGAAATCTCTTCATAAATACGACCTGTAGACTGTGCTAGAGGTTTTCGGGTTTCGGGCTTGCATGCTCGTCATGGTTGACTGATCACAACCAAAAGGAGACATTCTCATCTAGACATTATACAGAGTCATCCTACCAAGTTACAATGAAATCCCTTCATAAATACAACCTGTAGACTGTGCTGATGGTTTTCGGTTCACGTAGCCATCACAGTTGACCGATCGCAACCTAAAGGGGACATTCTCATGTAGACATGACCTCGAACATGCATATGAAATTTTGTGATGATCGGACCAGATCTGCAGGGTGTAGCCAGTGCTAAAGAAAATGTGGACAGACTTACAGACTCACAGACTTCCGCATGCGTGATGGTAATAGCTTATCTTGACTTTGTCAAGTTAAGCTAAAAAAACTATGCAGTTTATTGTAAATGAGATAGAAACTTCAAGGATTCTTAAAAATTCATACCAGTATCATAATATCAAGGTATGAAATTTGAATTATATGAGAAACACAATAAATACAAACAAATAAAAGGAGTGGCAAAGAGTACATCACTTAGGTTCACTTAGTAATGAAATAAAAGAGACCCTACTATTTTTAAGTAGTTCAGCCACTCTTGAAAACTTATTTTCCGGACAGCATCTCCGTAGATATTTTATTTATAATATGTATTGCAATGTTTTAATTATTGGAATTAGAACACCCAAGTGTCAAAAATACAAATGGGTACCGACCTGAACGTATTGCATAAAAAGAGCCTTACTTCCAGATAGATATTCTCTTATCATGACAACAGATATCAAAAACTGTTTGTTAGACACTTCTTGTTTTAGTACAAAATATCAACATATTAGGCCCCACAAAGTAGATCTTCTGTTTCTCAGGCCATTTTTTGTAAAATTGCATGTGGACAGGAGGTTTTATTTTATTCTTTATTTTTGTAATTATTTCTTTGCCATCAAAAAGTTAATATTCTTGGTTTGTTTTATGTTTTAGGCCTAATAATCTACAGAATAGCATGGGCGGTGGTGTATTTATGTCCCTTGAGTGCAAGAAGGCTTTGCAATGCTATAGCATTGGAAAGCCTTGTTGCACTCAAGGAACAAATTTATCAATTTTATTAACTTGGGTAAATTTCTATTTTTTTTCGTTTCCATTGGTTATAAAATGAGAGCATGAGGCAGCCTAAAGGACCATGAGGGAGGGGGGCCTGAGAAACAGATTTTTAACTTTTTTAGGCCTTATTATTAAATAACTGTACCTTGGATAATGCATATACAAGGATTGGCTTTGTAGAACTTGCTTGTCAATGGTATCACCATAGTTCATTGGACCAACTGGAAAAGTATGGCATGTTTCCTAAAATGTGTAATTGAAACTTATTAATGAGGGTTACACTTCTGTTGGCGCACTCTGCACTGAACAATAAATTGTGACAATAACAATGAAAACAAGCAAGATATTGGTGGATTCTTGTTGAATCTGGAGCACATCAAAAATAAAAGAAGTTTGTTGTGTGTTACAGATTAATAAAAATAATAAATTTTCAACCTTCCACTGATTTGTCGCGGCCTACGTTAACCCAGTGCCCTGCCGGGATATTCCACCCCCGTGTCCCTCCTTATCTCCCAGCATTCAATCAAAAACTCTTTCATAATTCCCCCATTGGCGCTTTCTCAATCTCTCCAACTATAAAACTTACCCTTTTCCACATGTCATTGCTTATCCAATTATCCTTCATGTTTTCATCCCATTTTTTCATTAGTTTCCCAAGGCAAATATTTGGAGCCTTCTAAAATGAAATGTTCCAGGGTCTTCATTACACCTCAGATACACATTTGGCACAATCTTTCCTCACCTTTCCCCATTCTCCCCCTCAACTCCAGTGACCTGCATCTCACTTTGAACAACAATGACCCCCCCCCCCCCCCCCCCCCAAACGATCCATCCAGGTACTTCTCAAAAGCTGGCCCATCCTTTTTATATAAACTGCCTAAGGAAATCTTGGTCCTAATTCCAGCTCGCCAGTTTCGATTACAATCCTCAAGCACTCTTTCCCTTATAAAACTCCTCTCCTGCTGGTGTCCCCCTTCTAGATCTTCAACCTCTATAGATTAGTTCCCCATTATCTCCCCCGCCTGCTTTATGCATCCTGCCTGAATGTTACAGTTCCATACATGGTTGAATGTCATTTTACACCATCTGCTCTTTGGGAGGTTTACCAAGTAATTTAGGTAGCATAATTTTTCTATATCTATTCTATCTTTAACCGACATCCAATCGAGTTCCCCACTAACCGCTAATAAACAACCCTGTTCAGAGACAGGATGATCTGGAAAAGAAGTCACTCTGAGTTGCAACAAGTTGCCCCTTTCACATAAATATAATAAACAGCTGCGCCATGAGCGCATGATACGCCCGTTATTAATTACAAGAGGAAAGCACACAATATGAGTATACATGTGTACTTGTCAGGTTTTTTTTATATTCTTGTACAATAATCATAACCAACAACATACTGTGTTCAATAATTTGGAAATAAAATTATTTGAATTTCATGTATATATCTTATGTCTATAGAGATCATAACTTCAAGAAAAAATCAACAATTTTCTAAGTAATAAAGTCCCATAACTCTGGAATGACTAATCGAACGGCGACACCAACCAAAAGGGAGCTTCCTTCCATCAACATAAACCACCTACCAAAAAATCGTGAAAATCTCTCAAAGCGTTCTCGAGTTATTGTACGCCGTGTAAAAAATCAACAATTTTCTAAGTAATAAAGTCCCATAACTCTGGAATGACTAATCGAATGGCGACACTAAACGAAAGGGAGCTTCCCTCCATCGATATACACCACCTACCCAAAAATCACGAAAATCTCTCAAAGCGTTCTCGAGTTATCGTATGACGTGTAAAAAATCAACAATTTTCTAAGTAATAAAGTCCCATAACTCTGGAATGACTAATTGAACAGCGACACTAAACGAAAGGGAGCTTCCCTCCATCGATATACACCACCTACCAAAAATCATGAAAATCTCTCAAAGCGTTCTTGAGTTATCGTATGACGTGTGACCGGACGGACAGACGGACGGATGGACAGTCGAACAGCGGTATACCATAATACAACACGTTTTTTCAAAACAGGCATATAAAAATGAAGTCACCCTGTGTTTGAGATCAAATTTCTGTGCTCAGTCAGTCCTGAGATGTTGACATATTTTCGAATCAGAAAATACTTTTTCTAAATATATTTTCTCGTCCTTATGTGTTAGAGACGATTCTATTCAAAATAACACTCAACTAAATTTTAATATTGTGAATATTTTTATTTGTCTTGAAGTTAGGTGACATATAAAATAAAACAAAAACTGTTTTTATTTTTAGAGTTTATACAGGTCTTGTAGTTATGTTTTTCGATAGCTTTCACATAGTTTTTTCATAGTTTGCTCTAGACATTTTCCATATAACTGTATCTGTGGAACTACAGTATGCACATGGAAAAAGCGAGTGGAGATATACCTGTACCTTCATTTTTATAACCAATATGGCAGAGGATCCAACAAGCAATTCTTCTATTCATGGACCACCAGGTAGAATACCTGATGGTCCCTGTATATCAGGTTATTATCAACATTCTAATTATAGCATTTACGGATACAGGTATCTGCCCACATGCTGTGTCACATAGAATCAAATGGTAGGATGATTGCAAAAAAAATTCTCATTACAGTCAATAACAACATAAAATTCTACAATCAATCATTTGTACAAAAAAGATCCTTCCCAGAACTTGCATATGTCACTAATTGGAATCCATTGATCTGGGACGTAAACAAATTCTGAATTTCTGCAGCCTTCCCAAAGCCTGTAAAAAAAATCTCAGATTTTCAATAACTTTTCAGATCCTTCAAAATGAAATTGCACTTTTCCATAGTTTTCCAGGAGTTTCCATAGCCCATATGAACCTGGTTTTCAAATACAGGGTGCCTTATTCAACATATTTTTGAGTCTCTCCTTACTTATAGTTCTGAGGTTATAAAAGTACACAGAGAGAAAAAAATTTTCATTGGCTATCATATTTGAAATAACTGTTGAGCCATAAAAATCTTAATGAAAAGTACTATCGAATGCCTGGTGCATACATTTATCTCTTCCTGGCTGAATTATTGCAATGTCCATCAATGTGTATGTGATCTCCCCGTCAGGCAGATCACTAGATTGTAGATTATCCAAAACAAGGTCTATGCAAAGCCTGGGACACTGCCCCTGACCCGTAGGCATGTTCGAAGTAGCCATAAAGGTATTGGGGGACAGAAACATTTTCAAAGTCGAAAGAGTGAAAAAGGGCCATAACTCTGAGAAAAATTATTGTTCAGAACCCATTCCTTGTGCACATCCATTCCCCCTTTTGGGTCTACCAGGATTCCAACGGAGATCCAAATCCGATTGATGACTTTGAAAGTACACTGCAAAATGTTTTTACAGACAGATGAACGGATGGATAGAAGGACAGATGGACGGACGGATGGATGGACAGACAGATGGGTAGAGAGCTTCACTAGATACCCCCAAATCCTCCATCGAAGGCATAATAAACAGCTGTATGTATTGTGACTCGCACTTAGAAAAAACAAACAAATTGCTCCACAGTAACAAAATCTTCACTGGCTTTCTATTGTAGCTAGAAGAGAGTTCAAAATTTTTCTGTTTACCCACAAGACACAAGAAAACCTAGCTCCTGCTTACCTTTCAGATTTAGTAAAAATAGGCTGATGAAATTGTCATATGTGTACCCATACGCGCAACTAGTAGAAAGCTGTATGACGGAGGGCCACCCCGGATGCCGACATTATGTACACCATACATGGTATGGGTACATATAGAAATGGATTGGAGGAGTGCCTAATTTGATGGATAAAGGATTAATATCTCCGGATCAAATTATTAGATTTACATAAAAAACTATACAGCACAGCACATCAGTAACCTGAATACATATATAAAGTAACCTGATAATCGGATTAATATTTATTGAGTTATCGCATGCCGAAGAAATGGATTGGAGGAGTTCTCAATTTGAAGGATACAGGGTTAATATCACAGGATCAAATTATCAGATTTACACCAAAAAATATACAGCTCGGCACATCAGTAACCTGAACACATATATGAAGTAACATGACAATCGGATTGATATTTTTTGAGTTATCTCATGCCAAAGGGATTGGAGGAATTTTCAATTTGAAGGATAAAGGGTTAATATCTCAGGATCAAATTATCAGATTTACACCAAAAACTATACAGCTCGGCACATCAGTAACCTGAACACAAATATGAAGTAACTTGACAATCCAAGCAATATTTTTCAAGTTATCGAATGACAAAGGGATTGGAGGAATTTTCAATTTGAAGGATAAAGGGTTAATATCTCAGGATCAAAATAACACGTTTACACCAAAAACTATACAGCTCGGTACATCAGTAACCTGAACACAAATATAAAGTAACTTGACAATCCAAGCAATATTTTTCAAGTTATGAAATGCCAAAGGGATTGGAGGAATTTTCATTTTGAAGGATAAAGGGTTAATATCTCAGGATTGAATCATCAGATTTACACCAAAAACTATACAGCTCGGCACATCAGTAACCTGAACACAAATATAAAGTAACTTGACAATCCAAGCAATATTTTTCAAGTTATCTCATGCCAAAGGGATTGGAGGAATTTTCAATTTGAAGGATAAAGGGTTAATATCTCAGGATCAAAATAACAGATTTACACCAAATCTATACAGTTCAGCACATCAGTAACCTGAACACAAATATAAAGTAACTTGACAATCCAAGCAATATTTTTCAAGTTATCGAATGCCAAAGGGATTGGAGGAATTTTCTATTTGAAGGATAAAGGGTTAATATCTCAGGATCAAATCATCAGATTTACACCAAAAAGTACACAGCTCGGAAAATCAGTAACCTGAACACAAATATAAAGTAACTAGACAATCCAAGAAATATTTTTCAAGTTATCGAATGCCAAAGGGATTGGAGGAATTTTCAATTTGAAGGATAAAGGGTTAATATCTCAGGATTAAATTATCAGATTTACACCAAAAACTATACAGCGCGGTGCATCAGTAACCTGAACACATATATGAAGTAACATGACAATCAGATTGATATTTTTTGAGTTATCTCATGCCAAAGGGATTGGAAGAATTCTCAATTTGAAGGATAAAGGGTTAATATCTCAGGATCAAATTATCAGATTTACACCAAAAACTATACAGCTCGGCACATCAGTAACCTGAACACAAATATAAAGTAACTTGACAATCCAAGCAATATTTTTCAAGTTATCGAATAAGAAATGGATACAGATGCCAGACGGACAGACAGATGGACAAAGGATGGACGAATGGCCACCCCGGATGCCGGCATCATGTGTACCATACATAGTATGGGTACACATAAAAATGATAAATTTAAAGTAGTTTGTATATTTTTTGTACTTACCAATGGCCCAGACTTTGCTGGTGCAAACTCGATATTATCAAGGGCCAAACACAAATTTTGAACCCCCCCCCCCCCCCACAATCCCCCAAATTTGTATACAATACCGAAAATTAAAAGTCCTATCAGGCCCTCCCTACTTTTACCATCTTCGCATGCACAGCAGTAGGAAGAGACTGGAATGGGCGCCAACATCATTCTTTGTAGATGAGCATACTAAATAATAACTCAGCGGGGAGGTATGACAGCCCATCCCAGTCTGGGCCATTGGTAAATATAAAAAATATACAAATTACTTTAAATTTATCCTATTTTTATACTACTAACCAATGGCCCAGACTAGCTGAATCGTAAAAAGGCGGAGGGTCTAGGACTTAAGAATTAGCAGACCAAATATAGCTCCTAAGCCTGCATTCCAAGGTGAAAGGAGATTAAATTTAAAAGGAATTACATGTATGTCTCTCTGTACAATAATAGAGAAGACATATCATAAATAAGGAGCCATACATATCCAAGTAATTCCGTAATCTTAGCTTGAATGATTATCCTAATTGGGTGTAACGAGCCCCCAATTTTAAGTCTAGTCCGAACTAAGCCCCATAAATTAGGATGGCGTATTCAAGAGTGAGAGACTAACCCCCACAAACACATGCCATATATAAATAATAAACAAGCTGTATCTAGGATCAGTAATAATCTACAGACAAAACAGCTTCACTCATAGTTACACACTTATCAAGCTGGAGGAGATGAAGAAAAATCACCCACACCCCCCACCCTTTTTTTTTCTGAAGGAATATTCTTCAAAACAAAGAGGGGAGCGCTCTGGAATCAGTGAAAAGCGGTACCAAATAAGCAATATATATTCGCCAAACAGGCACCCAGTTATTAATTATTATTGGTGCTTAACGCCACTTCAGAAGCTAAGGCTATCGTGGCGATCCTAGTAATTAACAGTGCACGCTTCTAACGTATACCAGAGTCAGAATACGTAGATAGGTCGAAAACCGGTAATATAACGTGTACAACCACACACTTATCCAATTGAATCTCAATGGAAAGTATCTGTTACAGCAAACACGCTTCTAAGGCAACCAACAGGCGACTCCGTTCAGGTGTACAATTAATTCCAATAATAAAACTCCAACTGAACCGTGCGAAAAAACGAGAATGTGAACCGTATCTCAAAGAAACCTGGATATAAAACATGGAACGAGCTATGATTAACAGACTCGTCACAGCCCGTCCCCGAAATAAATCATTTTCTCCTTGGTCTGTAACGACCAATGACTGTTCAGAGAAAGATGAAATCTTGTATGTACTCATCTGAATACAGCCTGTATTCAGAGTATGACCGAGTGATACAAGTGTAACGAGGAACTGAAAGGAATCATATGCTCGTATATGACTTATAAATGAACAACCACAGGAAACAAACCAACTAAATAGTGGATGTGCCCATGAGGTCGCCATTAGAGCACGGCCCAGTTTCTAATCGAGGAGCCATGAAAGGCATGCATATACTTGAATGCATACAATGCTTACAGGAAGAAAACTACGTCCTGCCCTATAATCGCCTCCTAACACATTGGCGTGTGTGTGTGTGTGTGTGTGTGTGTGTGTGTGTGTGTGTGTGTGGGGGGGGGGGGGGGTTGATGAATAATTCCAACTGAACTCCCCTCACCCACATTACTTGAATCACTCTGGTGTAAGTTATCAAACAGTATAGGAACCGCAGGACTCCCTCACGTCTGACCGACTCCATAATGCCACTAAGGATGGAGCGGGACGTGATGGACAATGATACACCATATTGACATAATATCCAGTCTCTAAGGTGGAAGTATAATCCACAGTAATAAGAAATGAAAAAGGAGATGAAAACAATATTCCGACACCCGATCATAAAAATCTAGATGAACTCCTTACGTTCGGTCTGATATCAGGAAATATGTTCCTGAGACGGAGTTAAGTATAGGCGTTTGAAGAAATGCTCATTAATCACACTAGGTAAATATGGCGTCATCAATAGAGCTTATTGCTTCATATAACTAACACCAAACCATACCGGTAGGAACAGAATAACCTCCTCTAACATACAGTATCATGTCTGATAGGACAATGAACTCAGCCTAGCTGAAGCAGCTAAAGATCTTCCTATATGTGAAGACAATAAAAAGGCTGATAACTGTGGCCTTAGAAGCTCACTATGGAGACTTACAACGCTAGCCATAGCTTATAAGTCTTTGTCTCCGTGAAGACGGATATATCGGTTTAAGTTGCGACCTTGAAAGCTCATTGAATCGAGACTTATAACTACCGCCGCGCAAGGTAGGGAATGAAGAGCCACTATTTTAACAGTCCTAAATTCCCAAAGAGACAGTAGTCCCAAGAGATAATAAATTCAGTTAAGTCTTCGCATAATTACTGAAAAAAAACATCGATCATGATTCTAGCTAGGCTACTATGGTGTAAACAATAAGACTCAAATCTATGACACCTAGGAAAACAAACCAAAAGGACTCTACCTTTATCGGTTTTATTCCCAAAAGACAGCAGTCAGAGCCTAGCTAACATTGCTTAGAAGTCTTCCTCTCCATATCTCGGTGTAACTAGCGACCTTGAAAGCTCACTAAACGGAGACTTACACCATACGACCTCCGGAGTAAGTATAAGAGGGTTTCTTGTACCTTCGCGAGGAGTTCCCTTTAGTTGATTTTGAAGTGGAACAGCCTCACTTTCCCTGGTCTGCTGGTCTGCTGAAGCATGTTGTTGAGACGCAGACTTTCAGTAGGAGTGCACTGGAAGCTTTCTTTGTAGCTTGTTCATAGACTAAAAAAAGTTTGTCATCAAATAGAGTATGACCACAGACCGGAGCGACTCAGAGAGAGCTTTTCACCTTGTCATCTATAAGTGATGACGACGCAAAGGCAGCATCACATCTGATCAACTCCAAATTGCCACTGTACGTGGCATACATGACTGTCCTGGAAAGAACCCTAAGTGAGGAACAAACGTCCTCAAATTCCTTCCCATTAAGACGTTGCGCCATAGCTCTGGTAAGGTGATCTGCGCAGGACATCGCATCCAGATTCGCTCTATTGGTTGAAATAGCACATTCCATCATATCCGAGCATATATTGAATGATGCAGGTAGGGACACATTTAAATCCCCGGCTTGCTCATCTAAATGCAGAGGAGCTCTCTGGACATCTTCTCCAACCATTTTAAATGAACGTGGTCCAAGGAACGGTATATTTATTGAAGATGTCACCACCTTCCTCTTAGCACTAGAGAGGTTGAATAAGGCGTCGTTAACATGGCCAAAGGCCTCCGACACCTGTCGAGACTGTTTCGGGAAGGAAAGAACATCCTCTTTCCTCCGCATGAAATCTGCATCCAGAGATGACAGCGGTTTCTCTCTAGTAGTCGCAGCTTGCTGATCAGGTGGAACAAAGTCAGGATAGTATTGATGAATAAAATTCATCGCTACCATATGCTGTTCTGAAAGGGAAGGGTAATCCTCTTCCTTGTCACTTTCACCATCCGACTGATTCAGGTGTGACGTTTGGTCCATCGCATCTGCGTGTGCAGATGACTAGACGACCCAGCACCTTCCGACAGCTCACCACCGGAGTCTGCAGATGGCTACTTTTGCTCTTGCTGGGATGCTGCGATTAGCTGTGCAATCTGTGACCGCAAGTCCATTACGAAGGCTTGAGGAGCAGCGGTCTTCCGTATTTACGCCGCTTGCGGCTCCTGGGATGAAGATCCAGACGTAGATCTCTACTCCGAACATCCCAATGATTGAAGCCTCGGATCACTGGATACCGGATGGGCCGACTTCACGGGCGAAGACTGGATACTTCTGGCAGTTGCCTGGATATCCGAAGTTGGGTAGCTAGTATGCGGTTGTGTGTGCTATATCTGCCTGAGGAAGAAGCCGTAACTGTAGCCGACATCGGCTGCAGTTTAGAAGGAGTGTTCAGAGAGGCGAGTGTGGATGTCATCTCCTACACAGGCAAGTTTATCAAACAACATTTGGCCCCAAATGCTGTGGGTTAGAGAGAGGGCTTTCCCGCTCACAATCTTTTCAGACCTCGCCGAGCTTCCTTAAGATAAACTTGCAGGTTCCTACACAGGCAAGTTTCTCAACAACATTTGGCCCTAAATGTTGTTGGGTTAGAGAGAGGGCTTATCAGACCTCGCCAAGCCTCCCTAAGAGAAACTTCCAGGCTTCCTCCTATTTCCGTCGTCACTGGGTGAGCTTTAGTTTTTGAGGTGCTCGCTCTACCCAAATCTACACTTCCTTCGACTGCAACGGACTTACCCAGTGTCCCGGCTCCCACGAAACGGAGTAACCACTTCATCTGTCGAGCTAGCTGCTTGCAAAGGATAAGAACACTAACTAGAGGCCTTATCCCTTGGTTAATATTCATGAGCACCTTGCTGCTAGCTCTGTTTGCTCATCAGAGCGTGACGATGGTAGCACACTTGGATGGGTGCCACAATGCAATCACCATGTTCTTGTTCCTCTGAAAAAGAAACTGAAAAACTCGAATTATTTTTTAGTGAGAGATCCGGCATAGGTACTTCACCTCCAACGATGTACCGCGACACTCGTCTCCAACATCTGTCATCCCAATGACACAAGTAGGACAAGAATCCGTAGAAGTGCATCAACTACAAGCAAGGCAACATGCATGTAAATCTGAGGAAGACTTCCTCGC